>CM043707.1:23673679-23906789 GCA_023969325.1 Oryzias curvinotus
TGAACTATTGCGATATATTCCTGAATCGATTTTTTCTAACACCCCTATTGCAGACTGCAGTGCAGACTTATATGTAAACAAAGCATCTTTGCCACATTTAAGCATATCCTTAATCCTGTCATGCTGCTGCATCATCATAGTCACACTTGATTGTTTCTGGAATGAATTATCCCCCCCCCCCCCCTTTATCTTTGTCGTACCATTCAGGCTCCTGTTTCACGCTCTGTTAAAAGTACTGGAGAAGCTACAGTTATCAATATTGGAAATAAACAGCGTTTTATTTCCTCAGTCATACTTTAGAACCTTACAGGTTAGGGGCCATTCATTTTTTTCTTCTACTGAAATATATTCTGTTGTGTAAATCAGACAATGTTGACTCGTACCTTGCTATATTTGAAGCTAAAAATTTGCTTGGGTAGAAGCAACTTATATACGAGATACAGTTGCAGTGCTAAACATTGTGATCATTAAAATGAATAAAATTTGACCATTTCATTACACTGGAAGACGTTTTGAAATTCAGGTAGAAATTTTTCTAAGTCATATTTAATGAAAGACATAAATGTGTTCTGGTACAATTTTAGAATACGTATCGTATCACCTGACACTTACCAAGACACACCCCTATCCGTTACATCCATAACATGTATCTGACAAACTCACTGATTCACTGGTGAATGACCGTTTTTGAATTCATTTAAATAATCCTCTGGTCTGTCACACCTGTTAAAACTCCAGCTGGATCCAGGTCCAGGTCCAGGTTGGTTCCTTGAAGAATGAAGGTTGCTGGTTTGAGTCCTGAGCTCTGACATGGAGAAGATCATGGACAGTTGGAGATGTTCATCTCACCTCTGAGCTTTGCTCTGGTTGTCATGGTTACCATCTCTGCTTTTAGAGGGAGGGGCTCCCTCCTGTGGTTCCTCCCACTGATCCATGCTGCTGGATTCACTGGATCCACATCAGCTCACACACCTTCCACCTTCACCTGCAGAGGAAACATGTCTTTGTCAGGTTGGGGGGGGGGGGGGGGTGGCTGGTGAGCATGAAGGACCCAAAATGCAGAGACAGGAGGCACACGGTTCCAGGGCAAGGAGTTTATTTATCAAAAGGCGCTGCAGCGCTGGAAAACCAAACTAAACTCACTGTGGGCATAGCATGACCACATGGCAGAAGGGATGATACGAGAGAGACATTAATGGACCAGCACAAGAGAAGGCAGAGACAAGACTTAAATACAGACAGAGGACAGACAAGACACAGGTGACAATGATTAGGAGAGATTGGGACCAGGGAGTAAAACTCAAAAGCATGACAAAACAGGAAACCTTCCAAAATAAAACAGGAAGCAAAACTCAAAACCATGAAGGTGACATGATGGAAGCAAAAAACTAATACAAAGAAACCCAAACCATGACAACCATTATTAAACTCTGATAAACATCCTGATTGTTACCAGATAGAGGTTCTGAGCTCTGTATTCCGATACCAAAACCTTTGTTTATTTGTCATCTAAGCTGATGAATGCT
The DNA here is from genome assembly GCA_023969325.1 of Oryzias curvinotus. Lineage (NCBI taxonomy): Eukaryota > Metazoa > Chordata > Actinopteri > Beloniformes > Adrianichthyidae > Oryzias > Oryzias curvinotus. The sequence continues at coordinate 23,675,206 of CM043707.1, forward strand.
GCTGGGCTGTGTGGAACTATGTTAGAATTGGTCATTCTGATTATTTAGATTAAGAGTTTATTGCTATTTTTAAATGTAAACAAGTACATTGGAATTTTTCTTCAGCATTTTTCTAGTCAGGGTGACATATAGAAGGACAACAAAAACTAAAAAGGTTCATAAATGAACGACTTTGGGAGAATTTAAGGCAGGCAGCTCAGCAGTGTGTTTACCTGTTCACACCTCCCCGCGGGCGGTTCAGCCCAATTAACTCATATGTTCCGCGTCCTACTAAAGAACCAGATGTGTGATGTTTGCCCTCTTCATCCTTTCCACAAACTGTGTTTGTCACCACACCCTCACCCCCGGCTTCCACCTGCTCGCTCCATTGGGGGTTGTTTTATACCTGAGTTTTCTACAGAGATCTTGTTTTATTGTGTCTGAACGGGGGCCTTATGCCAAACTAAAAGAAATATGAAAAATAAGCTTTCTTTACTGCATGAGTTGTCTGACTGAAATAAAGATTAACAAAATTTAAGACAGAGACCAGGAGATTAAAAAAATATGACTGTCATGGGAGTCACAACCACATTATTGTTGTGTCCCAACCTTTTTATTATAGCCCTTTTTGTCATGTTTGTGACATATTGTGGTTGTCAATTGTTCATTGCTCTTAGTGTCCTGAATGGTTAACAAGTTACGTGGTTCAGTTCAGTTGTTCAGTTGTTCTGTTGTGGAAGCATTCGTTGAGTGCGTGGATGCTTTCAGGCCTGTGGCGTCAGAGGTTGTGGTCAGAGTCCACACACTGGATCACTGTGTGTGGGGGGGGTGGTGTCCTGTCCCTAATATATCATGAAGAAGCCTGAAGGTACACCCGGTGGAAGATCTCCTCCTGCTGCGTTATCTGTATATGGTCTCGATGGATGGAAGATTGCAACCAACGATTTTTCCAACTGTGTTGATGACCCTTTGCATCCATCCATCCATCCATCCATCTTCCTCCGCTTATCCGGGACCGGGTCGCGGGGGCAGCAGTCTAAGCAAGGATGCCCAGACTTCCCTCACCCCAGCCACTTCCTGACCCTTTGCAGCGTCTTCTTATTTCATGGTGGTGTTTCCAAACCATCATAAACCACCTGTGCTGACTGTCCGCTCTGCAGAGACCTTCTTTCCCATCCTAACCACCTGTGGTCTGTCCGTGAGAAGTCCAGTATCCAGTTTCTGGTGGGTGTAGGTGGGTGTAGCATGGGGTTGTAGCTCCAGGTGGGGATTCAGGATATTTGTGCCAAAATATCCTCTGTAACTCGTTTGTTTCAACCTTAAAAGAGATTCCCTTTTGTATTTGATATGAGCAAACACTGTTTCAGACACTACAAACAAAACCTGTCTGCGCAATGTCGCACCCAGGGGAGAGCCATCTTGAAAAAAAACTGACTGACTATTTTTTCTTTTGTAAGTGACCATGGCATAAGCGGGATAACGGCCTTCGAAGTGTGGATTATCAGAAGTAACGCACTTAGCGGAAGCAACCTTCCTCCGCTTCGCGTCTGTTGGTTTAGGCTTCCACAGCGTGCATTCATTGCTGACAATGCACACTTTGTCGGCCATTGACCCTAACATACATTATAATTGCATTGGATTTTTAAAAATACATTAAGAGCCTGAAAGAACATTCACAGAATCCGAGTTTCTGGAAAAGGACCAGAGTTTCTCTGAACCGTCTCAACACACCCACATGAAAACTTTCAGAGTCGCCATGTTGTCAGTGACCTCTGTTGTGTTTGTCTGCTGCTTTTTTCCTCACAGATCAAACACAACAGCGTCATGATGAGAGCAGAAAACAACTTTTTCACAAAGACTCACCGAAGAAGAAAAAAACGAAGAAACTCCAACGTCTGTGTCTGCTGGACAAACTCTGCTGTCTCTGAGTTTGAGAGCAGCCCTCTTTCCTGTGTGGATTTTTTTTGTTTGTTTGTGTGTGTGTGTGTGTGTGTGTGTGTGTGGGTGTGTGTGTGTGTGTGTGTGTGTGCGCGCGCGAGCGCAGGTGGGTGACTGTTTCCTCTTTTATTTACAAGAAATGGTGGGACCACAGCTGCAGCAGTCAACAAGCAGTTGGGTCCAAAAGAGAACCTGATTGGGTTTCAGAACTAAACTGAAAGTAAAATGTTTTTTTAAATCCTCTTTTGCTCTAAAGATTCTCCATGAAAGTAAATCCTAAACTCTTGAAGAACTAAAGGACATTTCTGTTCTGACAGGATCAGTTCATCTGCTTCACAAAGACTGAAACAAAGATCATGAATCAGAAATTGGATATAAAACCGTCACCTCTGTAGTTGCTGAGAAGCTGAGCAGAAGAGAACAGTTAAGTGGAGCTCAATGTTCCTGCCTCTGGAGGAAAAATTCAGCCAAACCCTGAGATTTGTGCTGTGTTAAAACCATGCATTTCCTGTGCGTTCAAGAACTGAAGACTTGTTTAGCATGTACCACAACCATCAAACAGACAATGAACTGCATATATCCACAAGAAGAGAGGCTTCTCCTACTGTTTACTGCATGTCTGCCATCTACTGCTTAAAGAGGCTTGATGTGAAATCTCCTAGTGGCGCAAATCTCACAAATACCTCATGTCATGTAATTCAGGCCATGAACACACAGCAATTGTTGATTTCTCCTCCATTATCTGACAATTTTCAAATGTAGGTGGTTACACCTTTGTGTTTATTGACTCTGATTCAAAGTGAGCTCACACACATGACTACCAAAGCCACAGAGTGAAAGGAAGTGGTGTTGGAAACACCAAACAGAATAGTTTGAAAAGATGGTTTTTGATAGGTAGAAAGGTTCTGCTCTGTGCTAAAGAGGCAGAACGTCTCCTTCTAAAAGAATCCAGAGTTCCTGATCACAAACATCAACTGAAGCCCAAATCAGAGCTGATCAGACTGCATGGAGCCCAAGCTCCAGAAAAGAGGAGAGAAGAAGAAGTCGTCCACATGAAGCTTCACCTTAGAGGAAAAGAGGAGCTGCTGAACTGAAGTACTCCAGTACTGAGGAAGACTTTCAACCTCTGATGGATTCTGTAGAACATTTGGAACTAGAATGTAGAAAGTGCTTCAGTTCCATCAGCTGTCAGTCTGCAGCAGCTTCATCTGCTGCCTCCATCCTCTCTCTGTGAGTCTCTGCAGAGTTTTTCTGCAGCTGCTGGTTTTTCTGCAGCAGCAGCAGCAGCATCAGAGCCAGAGAGCCAAAGAAAGTGGAAAGTCTGAGAAGGAAGCAGCTCTGAAGCTCTGCAGCTGACGGTGCAGCTTCAGGACTCATGAGGAGGACCACATGCACGGCTCTGATGCTGCTGAACGTCTGACTGAGATGATCCACATTCAGAAGAGAGTTTCAGAGTGAAAGACGTGTGGAAGAAGAGAATCCTGAAGGTTTCTGTGCAGACATGAACTCAGTCAGAGAGCGTCTGAATGTTGGAGGATCCAGAAGAAACCAGGAGCTCATGAAGGTGGTTCTGTTGGAGCAGAGAGCAGAACTCTGATCCCAGTTTCAGGAACAATGCAGGCTCATGTTCTGGACTGAAGAGTTCTCCTGAAATGTTCTGTTCAGACTTCTTCAGGATCACATCTGTGTGTGAATGTGGAGCTTTGTCTGAACCAAGCTGCAGCTAGTTCACTTTGAAGCTCCTTCAGGCTCACACAGCAACAATGACAAAGACTGAAGCTGCTGTGCTGCCCTCTAGTGGCAAACATGGGATCTGCAGCACACATTTCTGCATTTCTCCACATTTTTGAAGCTCATCCAGAGAATGCCAAAAGTGTGCAAAGCAGTAATCAAAGCAAAAGGTGGCTACTATGAAGAACCTACAATATGACATATTCTCAGTTGTTTCACACTTTTTTGTTATGGATAGAATTCCACATGTGTTCATTCATAGTTTTGATGCCTTCAGTGTGAATCTACAATTTTCATAGTCATGAAAATAAAGAAAACTCTTTGAATGAGAAGGTGTGTCCAAACTTTGGGCCGGAACTGTAAATAAAAATGTTAAGTGTTTTTTTTTGTCTTAACCTGGAAAAAAATCTGAGACTTTATTTAAATCTTTCCCAGTTTTTTATTGAAAAAAGTCTTTGAAGAAGACACAGAAACTAGAAACAGCATTAAAATCTTTGCAGATTGTCGTTGAAAAATGTTTGCATTCCAAAGATCTTTAATTTTTTCACATTTCTTTTATTATGTTACATCTCAGTCATATACTTCATAAATTTGTCTAATTTTAATTAAATTAGGTAAATCTATTGTTTTTTTCACTGTAGTAAGAATTTCAAAGTTACTGCTTGTTTTTGTTATTAACTATACAGTTCAATGTTTATTTATAGTCGTAATTATTCTCTTTAGAAACAGTTTTTTAGGATCTTCTTGCTTGAAATTTTCTTTTTTACATTTTTGTTTCTTTGTTTACTTAAGAAATGTCTTTATTTATTTCTGTAGTATATAAATACGATAAACAAATGTGATCCGGTTTAGTTAGTCTCTGATGCGTTTTGTTGTCAAATCTGAACATTGGAATGAGACGCAGCTTCTTTTTGTTTTGAACAATAAATTTAAATGAAAATCACAAAAAAACAGAAATTGCAAGACACTTTTTTTCCTCGGTCCTCAGGAGGAGGGAGGGAGGCAAGATGGCGGAATGAACGAACGTACTTTGCGGGCTCCGGTGTAAGAGTTTTTTTGTGTCCTTGTTTTTGTGATTTTTTTGCATTCTATAGCCAAGAACACTGCAAGCTTTTTATTTTTTTCTATTTAAAGTTTGTGATAGGAGTCGCGGGCTATCGTAAACTTCTTTTTCTTCTTTTTGAAAGTCCAAAGTAAGCTAACCGCAATGCAAATGAACGAGCACGACTATTGTTCTCAGTCCGATAATCACGAGATGAGCGAGGAAGCTGTTGAAGTCACTACAGGGGATGAAGAAAGGTCCAAAGAAAAGTTAGTGAACCTTACACACACTCCAGTCAAAGCTCCTCATCCTAAAAAACAAAAGAAAGGGAGCGGGCAGGACTTGCAGGATGAAAGCATGTTTGAAAGAATTATGCAAGCAGTGACCGCTCTGACGGAGAAAGTCGACATGCAAACGGCCAAAATGGATGAGCAGACAGCACTTCTGAAAAAGTTTGATGAAAGAATTGATGCCAACTCCGAAGCTATAAATAGGAATAAAGGAGTTATAGAACATCTGGAGAAAAGAGTGGCTGAACTTCAAGGAGACAACAAGCGGCTGAGGGAAGCGGTGGCTGAACATACCCGCTACAAACGGAGGTGGAATCTGCGGCTGAATGGTCTAGCTGAGAAAGATGGAGAAGACATCAGGGAAACTGTCATCGGCATCTTGACCAGGGTGGTTCCCATCGGCGCGGACCGCCTGCGAGAGACAGTGGACACGGTCCATCGGTTGGGAAGAAAGGGGAGCGCGGCGACTTCCAACAATACGCCGCGGTCAATAATCCTGCAGTTTGTGTCCAGAGTGGTCCGGGATGACGTGTGGAAACGGTCAAGAGATGCAAGAGTCTGCAAGGAAATGCACATCCACTTCAAAGAAGATTTCTCTAAGGAGGACAGGGAGGCGAGAGCCAAGCTGTGGCCACTGGTCCAAGAGGCGAGGAAGAGGGGTCAGAGAGCGTTCCTGAAGGAAGGGTACGCGCTGATCGACAATCGAAGAGTGGACCCACAATAAGGTCCAGTCAGTGAGAGTTAGTGTTCTGTCAGTTCATGTTCTTGGTTAAGAATGCTCATTGAATTGTCTGGTAAGGACAATATTGTTCATTCCTGCACATCTTCTGCGGTTGCTGTGCTATTGATAATTTTTAAATGTTTTCTTTCATTTCTTTAAACACTAGGGGGCTTAAAAACAATGTTAAGCGAAAAGCTATTTTTTTGTTTTGTAAGGAGCAGAAAGCAAAATGTGTTTTTTTGCAGGAAACCCATTCAGTTGAAGAAGATGTAAACTTCTGGAAATTACAGTGGGGTGATTCTATTTATGTCAGTCATGGGACCTCCCATTCAGCTGGTGTCATGATACTTTTAAACAAATTCCCAGGAAAAGTTATAAAGCATTTTGGGGACACTTATGGCCATTGGTTGATATTAATAATTGAGTTTAATGGTGACATGTTTATTTTGGTTTGTGTATATGGTTATAATGAAAGAGCTAAAAACAAAACTCTCCTCTCAGACTTATGTAAACACATTCTAGACCTTAAACATGCTCATTTAACTGATAATGTCATAGTTGGAGGTGACTTTAACTTGGTTCCAGACCTTTGGTTAGACAGAAATCCACCTAGAGCACAATGTCACAAGTTTGATGATCTGGTTGTTGAATTTATGAATGCTGCCAATTTAGTTGATTATTGGAGAATTCAGAACCCAGTGACCAGGCAATATACATGGTTTAATGCTGCAGGAAATGGACAATCTTCAAGGTTAGATTATTGGTTAATTTCTTCATCATTAGTAAAATATATTGATAAATGTTCCATTTCTGCTTCACCCTTAACAGACCACTGTGTTGTTTCGCTATCCCTTCAATGTAATAGGTCAGTAACTGATTTAATTCAAATTTGGAAATTCAACAATATGCTTTTGGAAGATTCCTTTTTTTGCAACAAGGTTAGACACTTAATAACAGAAGTTAATGCTTTGGACATGTCACCTGTGAGTAAATGGGAATGGTTTAAGTTTAAAATTAAAAGTCTTGCAATTGAATTTAGCAAAAAGGCCTTAAGATTGAAACGTCTAAAACAACAAAATATTTTAAGAAATATTAATGACCTATGTAAAAAGACGGATTTGTCGACTGAGGAATTATTAGAATCAAATAAATTACAAAGCGAGTTAGACATTTTGTATATTGAAAAAGCTAACGGTGCATTTGTAAGATCCCGAGCTCGCTGGATTGAAGAGGGAGAAAAAAATACCACATATTCTTTTAATCTTGAAAAACAAAGACAATTAAAAAAGCAAATTAACAAATTATCAGTGAATGATCTTGTTTACGAAGACCAAAGGGAGATTAACAAAGAAATACACACATTTTACTCCAATTTATATAAGTCTTATAATTCCGAAGCTGACTGTGAAATTTTATTCGAAAGCATTGAACAAAAACATTGACTTAGATTTTAAACATTTTATGGAAAATGATTTAGGAATTGAGGAAATGGATGCTGTTGTACTAAAGATGTCCTCTGGGAAATCTCCTGGCTTGGATGGTTTAACAGCAGAATTTTATAAATTCTTTTGGTCTGATATTAGACGTTTGTTACATGAAGCTTTTCTAGAATGTATCTCAGCAGGAAGCCTTTCTAACACAATGAGACAGGGGTTAATCACTTTAATCCCCAAACCTAACAAAAACACTCTGCATTTGGATAATTGGAGACCAATTACTTTGTTATGTAATGACTACAAAATTTTAGCTCATGTTTTTGCGGAGCGTCTAAACAGAGGACTGAAGGATTTAGTGGATGAGTGTCAGTCAGCATTTATTAAAGGAAGAAATATTCATAATCACATCAGGTTAGTAGTAGATTTGTTGGATTATTGTGACTTTATTGACCCTGAGAGTTTGATATTATTTCTAGATTTTTATAAAGCATTTGACACATTGGAGCATTCCTTTTTAAATAAAGCCCTGAAATTCTTAGGATTTGGTGATAAATTTTGTAATATTATTAAAATGTTGTATAATGATATTTATAGTTCAGTTTCCTTAAATCCAGGAATTACTCCTCGATTTGTCATTAAAAGGGGTATCCGACAAGGTTGCCCCATCTCCCCCAAACTGTTTATATTAGCTACTCAGTTATTAACCATTCTCATAAAACATAGTCATGATATTCAAGGTATTTCTATTTTTGAAAAGCAATATAAAATTAGTCAGTTTGCAGACGATACCGCTTTACTTCTGAAAAACGATACAGAGGTTGTTAAAGCTTTAAACAGGATTCAGTTATTTTCCAAAGCATCAGGTTTAAAACTAAATATTTCAAAATGTGAAATTCTCCCTGTTCACTCGTGTCAGCACCAAATTATTGAAGCCATTAAGGTTGTTCATGAACTGAAAGATCTGGGTGTGTTATTGTCTAAAAACACAATAAGGAGGGAAGAACTTAACATTACAAACCGATTGCTTGATATAAAGAAAAGTTTAAGTCGCTGGTTGACCAGAGATTTAACCATCTTTGGGAGAAATCTGTTAACCAAAGCAGAAGGCATCTCTAAGATTATTTATCCCTGCTATTCTTTATACATATCCCCTCCAAACATTAAGAAAACAAACTCAATTATTTTTCAATTCATATGGAAAAACAAAACACATTATATCAAACGTTCCCAACTGGTCAAAAGTTATGATAATGGTGGCATCAATGCTCTAGATTTTGAAGCTATGGTCGGTACTTTTAGAATTAATTTTTTAAAAGCTCTTCTGGTTGATAGTAACTCAATGTGGTTTCATATTCCAAGATCCATCTTTAAACATTTAGGAGGAATAGACTTCCTTTTGAAATGTGATTTTGAAGTAAACAAGATTCCATTCATTTTGTCCAACTTCCATAAACAAGTTCTTCAGTTTTGGAAAATGATATTTAATCACAATTTTACCCCTCATGGATCAACATTATGGAATAACAGAACAGTATTAATAGGTAGGAAATCTATATTCAAACAGGATTGGTTTGACAAGAACATTGTTTTTGTTACAGATTTAACTGATAGTGAAGGTAATTTATTGACTTTTTCTTCGTTTATAGATAAATACCATCTCACCTGCAGCCTTAGAGAATTTAAAAAAGTATGTCGAGCCATTCCTGCTGCTCTGATTCATTTAATAAAGAACACTGTTTTCACTCCTCATAGAACAATCATCTCATTACCTAAATTACGGATTAACGGATGTAATTTCTTAGATTTTAAATTAAATAACAATCTTTTGAACAACTGTTTAAAAGACAGAATTTATCATCTCCATAATCAAGCCTCTTTTAGATCCTTCCCTTATTCCAACAACCAATCATTGTTAGTTAAAGCACACTCTAAGTATATTAAATGGCCTGTTTTGCCCAAAATAAAAGAAACTCATTTCAAAATAATTAATAAATATTATCCTGTCTCTGATCTTCTTCAAAGAAGATTTAAATTTGATGTGGAATCTTGCACTTTTTGTAACTCCAATGAGGAAACGCTGGAACATTTGTTTTTTACATGTGATTACTCCAAGGAGTTCTGGTCTCACATAAGGAATTGGATTAATTTAAAACTGAACATTCCCCCTTTTGGTATTTCTGATGTCCTTCTGTTTATGGAAAATATTGATGATTCTTTCTCAAATATCATTAATATCATCTTACTTTTAGGAAAATACCACATTCACTGTTGCAAGTGGAGAGGTTCCAAGCCCTCCTTCCCAGGTTTTCTTAACAATTTTAAATTATATTATTCCTCACTGAAAAGATTACAATCCTCAGAAGGTGTTAAAATAATTTCTAAACAAATGTCCTTGTGGCTGTTATTCTAGTTTCTGTCCTGTGCTATCACTTGGCTCCTGTTATTTTTTTTTATCTTAACTTTATTTTTTAAGTGTTTTTAACACTATATGTCGATGACTTCTGTGAGTGTAATGTAACCCCCTAGTGAGTGTGTATTTTGCAGTGTGTTCATCCTCTGCTGGAGTTTGTATTTTTGTCTTTGTAAAGTTCAATAAAAAAAAAAAGACACCGTGTGATGACGTCACAACGTCTCTCATAAAGTTTCCCCAAAAATGATTTATTTTTCTATTATGATTTTATTTTCCTAATTATTTACTGAATTAAAGCTATTCAAAAATATTTGAAGCTTTTTGAGGTTCATTTAAATAGTTTAGACTTGTCATATTTTAAATAAAGTTTCTGCGCGTGACCCGGAAGTAAACAGCACGAGGCGCTAGCAGCGCTGGTTTGCTGGTTTGTTCCTTTTTTGTTATGTCTTTTCTAATTTTCTTTGTTTTTGCTTGGGGGTTTTGAAGTTTTGGGGTTGTTTTCTAGTTTCTAGAGCTGGTCCAGGTCCAGCGGTTTTTGAACAGGACCCGGTCAAAGGTGGACTCAATGCGCAAAATGCGGTCAAAATCATCCTATTTTACGTTTTCACAAATCAGAGGCTGGTTTCACAAATCAGAAACTGGGTTTAATGGGTTCTTTAGTATCTAAATCATAATTTAATCCAGGTTTGAGCAGTCCAGGTCCAGCGGTTTTTGAACAGGACCCGGTCAAAGGGGATCTTACTGCGAAAATAACAGTGCAAAGCTCCTTTAGTGCACTTGCGAATCGGAAGCTGTGAATCGGAAGCCAACTTCAGCGTCGTTTTGTTTTCCTCGTCTGAGCTGCTATCTGGATCAAACATGTGGCTGGATTATAGCTCCAATGGTGCTGCCGTTGTGGGTACCGTATGTTCTCGGGTTGCCGGATGTTCTCGGGGTCCTTCGGGGTCCTTCCAATGAGTTATATCACTAGAGGAGACATCACGTGGTTCCTCATTGGAGGAGAGCACCGCCATCTTGGTGAGGTCAAGTTTTGAAGACCAAACCACTTTTTATAACATTTAATAAAGAGCTCTGTTTTTACTTTCAATCACTTCATTATATGAAAAAGAAGAATGGCTTGAAATTGCTTAGTTTTGTTCAGAAATACAAACTTCACGAGTACCCCTAACTTAACTAGTATTAGACTATTTAGATTTTTTCTATGTTCCTTTATTTTATTTTACTTATGTTTTTATTTATTTGTGTGTTATGTTCATTGTTTCTCTTTTCCCCTCTATTCTTTATTTTCTGTCTTAATATGTTATGTTTGGCAATGGTGACTGATCTTTGAGGCAATATTGATTACATTGTTATTGTTCGTTGTTGACGTTAATGTCATTGTTAATGTATGTTACCGTAATTGTCAATAAAGTTTTTTAAAAAACTTAAAAAGCGAAGTTAACTCATTGGTCGTGGCAACTTACAGCCAATGAAATAGTGTGACGTCATCATTGGTCGAAGGACCCCGAAGGACCCCGAGAACATACGGCAACCCGAGAACATCTGGTACCCACACCGTCATAGCTTCACCGCTAATGTTAGCTTGGAGTTGTTATTTGGTAAACAAAGCGTAAACAAAGGCATGATGGGAAATCAGTGGGCAGTTATTCCCGCCAGGCAGCTTTGATGTCTGTGCTGTTTTTTTTTCTCAGTTTTGGAAGGACCACCATTCATGTTTTAAAGTGCCATTAACGGCGCTAACATAAACGAAAGTCTTTGTTTTTAAACAATTGGTTGGAAAAAGGAATTTGGGCCATTTCCCATTTAAATGGACAAATGTGGTAATTATCTTGATCACAACACTTTATGTGCAAAATATAATTTGGTCTGCCCATTGAAAGAATTTGATAATTAAATCCATTCCAATTCTCACTAAAAATCTAGCCCAGCAAACAATGATGCAACAACATTATTCAGAAATGAGACCACTCTATGTGGAAGGGTTATGTTTGGGAGACAACAACTAAAATGGAAAGTGTTTCGAGAGATTTAAATTGTTTATATTACCCTTCCCCATTAATTTTAATGGGGAAGGGTTAATTTTAATTTTTTTGCAGAATTACAGCCCCACAGAAACTGAAAATATATGATCATTATATCTATCATATCCTGTACCTCACAAAGCAAAAGAGGTGACCTTTTAAAATATTCAATGATATTTACCCTTCCAATCATTTTTACATATTCACTTTAATCTTTGTGTATTTTGTGGAAATGATGTAGAAAATGTGGAACATCTATTCTTTGAATTTTTATATGTAAAAGAGTTTTGGTCATATTTTCATAATTGGTTGAAAACAAAAAATATTATCATAAACCCTTTAAATTAGAATACCATTAAAATGTTATTAATATTAATCGATAAGAATCTGTACTTTCTGATTAATGTAATGATTGTGATTTTAAAGCATTTCATACATAACAGTAAATTCTTAAAGGTGAAACTTCACATTAATGGATTACTAAACCATCTCAAACTATTCTATAAATCTTTGCATTATATGAATCACAAGAAAGCCCAGACGTGTAATTTATTTAAACTATTTAAGCTTTGGTCAACTATAAATTTGCTTATATTTGTTGTCATGTTTGTTTTTGACTACCATTTCATTAATATTGATGTCATTGACAAAAATGCCATGATTGTTTGTTAAATAATTGCTTCAATAAAAAACACACACAAAAAGAAATAAAGAGCGCTAAAAGACATTTGTATGAACACCTTTAATGGACTAGTAGGGATGGCCCATTTGACACAGATGCTTCGGCGCGTGTTTCACCTTCATGAAACAGAGTATTTCGGCACGATATTTTGGGGGCGTGTGTCATGTGATGCATGAAGCCCCAAATGCATCGTTTGGTTGAACCACGGTTCAGATGCCCCTTGTGTTTGAACAGTTGGGCGCTATTCTCTATAAAAACAAGTGAATCCTGAACGTTTCCCAACCAGTTCTATTGTTTCTCCTGTATTGGAATCAGTGTCAGTTTACTGCACTTTACCATGGTTCCTGGTAAAAAAAGTACTGCTGCTCAGGATCATTTCAACTCAGTTTCTCCAATTAAGACAATACACTATGAACGTTATCAATGATGGAAATACTTCTACAGATAAACAATGGCAAGGATGAACTGTTGTTGTAGAGATAGCTCAGAGATAAAGTCATAGCTTCTGTGTCCAGAGATTCTGGGTTCAAGACCAGTTTTCCTTTTTTGCTTTATGTTTATTTTCTTCATGCTTTGTAAAGCACTTCTCACAGAAAACGTAACTCATTGTGTTGTTTTACGTTTTTTTTTTTATCACTATTAACAACATTGTTTTGTATTAAGTATTTTCATTATAATATCCACAATGAAAGGAGCTTGGAGCTTATGAAGCTTAGTTGAAGCAGATGATATACGTCCAGACCACCACCAGATGCCGCTGTTTTATGTGGTTTCAAAGCTCTGAATGGTTGATATATTTTTCTGGAACAGTTACATGAACCCCAAGAAAAGCTTCCAGTGGCTTCTATTGCTATCCCTATGGACTATTATGGTGACATGCAGAGGACTGAAGGCGTAGTTTGCAGAACCAGTCTGATCAATGCTGGAGGTAGAGGGGCTACACCTGAGCCAATATGATCACTTCAATATCAGACCATGTTGTTGTTCTGGAATTTTTTCCCCCTGTCAGGACACGACTTCTGGCATCGCTGATTTGTTTTGTAAAAATCATATTTTGCCCCAAAAAGCGATAAAAGAAGGTGGATGTTTACTTTATTCTGTGGCTTGTGAGAATTTAATATCATATTTATCACTTCCATAAAGGCTACTTTTACAAATTGATCTTATTCTAAATTAGCAGAAAATAAGTCTTTTTTTTTAACACAAAATCTGTCGTTTTGCGTTGATTATGTGGAAAACAACAATAATGATGATGGATCGGATTTATCTGCACTTTTCCAGATGCTCAAAGCGTTTACAATGTGTCCATTATTCATTCACTCCTCATTCATACTTGGTGATGGTAACTACTGATTTAGCCACAGCTGCCCCTCTGACCATCACCTGGACATTCATACACATTCACACACCAGTGGAGGAGCTCTTGCCCACGGACACAACAACAACAGTGAACTTGGGGGAATCTAACCACCGACCCTTCAATCATTGTCCGACCAGCTCAAACGCCTGAGCCACTGCCGCCCCAAATATGAGAAGAAATTCCTAAAAGAATAAATTCCCAAAAACAAAGTGAACTTTCATGGTGGTTTTCTTCAAGCCTTCTCATCAGAAGACCCTCCTGTCGAGATGTTAGCTTGCATGAATGGCCTGGACGTCTCTGTATGATGGTGACACTTCCATCTTTCTTTATTTTTGGATCACTTTTGCTGTAGTAAATTTGACTGATATGTAAAGCTTTGCTGATCTTGTAGCCCTCACCTTTTTGTGCAAAGAAAGGATTTCCTTTCTCAGATTTTGTGACATTTCTTTTCCCTGGGGAGCCATTGCTGACAGCATGAAATGGGACGGGCTGTTCTTTGTTAAGAAATGCCCTTTTATGGTCACCTCTTAAATAAGTCATTAGACTCGACTGGTTGGATGCCTGTTAATTAGAAATCTGTAGTCTTAAGTTTGTCTTTTGTCATATAAGACTATGACTGAGGTGTACTCATTTTTTGCAACATGGGCTTGAATTAATTTGTTAGGAAATCAATTTTTTGTATGTAAATGAACAGATCCTGTTTGTAATCAATGGCCCACCTTTGTAGGAGTATTTTGTAATCTAGTATTTCACAGAAAATGTTGATTCTGAAAGAACGCTGTAGGTTGTCTGACACATTTAGTGAGGTGTATTGAGCATTGTATTTATTTTAATTTGTCCCACACTGGACAGTAAAATTATCAAAAATGTCATGAAAAAATTTAAAGTGCTTTTTAATTACTATTCTCTCTCTCTCTCTCTCTCTCTCTCTCTCTCTGTACTGCATGCTGGGAGATTGATGGTGGCGGCTGCATGGACGGTGTGGGTGAGTGAGTTTGAGAGTTTGACAGAAAGTTGGTGTGGTTCAGTGCTCCTTTTTTCTGTTTCTATTGGAGTTATTTACTGACTTTCAGTGACTTTCACTGGTGAGTTTGGGCGATCAGCGGTTCACCCGCCTCGCCGGGATGGCGTCTCAGACGCCGTCCTTGTCCCTGAGGCATGGGGTCCGCGTCCAGCCCGACCCGCAGGTGTCTGTGGAGACAATTCTCCTTGCTGTGGGGGACTTAGTTGGTCACGCTAACATCACTTATGCTTCCCGAATGAACAAAGGAGTGATTGTTTTTCTGACGGAGGAGCGTTTAGTGTCTGATTTGATCGCGTGTGGCGTCACTGTGGGCGGGGAGTTCCTGCAGGTGTCCCCGCTTGCGGTCCCGTCGACGCGGGTCATTGTTTCGGGTGTTCCCCCGTTCATTCCCAACGAAGCTCTGGAGAAAGAGCTGCAGCGTTATGGGAAGTTTGCCAGCGGTTTCCGAACTGTGGGTTTAGGATGCAGGAGTGAGAAACTGAAGCATGTGCAGTCCTTCCGCAGACAGGTGTTCATGTTTCTGAGCTCTTCTGCTCAGACTCTGGACGTGTCCTTCCGCGTGAAACACGGGGATGGCAACTATTTGGTCTATGCCAGCACGGGGAATCTGAAGTGCTTTGAGTGTGGAAACGCTGGGCATAAGCGCGCCGCCTGCCCTCACAGGGCGGCTGAAGGGCAGCCTGATGAGGCCGCTCCGGCCGCTCAGGTGGAGCAGGGGCTCGCCGCTGCGGACTCGGTGGGTGTGGTGGGCCCTGCCCTTCTAACTGATACAGATCCTGGTGAAGGTTGCAGCTCTGAAGCTGCTCAGAGCAGCACTAGTGAGGTTAATGTTAGAGGCATTAATGTTGCTCCTGCCTCACAGCTTCAGGAGGAGTCTGAAGGTGGTGAGTGTGTTGGGATGGAGAATGTTGGCGGTGTTTCTGACCGCTCTAATTGTGATAAATTGGGCACTGAGGTGACTGAGGAAGGGGTTGGGTGTGAAGATGGACAGTCTGCTGTTACTGGTGATTGTTCTGCTGTGATTCCTCCTCCTACCACCACAGACATGGAGCTGGATTCAGACTCTGACTGTCTATCTCTGGCAGAGTCCCAGATATCGTCCGATGACCTTTATTCACTTGAGGAAATTAATCACTTCCTAGATGATTCATTTGGTAGATCAGTTAAGGTGGCTGATTATTTTCCAGATTTGGAGAAGTTCATTCTCACGTCACTAACCTTGCAGAAATTGGTTGACTTTAATACTCTTGATGAGAAGAAACGGTTTCGATTAAAGAAACATGTGACTACCATTCGCAAACAGTTGAAGGCTTTGAAAGGTAAAAGCTCCAGAAGGTTGAAAATGAGGAAAAAGGTTGAAACACTGACGTAGTTATGACTGTGTGTGTGTGGATGATCCTTTTACTGTTATTTCCTTCCCTTTTCCTTCTTCTCTCTATGTCTACATTTAAGGCAGGCTCTTTAAACGTTAATGGTGGGAGGGATCCGGAAAAGAGGGCGATTATTAAAGATATTTTTGAGGATAAGTCTTTGGATATTTTGTTTTTACAGGAGACACATAGTGATGTGACATCTGAGGCAGAATGGGCTTTGTGGTGGAGGGGTCAGTCTTTTTTTTCACATGGTACAGTTTTCTCTGCTGGGGTGTCAATTCTTTTTTCGCCTAGGCTGAGTTTTAATATCTTATCCGTTAGTGAGGTGGCCGCGGGCAGGTTCCTTGCTGTGAGGGTTGAACTGAACGGGTTTAACTTTTGTTTGATTAATTTTTATGCACCTGCAAAAGGTGCCCACAGAATCCCTTTTTTCCTCTCTTTAGAGGATTTTTTGAAAAACTGTGATCCAGGGGATGTTATAGTGATGGGCGGTGACTGGAATTGCACGTTGGATTTTACTTTAGATAGGACAGGTGCAGAACCGCATTTCCAGTCATCCTCGGTTTTATCAAAGATTGTTTCTGACTCTTCTTTGGTTGATGTGTGGCGGCTTAATAATCCCCAAACCAGACAATACACGTGGGCCAGGAATGTGGGTGGAAAATTGATGAGCCTCGCTAGACTGGACAGATTTTATATCACAGACAGTTTTAGAAACAGGGTTTATGGATGTTCCATTTATCCAGTTGCATTTAGTGATCATCATTTGATAACACTAGAATTACACCTTGGATCTTCTACAAAAGGAAGTTCTTACTGGCATTTTAATGTGAAGCTTCTACTAGATAGAGTTTTTTGTGAGAAATTTGAGTTTTTTTGGGAGCTTTGGAGATGTAGAAGATCTGATTTTGTTTCTGTTAGCCAGTGGTGGGAGGTGGGTAAAGCACAAATACGGGTTTTCTGTCAGCAGTATACAAGTCATTCTACAGTTTCAACTAAGAGAGCAATTTCTGCTTTGGAAAAAGAAATCTCTAGGCTAGAAAACACTTGTTCCACTCATAGTGCTTCACAAGGTCAGTTGCTTAAGAGCAGACGGGGTGAACTAGTTCTTTTCTCCGTGAACGGGCTAAGGGAGCTTTAGTTCGAGCTCGGTTTACCACCATCAGAGACATGGATGCTCCTACGTCATTCTTTTTCAACCTGGAGAAATCTGTTTCTAAGAAGAAACAGATGGTCTGTCTGCGCCTTCCTGATGGGACTGTTACTACGAGTCCGGCTGCCATGAGAACTATTGCGGTGGATTTTTATAGCGGCTTATTCAGGAAAGAGGACTGCGACAGCGACTGTGTGGATCAACTACTGGAGGGACTCCCACGGCTGGGTGACGCAGACAGGGATCTTTTGGATTCTATAATCTCCATGGAGGAATTGACTGCTGCTGTGGGTCAGATGGCGCTCGGGAGGTCTCCTGGTTTGGATGGGCTGCCGGCGGATTTTTATAAACACTTCTGGAAGTGCCTGGGCCCGGATCTACTAGAGGTGTTCAAGGATTGCTCAAAGACTGGATTGTTACCTTTCTCCTGCCGTCATGCTGTTCTCTCTCTTCTTCCTAAAAAAGGAGACTTAACTCTACTGGAAAACTGGAGACCGCTTGCTTTGCTCTGTACAGACTATAAGTTGCTTTCTAAGGTCCTGTCCAATAGACTTAAGAATGTTTTGGGTGTGATCATTCACAGAGATCAGTCTTATTGTGTGCCTGACCGATCTATTATGGACAATCTTTTTCTTGTACGTGATTTATTTGATATTTGCAAACACTGTGACACCTCAGTTGGACTGTTATCCTTAGATCAGGAGAAGGCTTTCGATAGGGTTGATCATTTTTATTTATTTTCTGCTTTGAGAGCTTTTGGTTTTGGAGAGATTTTTATTTCTTTGTTGACTCTTCTGTATAAAGATGCTTTTTGTTTGGTCAAGATTGGTGGTGGACTGAGCAGACCTGTTATGGTTCAGAGAGGGATTAGACAGGGATGTCCCCTTTCTGGACAGCTTTACGCTATCGCCATCGAACCTTTTCTCCATAGATTACGCACTCGGCTTACTGGGTTGGTTTTACCGGAAATGTCCCACAAACCATCCCTTGTGGTGTCTGCATATGCAGATGATGTAACGGTTTTTGTTCGACATCAGGCAGATATTGATTCTTTGTGTAATGTGCTGGATCTTTTCCAAAGGGCTTCTTCGGCTAAGGTGAACTGGGGTAAGAGCACCGCTCTTTTGTTGGGACGTTGGTCGGGCTCCTCGTTGCCTCTTTTGCCTGGGAATCTTAATTGGGGAACGGAGGGGATGAAGTTTTTAGGAGTTTATTTGGGTAGCAACGTTTTTCAGAAAAAGAATTGGGAGGGTGTCATGGAGAGAGTGTGTGCCAGACTGTCTAAATGGAAATACCTGCTACCTCAGCTTTCCTTCAGGGGTAGAGTTCTTGTTGTCAATAACTTGGTTGCCTCGACACTTTGGCATAGTATGATGGTGTTGCCGCCTCCTGCAAGCCTCATCACTGCACTTCAGAAGACCGTGGTGGATTTCTTTTGGTCTGGTCATCATTGGCTAAGAGCTGCCGTTCTCTACCTGCCGGTTGAGGAGGGCGGTCAGGGGTTGATTGACATTTCAGCCCGTGTGGCCGCCTTTAGATTGCGGACAGCGCAGCGTCTGCTCTACAGTTTTGGACTACCGTGGTTGGATACTGCATGTGTGCTGCTAAGGAAAGCTGGGGGTTATGGATTTGACAAACATTTTTTTCTGCCTCAGCTTCATACCTTGGACCTGACTGGACTTTCTCCTTTTTACTGCTCTGTCCTGCAAGCCTGGCGACTGTTAGTTTGCAAAAGGGAAATGGTTTCAACACCTGGAACATGGTTGTTCGAGGAACCTATCTTTGGAAACGACCTAATCAATTCACAGATTCTGGTTTCTGCTACCCTGTGTTTAAAGTTGAGAGATGCGGGCTGTGTGAAGCTTGGACATCTCCTACAGACTCCTGCTCCTGAACTTTCTGTTTTGACTGGAATACGATCTCTCAGGACACTGGAAAATCTTTTGACGGAGATTTGTCTCTCCTTGCCTGTGCCCCATCAGGCCTTCATAATGGATCCTACTGCGTCTAACCAGTGGGTGGATGGTGTGGATTTCATTTTTCCTCCTCTGCGGGTTTCTCCGGCCTGCGAGGGATGGCTGGAGGACGGAACCAAACTCCTGTCCTGGACTACTCCTCAAATAGGAATATTTGAAATCATCGGGAGGAAGTCTTTATATTTTTTATGCGTTAAAACTTTGAACATGCGCTCCTTAATGGACGTCCGAGTGTCGAGGTGGGCTGAGTTGTTTGGCACAGGGTCTTCTCCGAGGGGCTGTTGGAGATCCCTGTACAAAGCTCCCATTGAGAAACGGGTAGGTGACCTCCAGTGGAGGGTCGTACATGGGATCATAGCCACAAACAGATATCTGGTGCACCTTAATCCTGGCACGGGGGATGGGTGTCCGTTCTGTTCTGTTGCGGAAACTGTGGAACATCTTTTTTTGCAGTGTCAACGTTTGACTGGACTTTTTTCTCTTCTTCGTTCTTTTTTTGAGGGGCTGGGAGAACAGTTTTCATCTGTGTGTTTTATTTATGGGCCAAAATATTTGGCCAGAAAGCGAAGAGTCCATGTTTTGTTAAATTTTCTTTCCGGTGAAGCCAAGTTGGCGATATGGTTGACGAGGAAGAATCGGGTACAGGGAGTTGGGTCTGACGATGTCCTGTTTCTTTTTAAAAGACTTTTGGTGGCAAGGTTGAACGTCGAGTTTGGTTTTTATAAGCTCACACACGCACTTGATGGTTTTGACAATATTTGGGCCGTACAAAATGTTTTGTGTTCTGTCAAGGATGACTCTTTAGTGCTGAATTTTTGAGTTTTGTTTCTTTGGTTTTGTGTTTTAATCAGATTGTGATGTGAATTTTTTTCTTTGTGTAATGATGGCTGGTCATTAAAGGTGTTTTGAAACTCAAACTCTCTCTCTCTCTCTCTCTCTCTCTCTCTCTCTCTCTCTCTCTCTCTCTCTCTCTCTCTCTCTGTACTGCATGCTGGGAGATTGGTGGTGGCGGCTGCATGGACGGTGTGGGTGAGTGAGTTTGAGAGTTTGACAGAAAGTTAGTGTGGTTCAGTGCTCCTTTTTTCTGTTTCTATTGGAGTGATTTACTGAATTTCAGTGACTTTCACTGGTGAGTTTGGGCGATCAGCGGTTCACCCGCCTCGCCGGGATGGCGTCTCAGACGCCGTCCTTGTCCCTGAGGCATGGGGTCCGCGTCCAGCCCGACCCGCAGGTGTCTGTGGAGACAATTCTCCTTGCTGTGGGGGACTTAGTTGGTCACGCTAACATCACTTATGCTTCCCGAATGAACAAAGGAGTGATTGTTTTTCTGACGGAGGAGCGTTTAGTGTCTGATTTGATCGCGTGTGGCGTCACTGTGGGCGGGGAGTTCCTGCAGGTGTCCCCGCTTGCGGTCCCGTCGACGCGGGTCATTGTTTCGGGTGTTCCCCCGTTCATTCCCAACGAAGCTCTGGAGAAAGAGCTGCAGCGTTATGGGAAGTTTGCCAGCGGTTTCCGAACTGTGGGTTTAGGATGCAGGAGTGAGAAACTGAAGCATGTGCAGTCCTTCCGCAGACAGGTGTTCATGTTTCTGAGCTCTTCTGCTCAGACTCTGGACGTGTCCTTCCGCGTGAAACACGGGGATGGCAACTATTTGGTCTATGCCAGCACGGGGAATCTGAAGTGCTTTGAGTGTGGAAACGCTGGGCATAAGCGCGCCGCCTGCCCTCACAGGGCGGCTGAAGGGCAGCCTGATGAGGCCGCTCCGGCCGCTCAGGTGGAGCAGGGGCTCGCCGCTGCGGACTCGGTGGGTGTGGGGGGCCCTGCCCTTCTAACTGATACAGATCCTGGTGAAGGTTGCAGCTCTGAAGCTGCTCAGAGCAGCACTAGTGAGGTTAATGTTAGAGACATTAATGTTGCTCCTGCCTCACAGCTTCAGGAGGAGTCTGAAGGTGGTGAGGGTGTTGGGATGGAGAATGTTGGCGGTGTTTCTGACCGCTCTAATTGTGATAACATGGGCACTGAGGTGACTGAGGAAGGGGTTGGGTGTGAAGATGGACAGTCTGCTGTTACTGGGGATTGTTCTGCTGTGATTCCTCCTCCTACCACCACAGACATGGAGCTGGATTCAGACTCTGACTGTGTTTCTCTGGCAGAGTCCCAGATATCGTCCGAGGACCTTTATTCACTTGAGGAAATTAATCACTTCCTAGATGATTCATTTGGTAGATCAGTTAAGGTGGCTGATTATTTTCCAGATTTGGAGAAGTTCATTCTCACATCACTAACCTTGCAGAAATTGGTTGACTTTAATACTCTTGATGAGAAGAAACGGTTTCGATTAAAGAAACATGTGACTACCATTCGCAAACAGTTGAAGGCTTTGAAAGGTAAAAGCTCCAGAAGGTTGAAAATGAGGAAAAAGGTTGAAACACTGACGTAGTTATGACTGTGTGTGTGTGGATGATCCTTTTACTGTTATTTCCTTCCCTTTTCCTTCTTCTCTCTATGTCTACATTTAAGGCAGGCTCTTTAAACGTTAATGGTGGGAGGGATCCGGAAAAGAGGGCGATTATTAAAGATATTTTTGAGGATAAGTCTTTGGATATTTTGTTTTTACAGGAGACACATAGTGATGTGACATCTGAGGCAGAATGGGCTTTGTGGTGGAGGGGTCAGTCTTTTTTTCACATGGTACAGTTTTCTCTGCTGGGGTGTCAATTCTTTTTTCGCCTAGGCTGAGTTTTAATATCTTATCCGTTAGTGAGGTGGCCGCGGGCAGGTTCCTTGCTGTGAGGGTTGAACTGAACGGGTTTAACTTTTGTTTGATTAATTTTTATGCACCTGCAAAAGGTGCCCACAGAATCCCTTTTTTCCTCTCTTAGAGGTATTCTGGTTACGGCAGACCGCAGCAAACGCCGTAAAATTAATTCAGCAACTCCTGAATCTCTCCCGCTGAGACGAGAGCCCTTCTACCAACTTTATATTCCCCCCTCCCGCTCCAGCGCTCCCATTTCCCTTATTCGGCCCATAGCTGAACCCCATTGGTCCAAACTACCTAACAACAGGCTGAGCGACAGAACTGAGAGCCAATCAGATCTCTGCTTGATGCGTTCAATGAACTCCAGAACTTTTAACGCGTCCCAACAGCGGAGCCAACTCAGTCCGCGACAACATGTTTAAAACTAAAAATACAAGTGAATGTGAGCATTTGATGTAATTTCAACATTTTTAAAGTACAATAAGTCTGTGGATTCTTTTTAATAACATCGTTATGCTGTTGCTAATAAATGATGAGTATTTCTCGTGGTGGTTTTGCTGATGTTCTAGTCTGGTTGATCCGTGGTGAGTTTCTGCTTCATGCAGACGTTCAGACTTTAAACGTGATCGTAGGTCTGAATGTTCTGGAGATGTGACAAAGACTCACATGCAGACGCACAGCCAAACACACACTCACACTGCAGTGAGTGACGGGCAGCGGGTTTTACGTTTTTACAATCCCTGCGTGATTCACCTGCTGCCTGTGAGGAAGAAAGCAGAGGGTGGGGGGCACCCCCACCCTCTGCTTTCTTCCTCACATCCCGTCCCC
Organism: Oryzias curvinotus; assembly: GCA_023969325.1. NCBI lineage: Eukaryota > Metazoa > Chordata > Actinopteri > Beloniformes > Adrianichthyidae > Oryzias > Oryzias curvinotus. The sequence continues at coordinate 23,697,928 of CM043707.1, forward strand.
GTATCTGCGCGCTCTTTCTCAGAGACGGGAGCGCGCAGGTTTAGGCACGGCAATTAATAGGTTTCCTGCTGGAATAAACTCTGTGAAATAATAGATAATAGTAAACTGAGTGCTGGCGCAGATTTTTCTCTCCAAGCACCGCTACTACTGCGCGCCCCTCTGGCATCGCATCGCGCACGAGAAGGACTGGTCTAATGAAAAAAAAAAATGGTATAAATAAAGATTTGTCTGCGAGCCATACGTGACCATCAAAAGAGCCATATGTGGCTCGCGAGCCATAGGTTCCCGACCCCTGCTTTAGAGGATTTTTTTGAAAAACTGTGATCCAGGGGATGTTATAGTGATGGGCGGTGACTGGAATTGCACGTTGGATTTTACTTTAGATAGGACAGGTGCAGAACCTCATTTCCAGTCATCCTCGGTTTTATCAAAGATTGTTTCTGACTCTTCTTTGGTTGATGTGTGGCGGCTTAATAATCCTCACACCAGACAATACACGTGGGCCAGGAATGTGGGTGGAAAATTGATGAGCCTCGCTAGACTGGACAGATTTTATATCACAGACAGTTTTAGAAACAGGGTTTATGGATGTTCCATTTATCCAGTTGCATTTAGTGATCATCATATGATAACACTAGAATTACACCTTGGATCTTCTACAAAAGGAAGTTCTTACTGGCATTTTAATGTGAAGCTTCTACTAGATAGAGTTTTTTGTGAGAAATTTGAGTTTTTTTGGGAGCTTTGGAGATGTAGAAGATCTGATTTTGTTTCTGTTAGCCAGTGGTGGGAGGTGGGTAAAGCACAAATACGGGTTTTCTGTCAGCAGTATACAAGTCATTCTACAGTTACAACTAAGAGAGCAATATCTGCTTTGGAAAAAGAAATCTCTAGGCTAGAAAACACTTGTTCCACTCATAGTGCTTCACAAGGTCAGTTGCTTAAGAGCAGACGGGGTGAACTAAGTTCTTTTCTCCGTGAAAGGGCTAAGGGAGCTTTAGTTCGAGCTCGGTTTACCACCATCAGAGACATGGATGCTCCTACGTCATTCTTTTTCAACCTGGAGAAATCTGTTTCTAAGAAGAAACAGATGGTCTGTCTGCGCCTTCCTGATGGGACTGTTACTACGAGTCCGGCTGCCATGAGAACTATTGCGGTGGATTTTTATAGCGGCTTATTCAGGAAAGAGGACTGCGACAGCGACTGTGTGGATCAACTACTGGAGGGACTCCCACAGCTGAGTGACGCAGACAGGGATCTTTTGGATTCTACAATCTCCATGGAGGAATTGACTGCTGCTGTGGGTCAGATGGCGCTCGGGAGGTCTCCTGGTTTGGATGGGCTGCCGGCGGATTTTTATAAACACTTCTGGAAGTGCCTGGGCCCGGATCTACTAGAGGTGTTCAAGGATTGCTCAAAGACTGGATTGTTACCTTTCTCCTGCCGTCATGCTGTTCTCTCTCTTCTTCCGAAGAAAGGGGACTTAACTCTCCTGGAAAACTGGAGACCGCTTGCTTTGCTCTGTACAGACTATAAGTTGCTTTCTAAGGTCCTGTCCAATAGACTTAAGAATGTTTTGGGTGTGATCATTCACAGAGATCAGTCTTATTGTGTGCCTGACCGATCTATTATGGACAATCTTTTTCTTGTACGTGATTTATTTGATATTTGCAAACACTGTGACACCTCAGTTGGACTGTTATCCTTAGATCAGGAGAAGGCTTTCGATAGGGTTGATCATTTTTATTTATTTTCTGCTTTGAGAGCTTTTGGTTTTGGAGAGTTTTTTATTTCTTTGTTGACTCTTCTGTATAAAGATGCTTTTTGTTTGGTCAAGATTGGTGGTGGACTGAGCAGACCTGTTATGGTTCAGAGAGGGATTAGACAGGGATGTCCCCTTTCTGGACAGCTTTACGCTATCGCCATTGAACCTTTTCTCCATAGGTTACGCACTCGGCTTACTGGGTTGGTTTTACCGGAAATGTCCCACAAACCGTCCCTTGTGGTGTCTGCATATGCAGATGATGTAACGGTTTTTGATCGACATAAGGGAAATATTGATTCTTTGTGTGATGTGCTGGATCTTTTCCAAAGTGCTTCTTCGGCTAAGGTGAACTGGGGTAAGAGCACCGCTCTTTTGTTGGGATGTTGGTCGGGCTCCTCGTTGCCTCTTTTGCCTGGGAATCTTACTTGGGGAATGGAGGGGATGAAGTTTTTAAGAGTTTATTTGGGTAGTAACGTTTTTCAGAAAAAGAATTGGGAGGGTGTCATGGAGAGAGTGTGTGCCAGACTGTCTAAATGGAAATACCTGCTACCTCAGCTTTCCTTCAGGGGTAGAGTTCTTGTTGTCAATAACTTGGTTGCCTCGACACTTTGGCACAGTATGGTGGTGTTGCCGCCTCCTGCAAGCCTCATCACTGCACTTCAGAAGACCGTGGTGGATTTCTTTTGGTCTGGTCATCATTGGCTAAGAGCTGCCGTTCTCTACCTGCCGGTTGAGGAGGGCGGTCAGGGGTTGATTGACATTTCAGCCCGTGTGGCCGCCTTTAGATTGCGGACAGCGCAGCATCTGCTCTACAGTTTTGGACTACCGTGGTTGGATACTGCATGTGTGCTGCTAAGGAAAGCTGGGGGTTATGGATTTGACAAACATTTTTTTCTGCCTCAGCTTCATACCTTGGACCTGACTGGACTTTCGCCTTTTTACTGCTCTGTCCTGCAAGCCTGGCGACTGTTAGTTTGCGAAAGGGAAATGCTTTAAACACCTGGAACATGGTTGTTCGAGGAACCTATCTTTGGAAACGACCTAATCAATTCACAGATTCTGGTTTCTGCTACCCTGAGTTTAAAGTTGAGAGATGCGGGCTGTGTGAAGCTTGGACATCTCCTACAGACTCCTGCTCCTGAACTTTCTGTTTTGACTGGAATATGATCTCTCAGGACACTGGAAAATCTTGTGACGGAGATTTGTCTCTCCTTGCCTGTGTCCCATCAGGCCTTCATAATGGATCCTACTGCGTCTAACCAGTGGGTGGATGGTGTGGATTTCATTTTTCCTCCTCTGCGGGTTTCTCCGGCCTGCGAGGGATGGCTGGAGGACGGAACCAAACTCCTGTCCTGGACTACTCCTCAAATAGGAATATTTGAAATCATCGGGAGGAAGTCTTTATATTTTTTATGCATTAAAACTTTGAATTTGCGCTCCTTAATGGACGTCAGAGTGTCGAGGTGGGCTGAGTTGTTTGGTACAGGGTCTTCTCCGAGGGGCTGTTGGAGATCCCTGTACAAAGCTCCCATTGAGAAACGGGTAGGTGACCTCCAGTGGAGGGTCGTACATGGGATCATAGCCACAAACAGATATCTGGTGCACCTTAATCCTGGCACGGGGGATGGGTGTCCTTTCTGTTCTGTTGCGGAAACTGTGGAACATCTTTTTTTGCAGTGTCAACGTTTGACTGGACTTTTTTCTCTTCTTCGTTCTTTTTTTGAGGGGCTGGGAGAACAGTTTTCATCTGTGTGTTTTATTTATGGGCCAAAATATTTGGCCAGAAAGCGAAGAGTCCATGTTTTGTTAAATTTTCTTTCAGGTGAAGCCAAGTTGGCGATATGGTTGACGAGGAAGAATCGGGTACGGGGAGTTGGGTCTGACGATGTCCTGTTTCTTTTTAAAAGACTTTTGGTGGCAAGGTTGAACGTCAAGTTTGGTTTTTATAGGCTCACACATGCACTTGATGTTTTTGAAAATATTTGGGCTGTACAAAATGTTTTGTGTTCCGTCAAAGATGACTCTTTAGTGGTAAATTTTTGAGTTTGTTTCTTTGTGTGTTTTAATCATATTGTGATGTGAATTTTTTTTTCTTTGTGTAATGATGGCTGGTCATTAAAGGTGTTTTGAAACTCAAACTCTCTATCTCTATCTCTCTATCTCTATCTATCTCTCTATCTCTATCTCTCTCTCTCTCTCTACGTTTGCAGCTGCAGGAGTGTTGACTTGGTCTCAGCCACAGACTGCTGACATGTTAGCTGATGTTTCAGCTGAGTCAGCTCTTCTCTCCAAGCTGATGTTTCCTGCAGAGATTCCTGCAGGAGTTCCTCCTGCTCCTTTTTGGAAAGAAATCTGCTTTGTTTCTTGTTGTCCTGTCTGGATCAGAAACCAACAGCAGACATTTCAAGCCGTCATCTGTTCCTAATGTTCATTCCCCGCCATCATTGAAAGCTTTTGGAATAGTCCCTAAAGCCAGCGAATCGGGCCGCTTTGGAGCATGAACTCATCACTCGGTGTCACGGTGGCAGAGAGATGACAGATCCCAAATCTGAGGCTGAAATGATCACGTCCTACCAGCTACACTCTGGATTTGGGACCAAAAACCTTTGAAGATGTTGGATCATTGTTGGAGAATAGACTGACAACATTTGTCTGGAAGAAAGATTGACCCCTCCCTCATGTGTTCCACATCCAGCTGCAGACACACCACTACAGCTCACATTCCACTTCTGATCCAGCAGTTAGAACCAGAGCCTGCATTTGTTTGGTCCTCCCTTTGACCTGGACAGTGGTTGCCATGGCTACCTGCACACTCACCAAGCTGGAACTTAGAAGAAGAAAAAGAGACCAAAATGATTGAGAAAGCAGGTTTTCCGGGGAAATACCACAAAGTGCTTTCCAAGCTAGAACTAAGAATATCCAGCATGCATTTGGAAAAACTCATTAGCTTCTTGTGGAAAATGATGAGTCATTTGAAAAGCATTCTATGAATGCTCAGAAAACTTCCTCTAAGGTTGTGGTTGTTTGGAGAAGTCCTCCTCTTCAAAGAAGTTCTCCTGACCATCTTCAAAGCCACTTTCTGCTTTTTCAAACGCTACTATTCAACAAAAACTTGGTTTCTGCCACAAAACCAACCTTAGACACTGAAACAGAATGAATACAATGCAGAAATATGTTGACACCTTTAATTCAAAGCTTCAATGTCAATGTTGCCCCAAAATGTCCAGTTTGAATAGTCTACAGTTTGTTGTGTTTGGTTGCTAGGTAACAGGGTCTATAATGTCTATGATGTCATGGTGGCTTTCAAAGTTGAACTCCTGAATATGACGATAAACATTTGGATTGAACAAAAATGGGATTGAAGCTCATGCTAAATCCTGATATCAATGCTGAAAAAACCTCCTCCTAGATTCTGGTTGTTTGGAGAAGTCCTCCTCTTCCAAGAATTCCTGAAAAAAGCCCTCATTTCTCCTGACCATCTTCAAAGCCACTTTCTGCTTTAGTTTAGTCCAAACTTGCTTTATGCTGACAACATTTACAGCTTGAATCCATCTGAAGAATCCAAGGAAACAAACCAATCTAAGTCTGCATTCATGCCACTTCAGAACCAACAAAGCATGTTTCCAGGACGCTGACTTACCAATAGAACTTGGGATTTCCTTTGCAGAATCCTTCTCCGTGTGTTTTCCTTTGTTTTTCTCCCCAAAACCTTAACCAGAGATTTTTGCTGAGCTGCAGAACAAACGTCTGACTGCTTTAACCGCCGTTGATGGTTTGTTGTGTTTCCCTCTATAGCTGCTATGGTCTTTGTATGGTTGCTAGGTAACGCTGTCTTTGATGATGATGACGTCAGAGTGGCCTCTAGAATGGACTTTTTGCTTGTGTAACTAGGAGCTGTAACCTTTAGGGCACTAGGACCCAGAAAGAGGTCCAGGCAGTGACGGTGTTCAGTGACGGACTGCGCAGCCGGACTTCCTCCAAACGCCACTATTCATCCAGCGCGTGGAGCGCCAGAGTCCAAACGGGCTTAAGGCGCTTTGATAAAGCGCTCTGGAATCCAGCTATGGTGTGCTAAACGTCAGGTCCAGAACGGAAGATGCCATCAATGAAGTCTGTCTGTCAGCAGCAATCCAACGCTGATGGGGTTTAGCTTGTGGAGGATTTGAATGTTCATTTGCTCTCAGGTTGGTTCTGTGCTGGAAGCCCCAACCCTCAGTTCAGTCAAGTTAGAAAGATGCTAACCAGCTGTTCCCTCTGTCACCATGGAAACACAGACCGCTTTAAAGTGGGACAGGATTTTCACGGAGCGGACTTATAGACATGGAGGATAAATACTACAAGATGAATTCATCAGACATGAATAAAACAGTCTTTTCTCCATAGAACAGAATGAAATCCACTGTGTTTTAGCAGCGTCTGTAGCATCACAGAGACGGTGTTCCACCAAAAACTGGGACCTGTCACATGTTGTTTCCTGGTGACAGAGCTGCAGCTTTAATGTCAATGATATAGAAGAACAAGAATCCAAAACATTGGACTGTTTTCATGTGATCACATGGAAGCAGAATTAGGAAATCTCTAGTTAATCTGTCCTTGTTTAGTCAGCATGTTTGAATTGGAGTTTACAGTTAGATGACAACAAAGACGTGTTTACACCAAGAAATTACTTATGTTTACAATGAAATGGTTTAGTCCAACATTTGAGATTGTTGCTGTCAGACCTGCAGACCATGAAAACGGTCAGAAACAGCAGGAATAACGGTTGTTTTCATGTCTGATGAGGGTTTTTACATCAACTGAATGGGATTTTTGTCATCCAGAACATTTGACATCATTGATCAAGAAGATCCAATCGGAGCTTTTCTGCGTCTCCACTCTTGTAATGTGCTGTTTCCGCCAGCAGGGGGCGACAGTGTTCAGCTCCTGCTCCAACTTTAAGATTAGATTAGATTAGATTAGATTCAACTTTATTGTCACTGCACATGTAGGTACAAGGCAACGAAATGCAGTTAGCATCTAACCAGAAGTGCAATAAGCAGTAAGTGTAGAATAAAGGTCTATAACATGTACAATAATTATACAGGTAAGTATTATGGACATAATTTACAGATGTTAAATACTATAAGCAAGATATACAGATAGGTGTACTATGAACATACTATTCAGATGGTTTATGTAAAAGTGTATGAACACTATAGGCAGAACTATGAACATAATTTACAGTATTGCAATGGACAGTAAAGTGCATAGAAAATATTACAATGGGCAAATGGACAGTAGTGCAAATAATAAGTTACTGTTTTTGCTTGTTGTGAGTAAATAAATAATACAGAGTGTTGAAGAGGGGGATGGGTCTATGGTGGTGTGGGGGGTGTTGAGGGGTGTCAGAGGGAAGAGTTCAGCAAGGAGACAGCTTTAGGGAAAAACTGTTCCTGAATCTTGTAGTCCTTGTTCGGAGGCTCCTGAAACGCCTCCCAGAGGGGAGGAGGTTAAACAGTCAGTGGTCAGGGTGAGAGGAGTCCTTGAGAATGCTGCGAGCTCGTCGTAGACAGCGTTTCCTCTGGATGTCCTCAAGTGCAGGAAGTGGTGTCCCTGTGATGCGCTGGGCAGTTTTCACCACCCTCTGCAGTGCCTTGCGGTCAGCCACTGAGCAGTTCCCATACCAGACTGAGATGCAACTTGTAAGGATGCTTTCAATCGCACACCGGTAGAAGTTCACCAGGATGGATGAAGACAGCTGGTTCTTCTTCAGTGTCCTGAGGAAGAAAAGACGCTGGTGAGCCTTCTTGACCAGCCTGGAGGTGTTTGTGGCCCAGGACAGTTCCTCTGAGATGGTGGTTCCCAGGAACTTGAAGCTGGAAACACGTTCAACTACCGTCCCGTTAATGTGGATGGGGTCATGAGTGCTTCCATTCTTCTTCCTGAAGTCCACAATGAGCCCCTTGGTTTTATTGGTGTTAAGGAGCAGGTTATTGTCAGCGCACCATGTGACCAGGTGCTGTACCTCTTCTCTGTAGGCAGTCTCATCGTTGTCACTGATGAGGCCAATCACCGTGGTGTCATCTGCAAACTTAATGATGGAGTTGGATCCATGCACAGGCTTGCAGTCGTGGGTGTAAAGGGAGTAGAGGAATGGGCTCAGCACACAGCCCTGTGGTACGCCAGTATTAAGTGTGATGGTGGTGGAGTGGGTGTGACCTGACCGAACATGCTGAGGTCTGTTGGTCAGAAAGTCCATAATCCAGTTACAGAGGGAGGTGTTGATGTCCATGTCTCCAAGTTTTGTGGTCAGCTTGGAGGGAATGATGGTGTTAAATGCTGAACTGAAGTCAACAAACAACATCCTAACATATGTGTTGTTATTGTCCAGGTGTGTGAGTGCAGAGTGCAGCACTGTGCATACTGCATCCTCTGTGCTCCTATTTCTGCGGTAGGCAAATTGGTGTGGGTCCAGTGTGGGTGGGAGGCAGTCTTTGAGGTGTGCTAGGACCAGTCGCTCGAAGCACTTCATAATGATGGGTGTGAGTGCCACGGGGCGATAGTCATTCAGGCACGTTGGGGAGGAGTGTTTCGGTACTGGCACAATGGATGTGGATTCAAAACATGTTGGCACAGTTGCCTGGGAGATGGACAGGTTGAAAATGTCAGTGAAGACCCCTGCAAGCTGCTCTGCACATGTCCTAAGCACACGTCCAGGAATGCCATCCGGGCCAGCAGCCTTGCATGCGTTGATCCGGCTCAGTGCAGTGTGGACATCTGAGTGGGTGAGTTTAAGGGGTTGGTGGTCTGCTGAGGGTGAGATTTTGGTGGCCGTCTCCTTGCTGTCGCTGTTGAAGCGAGCATAGAAGTCATTTAGCTCGTTAAGGAAGGAGACGTCCGTGACTGTTGGTGTGGAGTTGCTTGACTTGTAGTCACTGATGATCTGGATGCCCTGCCACATGCGTCGGGGGTCAGAGTTGGAAAAGTGTTCCTCTACCTTCAGCTTGTAGCAGTACTTGGCCTTTTTGATGCCCCTTTTCAGGTTAGCCCTGGATTTACTGTAGGCTGCAGCTGCTTCTGCTCCAGCAGCCGCTCCCTCTGCTCCTCCTGCCTCTCCTCCTCTGGGAGCTCCTGCATCCTCCTGCGCTCCTCCCTGTCCTCCAGCATCATCAGGAGGCTTTCAAAAGGCTTTCTGGAATGTTCCAAAGCAGAACCCTTCATCATTTGAAGATGGAGGAAGACTCCAACACTCACAGACAGACAGGAAGTCTCCTGGTTTTTCTGCTTCAGAAGGTTTTTGGGAAACTGCAGTTTTCTTTGTGGAGCTAAAGAGCTGCTGTCAGTCTGCTTTGGTCCATCTGGAATGACGGTCAGGACTGAGAGGAACCTGAAGAAAGTGACTTTTCATCATCTTTTGCTGAAGAAGACAGAGGAAGATCCACTGTGAGAGCAGCTGCAGAAAGCTGCATTCCTCACATTTCTGTCTTCTCTCTGGGCTTGAAGCCTAAAAATAGCTGAAAGCTGCTGACTTCAGTCTGATCCCATGTTCTGGATCATCCGTGTTCCTGGAACACGCTGCTGGACCCGTGATCAGAGGAACCGAGGAACCGGAGAACTTCCCAGAACATGCACACACATGTGGAACTGTTCTGATCATCTGTGTGTGTTGACAGTGAAGGAGAGCTTTGTCCTTCAAGAACTTCATCTTTGAAAAACTTTATTGACTCTGACAGAGTTTCAGCTTGAATCCATGTGGTTTTCATTCTTCCATTGAAGTCGTCTCCAGAAACTAAAGATCTGCTGAATCAATGCTCCTCTGAGAACTTTGGAGCTTTTCTCTGCATCTGTTCCACACTTGAATGTGCAGAAGATCAAAGCGCCGGACGCTCTGAGCTTCAGCGTTCCAGTCAGCAGCTGCTGAACCAAAGCCAGCAGCAGGTGAGGATCTGGGCCTCAAAGCAAACTGACAGAAAGATGAATGGAAGAAGGGATGGAGTCCCAGTGTTGAAGACATCAGCTGGAGAAGCTCTGAGGCTCTTTCAGGTGGGCGTGGCAGTGCTGCTGCTTTCCAGCAAACCAAGCAAACTGCAGCATCTGTGATCTGAGAGGCTGTTGGTGAAGAAGAGCATCATCAGCATAGAACTGTGGGCCGTTTGGGTTCAGAAGAACAGCTTCATGATGTGGAAAGAATCTGTGTCCTTCAACAGGTCCAGAAGATCCCAAACATGGAAACTGGAAGCAGTTTGGATTCCGGTTTCTTCCTGAACTTTGAGGATCCAAATGTTGAAAATGGAAGCAGACAGAAAATGCAGCAGACTTTACCAATGTGCTCAGAACACTAGAACATCCACAGAAGAAGAAAACACTGTTCTAGTGGAACATCTACAACTTCTGTCCATGATTCAGAGGAACTGCAGAAAGATGACTCCTCCCACTTTGGGTTTGGTCAAATGTAGAAAAGACAAAACAACCAAATCAAAACAATTTGGATCAATTCTGGCAGAATATGTTGTAACTTTTCAACTCTCAGGGAAAAAAAATCTTCAAAGAAATAAATGTATTTTAGAATCTATGAAGAACACTGACTGGAAAACAGCACCAGACTGCAGCAGCTGCAAACATCTGGACTTCCTGCTGCAGCTGCAGACCTTCATGTGACTGTGGGAGCTGCAGCAGCTGAGGAGCTCAGCATCTCTGCAGACTCAGACGGTGCTCAGAGCTTCTGGAAGGAAATGACAGAGTTGTGGAAGTTTAGTGGCTGAACTTCTTGTAGGTCCTGCTTGGTTCAGGTTGTTGCTGGTGGTGGAAAGAGCTCCTGCAGACCTCTCTGCTGTTGGAAGGATCTTCTGTCTGCAGACTCTCTGATGCTCCAGCAGGAGGCGCTGCAGTGTGGTCCTCATGAGTCCTGAAGCTGTAGAGCTTCAGAGCTGCTTCTTCTCAGACCAATTTCTTTGCCTCTGATGTTTTATTATATTATTGTTATTATTATCATTGTTGTTATTATTTACTATTCCTAATTAGTTTTCCTCTTACACACTTGAGCATTTATGGTGTTTACATGTATAAATCTAAAAAAAAAAAAAATGTACTGAGTTAAAAGAGGAAAACCCTTGTGGCTTAAACAAACAAAATAATATTTTTATTAATAATTTCTATTTATTTTAATTTGGTAGGATCAAACAAAATGCAAAAACAATTTTTGTTAGAAGTAAAGATCCACCTCTATTATTATGTTTTTAATTTTAAAATTGTTTAAAATTTGATGACACTAAAAATAAACAAAGTCAAAGCAGAAAGTATATTGGATGGATAATCAGAATCAGAATTACTTTATTGATCCTATACGTGGGAAATTGGTTGAATATATTTATTTATAATATAATATTTAAACTTTTTTTTTTCAAAAACCCTGAAAATACTTGACGTTACTTTGCCTACCAATAGTTTATGTAATAATTATAAGATTATTGCATATTTCAGTTCATGAGGATATGAGTTGTCCAGGAAAAATATTACTCTTCGTTTTCTTTGGGTTAAATAAGCCCAAGAAGATTTTGGCTGCAGACGACAAAATGGCGACTTACGTCATTAGCCGGAACCGGAAGTCACGCCCCGTTCCCCTTTCTACATTTAGGTTGCTCTTTTTCTGGTCGAAAAAGATTAGTCACACCACAATTTTGTTAATGAAAACTGCCACTGTCTCTTTTATTTGCCAGTAAAGTTGAAAAAAAAAGAAGCGATTTTATGCCGCCTTCATTATGTGAGCGACAGACAACACTCCACACCAGCTGGTGGCGCTAAAGCACCATGACGCTGTTAGCCAAACAAAGAAGAAGAACAGCACGAGGCGCTAGCAGCGTTAGCTTGTTAGCAGGCTAGCAGCGTTAGCTTGTGTTGAGAGGTCGGTGGTGTTTTGTTGGGACGTTTGTGAGGTTTTTGGACAGAAAGGACGATACGTGGTTCGTGTGGAACTCTCAGCATTTTCCAAAGTGTCGTAAATGAGTGAAGAAGTGTTGAACGGAAAGACAACGTGGATTGCTGTGATTGTGAGACTAGCAGATGATCGATCGGAGCTGCAGTGAAGAGGACGGCGGTGTTTGTGGGAGTTGGAGCTGAAGATCGGAGCAGGAACCATGTCTTCCCTTCAGTCTCTGAGAGAGTTGATCAGCGAGCGACTAGCTGCTGCTGCTGAAGAAATCTGCAGACTCTGTGAAGGAACCATCGTCCAGTACGAGCAGGAGCTCTGTCGTCAGCGCAGACTGCTGGATGTCATCTGGAAGCCACAGCTGCAGCTCCACCACATAGGTATGTCACCTTCATCACAGAAACAGAGAAGACCTTTGAGCTTCATGCTTTTCTTTTTGGGGACCCGTCTGTCACTCAGTGGTGGTTCTACACTAACTTACTCCCCGGGCGATAAACCAATCATTTTCCTGTTTTACTTTGTGGACAAATTTTGCTATACAAATAAAATTACCTTGTTTTACTCTCACAAGAACAATTCAACATAAAGTTACTTAAGTAATTGTAACACGTTACTACTCATCTCTGCATATTTATTTCAATTGGTCTCTTCTGGTCCTCAGACATTTTCTCGAATGATCACAGAGTTTATTGATGTTTTTATTGATTGTTTTATTGCTTAAAAAAAATAAAGTCCTGGAAACGTATAAAAGGCTCCTTGTTGTGTTTGTGTCCTTGCAGTTCTGCCCCAGCATTGGATGACTGAAGAGGAAGATCTCTGCAACCAGCAGAGGAACTTCAGAGTGGAACAGGAGGAACCAGAACCTCCACAGATTAAAGAGGAACAGGAGGAACCAGAACCTCCACAGATTAAAGAGGAACAAGAGGAACCAGAACCTCCACAGATTAAAGAGGAAGAGGAGGAACCAGAACCTCCACAGATTAAAGAAGAACCAGAGGAACTCTTCAACAGTCAGGATGAAGATCAGCTTGATCTGAAGCAGGAGACTGATACCTTGATGGAGATTCCTACTTATGAGGAAGATGAGAACAGTGAAGCAGATCTAAACAATCAGCAGAGCTTTAATGTAACTGATAGTCAGGATGAAGAAGGAAACCAACATGAAGAATCAACATCAACTACAGATGAAGAGACAGACCCACAGAACAGAGATCAGAGGAAGAGAAGAGACAGAAGTCATGTCCAAAGTGTGGACAGCTCTCACATGTCAGCAGGTCAGTGTGACTCTGATCTTCATCTCCACACTATCGGTATGTTCACTTCAACAACGGTTCTATCTTGAGCTTCAAGCTCTCCAAACATGCAGTCCATCAACAGCGTGTCCTGGAAGAGTCTCTTCTGTCCCTTCCAGTTGAAAAGACAGAAGACATTGTTGGTCAGTGCAGCCCACAACATTCTTCAAATCACATGATCTTAGTTAGTCCCTCCAGCTAACGACAAACAGGAAACCTTAACAGATCAAAGAGAAAATTGTTAGCAGATAAAAAAGTACAATCTGTTTAGTCGTCTGTGGTTCTAAGTTTGTAGTTCAGTTCTTTTCAGCAGATTTCTCTGTCAAACCCAAAATCCATCTAAACCTCTTTGATGTCTCCATGTCTCCAATTCCAGACATTCAGACAGATTCTATTTCCAAAACTCCATTTCAAGCTCAAACCCAAAGACAGGGTCCTGCTCATGGATCTGCAGACAGAAAAAATTCAAACCTGAACACATCAGTGAAAAACTGCTTAGTGTCAGAATTGTTCTCCATCTTTTTCTGGACTGATTCTTCCTCCAGTGCAGCTTCATCTTCATCAAACTGCTCCTCATTGGTGGGTGGAAACACAACAGGGAGGTTTTTCTGTGTCCAGTTCAGCTCCATGAATGTTCAGGCTGTTAATGTCAGTGATTTCAGTTTAGAAAAACTGCATCTCTGCTGAGATTTGCTTCACTTCCAGAAGAACCTCAGCAGCATCAGGATCATTTTGTTGATGGTTTGTCTGTGGAATGACATTTCATACTCATAGCTTCAGTGGAGATCAAGAGTCTGGAACCTTTAACACTAAAAGAACCATTTGATCCAGTTTCTTCCAGACCAAAACCCAACAAGAACCACAAAGATCCACTTCACTGTTTAACAAAATACTTTTTATTTCTGTTTATTTTGAATATTGCCCGAAACACTTCAGAACTCATCCTTCTGCTTTTGCCAGCAGTCACATCATCATTAAATACAAGAGAACCAGTTCCATTAGCAGCCATACATGCCCACGCCATGACATTACCACCACCATGCTTCACTGATGAGATTGTATGCTTTGGATCATGAGCAGTTCCTTTCCTTCCTTCTCTTCTCTTTCCATGACTCTGGTACAAGTTGATCTTGGTCTCATCTGTCCATAGGATGTTGTTTCAGAACTGTGAAGACTGTTTTAGATGTTGTTTGGCAAACTCTAGTCTGGTCTTCCTGTTTTTGAGGCTCATTAAGGTTTTACATCTTGTGGTAAACCCTCCGTTTAGGGAGTTTTCTTCACCAGGGACAGAATTATTCCTTCATCTATCACAGTTGTTTTCGGTGGTCTCCCGGGTCGTTTGGCGTTGCTGAGCTCCCCTGTGCGTTCCTTCTTTTTAAGAATGTTCCAACAGTCATTTTGATCACACCTAATATTTTTGCTATCTCTCTGATGGTTTTCCTTTGTTTTTCAGCCTAATGATGCCTTGGTTCACTGATAGTGACAGCTCTTATTCCAAATGCTTACACCACACTTCAAAACTCTGGACCTTTTATCTGCTCACTGTAATTGTGATAATGAGGGAATAACACCCTCCTGACCATGGAACAGCTGAGAAGGCAATTGGCCCATTACTTTTGGTTCCTAAACAAGTGGGAGGCAAATAAGCAAACAGTTTTAATTCCTACACCGCTCACTTGATCTGGATGTAAATACCCTCAAATTAAAACTGACAGTCTGCAGTTAATGAACATCTTGTTGGTTTCATTTCAAAGCCATTGTGGTGATTTATAGAGCCAAAAATGTTGGAATTGTTCCTGTCTCAATATTTATGGACCTGACTGTATATCAGATTATTATTTTGTTGGAATTAATTATTTCGTAACCCAACACTGTTTATTAGTTAGTAGTCAAACCATGAGGAGCTGTCTAAAAGGGGTCTATGCTAAAAAGCATAGACTATATCATCACTGGACAGTAGAGCACCCCCCATCCCTCACCCCCCCGGATTCCAAATAGGAAGTAGCTGCTGTCTCTAAGAAGCCAAACTCCATTAGACGTCTATAGATAAACATGCAGCTGTTACTCAGTCATTATAAATAGATAGAATTACCATTCTTGCTGTGAAACATTTTTCTTAATATCTTGTTGCTAATCTTTGTTTTGTTTTTTTTTTCATAATATTTTTTCTTTATTGCTAGTTATTCAAGTTATAAACTGACCAATCAGATGCCTCAGTAAAAGGTGTGGTGCCCACTGGCCCCACCTCGAATGTTTGATTGACAGCTTCTTCTGAGCAGCTTTCAGTGATGGGGGGCGTGGACTTTGAACTAGCTTATCATGATTGGCAACTGGTTGCCCTAAAAACGTGACTCAGACCGCCTGACTAATCACTAGCCGCGGTTACATAGGCAGAATATCTTGATGGGATCAATGGTCGGGTTAAAATTCACCTGTGCACATGGGCACAGAAAACCTTTTTCCGATTAGAACAAACGTTCCCATGGCTCACACTTTCGTTCGGAATGAATAATTTGGGCATGCGCAGTAGTGTAAAATCACCCGGATGAGGAAATAGGTCCCGTTGTAAACAAACCGCTGCCACAGACATTTATGCAGCAGCTCGGTAACATACGAGACGATCTTCCAAACGGGCTTTTATTAATGTTAAGAATATTATGGAGTGGCTGTTCGCTCATCGTTATATTTAATCTGTGTGGTCAGTGCTTTTTTGTGGAAGAATTAAGATGGACGAAAGCTTAGGACAGGCTAACACGGGCTAACATCATTAGCCTGATGGATGGACACAAAATCCATGAGCGAGAAACGCAGCAATCTGCAGCTTTCTAAGGACTGAGCAACATTTATTTTTGCTCTGAAAAGTTCACACAGACCGCCCCAAAGCCACTCTGTGAGCTAGCGGCCCGAGCTCTGTTCGAACACGGTTCCTCCTGAGTCCTGCAGCCGCTAACCCAGAGCGGCGGGACGGCTCGCAGTCTGAATTCTCCCACACACAACAAAACAACAAAACGCACACGTAAAAAAGCACGTTCATAATTGAATAAATAAATATGACCTGATGCAAATACACAATCACAAGAAATCTCTCATCAATATATCAAAAGATCGTGAAATTGTGAAAAATCTACACACTGATTTTAAATTAGTCATTATATTATTAAATATTTTTCATTTTGCTTTAGAAACCTGTGCATTATTTTAAAACACCATTTTAAAATATTAATTTTAATCATGGTGAATATTATTATAATGTTATGGCTTTTTTCAGAAAATCAGATCTCCAAATCAATATTTTCCTAAGTATCTTTGTCTTTATTTCATGTTGCTGTTTTTCAGAATGACTTGTTTATTTCATAATGAGCTTTTTCAGCAGAATGAGCCTGTCAATCAAACCAGAAAAGGCGGAGTCACATTTGTGATTGGCTACTCCTTTACTCAGACATAAGCAGCAGCACCCTGACTACATCGATGGAAGATGCATCAGTGAACGTGACGGTGCAAAGCATGCACCTCAACACTAGGGGGGAGTATGCACCTCAACACATCCACAGTCTTACCAGATCTGGTCGATTTTGGTTCTAAATTTGCGGATGAAAATTGGCTATTGAAGGTTTTAGGGTTGGTTCTGCGTTTATTTTTTTCTCATGAAATATAGTAGTGGACAACGTTGGGCTGGGAGGCTGTTGGAATGCCTCTAATCTATGTACTGGAGCTCTGTGATTTTGAAGAGTTCTACATGGTAATCATGTTTCCAAGTTTGAGTTCATGACATCATCCCAGCTTCAGCTCCCTTGATGACGGCCGCTTCAGCGGTTTTTCCATCTCTCTCTGGCTGAGTTTGAAAGCTTGCTGTCCCGCTTTAACCCTAGAGGGAACAATAAAATGATTTATAATTATTGTCTCCATGAAAATAAAAAATATAAGGTTCAGGAGTCCCGAGCAGGCTGGCTCTGTTGGCTGTTAGCGCGCTTCCCGGGAGCCGCTACAGTGATGGCGTGTAAGGGAAACAGATGTGACAACAGACTGGATCTGTGAGCACAAACAGTGGAGCTGTGTTAGCTACAGAGTAGAGAAGAGCTCTGAGAGAATAGCATGAGGATTTTCAGATTAAAACTGCATTTTCCAATGCAAAAAAAAAACATTTTGCATTTTCATTTATAGGGGTGTTATGATTCTCCAAATCCTCGATTCGATTGCATTTTCGATTGTAAGGTCACTGTTCGATTCGATTCTCGATTTTTACATTTATTCTTTTTAAAGCCCAGATTGTCATTTTTTAAACTAGACTTTAATGCAATATAATATCTGACCTTTGTTTGCAACGTACCACACTACATTGTCAAATGTAAAACTTTTATTAACAACATAATGTAACAATAACCTATATCTTTAGTCAATTGAAAACTTAAAATTAACTGCCATCCAGTTTCTCTTTTTTAAGTGCAGTCTTCTTCACAAAAGATGACATTCAAGTTCACAACAAAACAAACAAAAACAATAAAACAGACATGTCCATAGTCTCTGAACAACTAAGTGTCTTAAACTATTTCTGAACAGATGAACATAAACCACACTGATAACTACTTTATCCCCTGAGAATGATGACTGTATTTTTTCATTCTTTCATCCTCTTCCTAAAGATGGATATGTTATTTAGAGCTTCTCTTTGAGTTGTCAAAAACATTAACATTTTTTATAATAGAACAACACAAGACAACTATAACAGTTTTGCAGTTTTAAGTTCTTCTTAAAGAGGAATATGGAAGGAGAACTTCAATAACTTTCTCTTTTACATTATTGAGCATAGAGGGAATCACCGTAGCTGTGATATGCGTTCTACTTGGGTATTCGTAGCGTGGCTCTAGCACGCTAATTAAATGCCTAAAACCCGAGTTTTCCACCACTGAATAAGGTTACATGTCCACCACTATGAATACTCCTACCGCACGCGTAATCGCATTTGCACCAGTTGAGATGCTTGGAAGTTTAATTCCAAACGAAGACAGAAGAGTAGTTTGTGTAGTTGTTGGTTTAACACAGTGCTTCTCAATTATTTTTTGCAAGGCCCCCCCTAGGAAAAAGAAAATATTTTGCCCCCCCCCCCCACACACACACACAGACACACACACAACCGCGAAGACAGAAGAAAAGCTTAAAATAAAAATATCTGTTAGTCCTTATTTAAACTAGAAACATTTTGACCAACTGAACCATTTGATGCAGAGAAAAATAATTCAATCAATAAATAATATTAATGTAAATTGATCTGAAAACATGAACACAGCAGCACCAATATATTTAAGGATTTTAGTCTGAAGAAACAGGTAAAAAACATTGTGCTGATTCTAAATGATTGTTTATTTCTGATTTCATAAAGTGCAGCTGTTTTCCTGCATTACCTGCTGTCTTTATGTCAAATACGGACACCAACTACACAACAGGCAGACAAAGAAAATATTGATGGAAAATAAAGACGTCACCAAAATGTCTACAATAGTTCATAGAATGACATTATTAGCATAAGCTGGGGAATCTAAAGGCACGTTCCGACTCTCAGCCGGATCCCACCACCCCTCCCCTTTCATTCTCTCTCACATGAGAGCGGCGTGTGACAGAAGACGGGAGCGCGCACCTGCAGGGACGGCAGTTCACTGTTTCAGGCTGTTAAAAACTCTGTGATATAAGAGATAAGAAGAAACAAACAGTGGCACAGATTTTTACCAAGCACTGAGCTGCTGTCACCGTCGACCCCCGTTAAATTTTCGCACCTTTGCCAAAGGCCGCTGCTGCTGGGCGCGTCCCCCCGGCATCGCATCTGGGCGCGCCCCGCTATTTGAGAAGCACTGGTTTAACAGATAAATAAATAAATCTATGTTTTTGTGGTGCCTGCAGAGATGCCCTGCCATGTTAGTCGTAACGCCAGTGAGAAAATATGGTAAATATTATATACACATATATAGCACAGCTTGCAAAGAGTTTTTTTTTTTTTCGACAACACGAACGTTGTCAACATGTCTCACTGGTGGAAATCCAAAATACTTCCACACCAGCGACTTCAGTGAAAGAGGAGGGGATTCGAGTTCTGTCGATGGGTCTCCTGCATCTGCAGTTGCCATGCTGTCTTTTAAAGCGGCTGTTAGAGGAGTTGACTCACAGCACTTCAAGACGAGTGTTTTTTTCCGCTTGGGAAGTAACCGAACGCAACATGGGGCCGTGGCAGCATCAACGATTCCATTTTTTAATTCGGAGTTCGAGACTGTGACTTAATTTCGATTGTTTTCGATTTAAAGTCGAAATCGTGACACCCCTAGTTTTTGTATGTTACTATTGCCAGCAGATTGGTCACAAAGCCTCCGTATGCCCAATTCGCAAGACTAAATTCACAGGTGCTTGCTACGCACCCAGGCCAGAGACTGTTGCAGGAGCAGGACCTGTTCACACGGACAAAGACATTTTCCAGCCACTTAAATCTGTGACTGTGAATGGACAGCAGGTTACTGCTATGCTGGACACTGGCAGTTTTGTTTCTTTGGTCAAACAGGGCTGCACGGTGGCGCACTGGCTAGTGCTCTTGCCTCACAGCAAGAAGGCTCCTGGTTCAGGTACGTGGTTTAGACGTGAAAAACAACATCAACGGGGGGCCTTTCTGTGTGGAGTTTGCATGTTCTCCCCGTGCATGCGTGGGTTATCTCCGGGGTCTCCGGCTTCCTCCAAAAACATGCTTCATAGGTTAATTGTCAACTCTAAATTGTCCCTAGGTATGACTGTGAGAGTGAATGGATGTGTGATTGTGGACATTCTACCCTGTAACAGACTGGCGACCTGTCCAGGTTGTCCCCTGCCTTCCCCCACAAGTGGACGGGACAGGCTCTGTTATTCCCGTGACCCCGAAAGGGAAAAACGGCTAAGAAAATGAATGAATGGTCAAACAGAGTTTAATCCCTTTTGGTGGACTTGATTATGGCAGGCAAACAAATGTGTGTATACATGGCGACAAACATTTGTACACAAAAGCGGATGTAACTGTGACCATAAATGAACAATCATGTCTTTTGACTGCTGGGGTGGTAGAGAACCTGCCTTGTTGATTTGATTTTGGGGTGTGATTTACCTATGTTGATGTTGGGGGACTTATTGAATGAGGCTACTGAAAAAGCTAAAGCTAAGCTGAGCTAGCTGTTAGTGTGCTTACTAGAGCTCAGGCTAAAGCTGGGAAGCAAAGTCTTCCACACATGGATGACAGTTTCTTTGATGGGAGCAAAGAAATGCAAAAAAAGTCAAGAGACGCTTTGAAAAAAAAAATTCAGTTGCCGGATCCTGAGATCCCAACCGCAGCAGAAACATTTGAAATACCAGCTGACATTCTAGCTTTACAAAATTTAAAACCTTCGTTCGCCAAAGTGACGATGGAAAGTAACACATGTTTGGGAAATGTGCAGGTTATTGTTGTGGATGATGTTCTGTGTGCAGCTGAAGGTGAACACCTACGGTAAGTTGTTCCAACCACCTCAGGCATCATGCTCTTAGCACCCGCACTCCCATGGGTGGGTCACCTGGGTCGTCGCAAAACATATCGTGTTAGTTCATGTTTTTTCTGGCCATCTATGTACACTGATATTCAGACGTACTGTGCAACATGTCCTACCTGCCAGAAAACTGTCATTATACATAAGTCAGACAGAGCATTACTGCACCCACTTCCTTTCATTTCCTCACCATTCAGGAGAATAGCCATGGACATTGTTGGTACTTTACCTAAGAGCAGCAGTGGTCACGAGTACATCCTGGTGGTTTGTGATTATGCTACACGGTTCCTAGTAGGGTTGTGCCGATGGACGATACCATCTTCCATCGTGATGGGTGACTGACATCCCGATGTAGAGACACCATCTTAATGCCACGCCCCAGCCACGCTTCGAGTAGACACTATGAGCCACGGTTACATGTGAAAAATAGCTTGATTGGATCAATGGTCGGATTAGAATCCAACCGTGTACATGGGCCCAGAAAAACGTTTTCAGAATATAACAAATGTTCACATGGGTCACACTTTCGGTCGGAATAAATCATTTGCACATGCGCAGTAGGGTTTGAAAAACCGGAAGCGGATATCAGTTCCACCGAGCGGCTATATACACTGACATGTCAGCTCGGTAATATACGAGACGATCTTCTAAATGTGCTTTTAACCCTTTATAGGGCAAGTGACTGTTTTTGGTAATTTCCACACATGTTAGTTATCACGCCCATCCCCCGTCTCAGTGAGTTGAAGAATCATGTGATCTTTACCCAGCCAAGCAGCAAAGATCATTCTATATTATAGGTTACTCAATTGTGCAACTTGACCAATCAGCAGAGACCAGGGTCACATCAAATTTCCCTTTTTCTCCAAAGTCAGAAAAATCTGCTTTTGCAGCTCAGTTCACTGGACATTTTCAAATGAATCGTCAAAACTAACCATGGTAAGTTGATGAAACTCATACATTTTATTGTTGAATAGTTGTGTTAAGTATTGAAATATAAGTTGTTTGCAGATAATTTATTGAAATGAGTGAAAATACGGCATGAAAAATGCAGTCACCATATTTGATCATACGCCCTTTTCACTATAAACTATATTTTACTTGGAATGTCCGTTTTTGGACATATGCCCTATGCATCTAACAAACCATATTAGTGCATTTTCTTTACAAATAAAGAAATACAACCTAGCATATTATGTTTTAATGTTGCCAAATGTTTTTATCTCACTATACAGTGATTCAGAGAGAATTTAAACACTGTTTTTAGTTTCTGAATAGTGATAAAGAGTGATGTTTGTCAGTTTATGATGTTATGACAATTGTTTTATTGCATGTGTTTAATTTTTAGCTTCCATCAATCTTTTATGGCAAGAGGAGGGAGACTGCTGTTGTGCCAGTCCACCCTGACATTAGTGATGATGATGAGGATCAAGATGATGATGTGTCAGACCCTGACTTCGTCCCACCCACCCACAACCAGGACATTCCCAGACCCTCACACACAGTTGTGTGAGGGTCTATTCAACACTTTTGTTATTAGCACTTTTTGGTATTAGCACTTTTATGTTCTAAAAGTGATGTTAAAATGTTCAAATACATAATATATGTTTTTCTTATATTTATGTATATATGTATACTTATTGGAATTTGTTTTACCACTAACGGGCAAGTGACCAAATATGGTCACTTCATTTGCATTGATTTTCTACATGAAAATAAAATACATTGAAAAATGTTACCAATGAAATGAAGTCTTGTTATGTTCTCTAATAACACTCTAAGGTTGAATTTTTGAATTTTAAAGTATTTCATTGGTGCCCTATAAAGGGTTAATAATGTTACGATTATTATGAAGCGCCCGTCTTCGCTCATCATTTTATTTTTAATCCGTGTGGTCAGAGCTTTGTCTGTTGAAGAACGGAGCTGGAAATGAATCCAGGATTAGCAGTATGCTAACACGGGCTAACAACATTAGCTTTGGGTGGTGCTGCAATCTTCATCCTGGCTGCACGTAAACATGTGGGAATAACATCAGCCTTTATTTAGTCGGGACACGACTGGAAACACAAATCCACGTGATTGAACGGTTTCTAAGGACTGAGCGACATTTCTGCTTAGAAGCTCAAACCGCTGTGTGTGCTCACGATCCTAGCTCTGCTGTGCTCAGAATGACACACACTTTTAGACCCGAGTTCGGTAGGTTGTTCCCCTAGAGCTGCGGGACGGATCGCAGTCCTAAATCATGAAGGCGAAGCTAAAGCGAGACTGAAGGAGAACAGGAAGTTGTTGTCCTTAAAATTCAATTTTCTTTTAATATGCCTCTTCCCCTTAGTATGATCTGTGATTTGTGATATTATATCTTTTATAATTATTTTAATGTTGTTAATTATTTTTATGTATGTAGCCTTTTTTTAATGAGTTGGTATTTTAAATTATTTTAATTGATCACTGAACTACAAAAACCCATCAGGACACATGTCCCATAATGCATTGTTTTGTAGTCTGTAGGGCAGCTTTCAGTCAGTTCAGTACTAAATTTCCAGCTGTGTTCGCGTAGGTTGGCGCCTTGCTCCCACCCCTTTCTTGTGATATTTTCTGGTTTTGATTGACTGGTGATGTTGGAGCAAAAACAAAAATATATGTCTCTCACACCAGGTGATCTGCGCAGCGTTGCGACCATCTGGGTGATCTCAAACACGCTTTTTGTGCATCTTGGCCAACTTGAATTTCCATCCCCTAATGTTTACATACATTTAAGTATTGTTTGTAACTGTGAAATGACCGAACGGTTACTGCGGTAATCACTTTGTTACTAAAAACTTTTTTTTTATTCTGAATGTATGGTATTTTATTTACTATGATTACCGTAGTAACCTTTAGGTCATTTCACAGTTAATAAAATGTGACACTGAATTTGAAATTTGTAATACAGTGGAAATTAGTAGATTAGCTTAGCCTGTTGATTTACGGTATGCGCCCCTACATTTCCTGGTTGTGCCCCTAAAATTTTCAGTTGGGGGCCACAGTGCTACTAGTGAAAAAAGTTAGTCTGGTGCCCTGATACCGCTCATGTAACAAAGCATCCCCCCCCCCCCCTCCTATCAAACACAAAGTTGTAAGTCCGCACTCCGCCGGTCCACTTGACTTATCAAGTGCTAAGCGGACTTCTTTCTATTTTGTTTGTTACTTTTTTTGTTAAAGTCACTTCCCTCAGTTTATTCTGGATCATCGCAGATGAGTCATTAGTTGGGAAATAAAATAAATAAAGTAATAAAGTAAAATAACGAATAGCAATTAGATAAGAACGGAAAATTAAAAAATACCCACCGACGATATCATCGTCCATCCCGGTTGTTGACAGCAAACATCGTCCACTGCCAATTTAGGGGACATAATTATGAAAAAGTTTTCAACATTTCTACATGTTCTGCTGCAGCTACGCATATATCTGCTGTACCTTTTCACCAGTACAGAGTTCCCCCATTTTATTGCAGGAGTTTCTTTCTAAAAATAACCATGATCGCTGAAATCCAAAGAGTCTGAATACAGAAATTTATGACAGTAAAACTCCTCACTGCCTACATACACTTTTCTCAGACAGACATGAACATTTTCATCCTTTTCTCTTGTTTGAAATCTCAAACTTTCATGGAAATTAAGTCCAGGGTCTTAGAATAAAAACAAAGATCTGATGGATCAAAGATTTCTGTAGATATGTATGGAGTGATATTTCTGCCACCACCAAATTGAACACAAAACTTTCTAAGTTTTTTGCTCAAAATTTTTTTTTTTGCTTTCAAAATTTTTTTTTGCGTTTTCAAGACACATTTTTTAGTGTGCGTTGTGTCAAACCTCGCTTTTGTCCTATCTTTGATTCTGCTGACTAATTTGAGCGAGACTTAGCGTGATATGACTGCCACTGGCATCGCCAAAAAGAAATTTGCATGCGTTGTGTGTCATCTCACTTTTTTCCTATCTTTGCTGAATTAAGTTTCGGTTTGACGTGACCAAGCTGCCATCAAACAGCTGCTGATTGCTCCAGATTCTAACCAATCACATTGCCAAATGAATCTAACATGGTGTCTGCTGCCGAGGCTCAGAGGCTGAACCAGCTCTTTTTACCCTCATTTTTGTATTTTTGGATGAAGACATTTTCATTTTTTTAAATATAATTTTAACAATAATTCATACTTTCTTTTTTTAGCATTCGTTCATTTTTATTAAGTCAGATATTGTGAATTTATGGCTGAGGATCTCCTGAAACTGTAAAGTTTATCTGCTGACATTAAATCAACAGGCCTGTGTGTGATCTGTGAATCCTGCAAAGCAAATTATTAGTGAAAAGTGTGATTTTCTTTAAGGTCTGTTTGTTAAAACAAAACAATAAAAGATTAAAAGCACATATTATTTAATGCTGCACACGTGTTTGGGATCAGATAAACAGCAATAATAAGCAGAAGAATGATGGCTCACCACAGTAAACTCAATGTATATAACATAGAAGAGGCATTTTTTGACCTTTATTATCATTTATGTTTTAGAACTTGTGAGCGTTTGTCCAAAGTTAAAAAATATTAGTCATAAAAAATGCTATTTTCTCTTAATATTTCAACCATTTTGGACTAAAATAAAACAATAGTTCAGATACAAATCTTAAAAAGTGTTGCTTCCCTGCTGGACGGAGTCAGAGTTTGGACATGTTTTTTTCCGCTGCAGACATTTTAAACACGTTCATCAATACACTGACATGAATAAATACTAAACTCTGTTTGATTTTAGCTGCTCTGCTGCTCCTTCTGGGTTTTACTCTGAGAGAAATGGACCAGAATCGTTGAAAACGGCAGAACGCCGTACGAACAGAACCGGCACAAAGTTCAAAGTCCATGTCTGCCTCGGAGTACCGTCAATATGAGACAGAGACACTTGATTGGTTAGAATCTGGACCAATCAGCAGCTGTTTGATGGCAGCATGGTCACGTCAAACCGAAACTTACCTCAGCAAAGATAGGAAAAAAGTGCATGCAAATTTCTTTTTGGCGATGCCAGTGGCAGTCATATCACGCTAATTGTCCCTCAAAGTAGTCAGTAAAATCAAAGATAGGACAAAAGCGAGATTTGACACAACGCACACGAAAAAATGTGTTTTGCAAACGCAAAAAACGTTTTTGAAAGCGGTGGCAGAAATATCACTCCATAGATATGAAGAGCTCCACGTACAGGAGACACGGCACGGACTGAGGAGATTGATTGACAGGGTCTCCTGCCAATCAGGACACAGAACAGGGTGCTGTTTTAAAAAACGCAGCATAATCGCTCTAAAAGAATGACCTAAACCGGTACAGATGAACTGCAACGTAGAAAGGGAAGACTGTCTTCTGTTCTGTTTGACAGGAATTTTAGAGGAACTCAGGTTGGAGCACAGACTGCAGAAGGGGGAAGAAAATGTCACTTCTTGATCATGTGGGCAGATCAAAACAAAACAAAACATGGGTCTCTGATATTGTTCAGTGGGCCTGACCAAACATGGGGGCGGGCTGGATCCAGCCCACGGGCCATAGTTTGTGTTCAAACGTCTTCTTTATTCCAATGCACTCAACAACCGACTACAATCACTCGTCTCCTCCTTCCCCTCTTCCTTTCACAATAAGAGCATGTATGTGCAACTACCATAAAACAAGTAAAGACATATTTATTTAACAGTTCCTGTATTTATAACTTAAACTGTTTTATTTTTATTATTTTTTATTTATTTATTTATTTTTTTGTTTACCAGGTCAAATGAGCAAAACAAAACAACATAATGAACCATTTTCATTGAACTTGCTGTTACTGCATTTAACATTAACAAAGTTCCCATTGTCCTTCACTCAAGGCTTCAAGTAACTTGCATGCAGATGCACCCTTTTTGGTAAGGCAGTCTGGTAGTTGTTCTTTCGTGTTGTACCACAACACTCGCTCAACTCGCTGTGCTTGGATGAGCTCCTTGACGGCACTTATTTCCAGACGAAGTCTTTTTTCTGAGACAGACTTAGTAGATTTTTGTGCATCAGCCAGTGAACGACTGTCTGTGACACAGATTATGGGTGGAGCATGTTCAGCACTTCCAGTTGTTAGCTCAGAGAACAGTGTTGCTAGAAAATATCCATTGTCAATTCCATCAGACATTGCTAATGTTTCTCCAGCAAGTATACTTCTCACAATCCTCCTCACTCTCTTTGACTGCCGTGAGAGCGGTGAAAACTTTCCATGTTCACCCATAAGAACTATCAGGTGTCCTCCTTGAGTGCCTCCATCTGAAAGATTGCCAAATGAGGCATCGCTGAACACCATCATCTTGAGGGCTGTGTCTCTCCAGTGTGCGTCTCTTTAAGCGTACACACCCACCTAGCGGAGATGGATTTCTGTCCTTCATCCTGAACTTCTACAAACACATCATTGTCTTTCCAATTTTGTATTTCTTTGACTTTGGCTTGGTCAAATGTTAAGTCTCCTGTCATAAATTTGTCATCATTAACATCTGCTACATCACCAACAGCAACAGTTGGTTCTATCTGAAGGCTCTCCAGCTGTGTAATGTCAACTGAACATGTGCTACCTGCAACATTACTGGGCTCCATGATTACAAGATTATACCAGTTTTTATATTTTCCTGTAGCTTTTCCTCCACGCCCCATGACTTGTGCTGTGTATACAACACCACTGTCATCATCTTTGTACTTCAAAACTTGTCCTTTTTTGGGCTGAACATCACAATCTCCTTCCACAACTTTGTGTTGCCTGGTGTTGTCATTGGTGTTTTGTTCTGCTTCATTTTGTATCACAGATGTGCCTCCTGCTGGTGAAGTGTCCTCCAAGCTGTCATCAGAAACCTCTGACACAATTTGTTTTCTCAAAAGTTTTTTTTCCACTTCTGCATTATCTTTAATGTGGTGATCTTGACTCGACATTTTTGCTTTTTTAAGGCTGAGATGATTTTGATTTGATTTGATTTGAAATGGTTTATTTCAAGGAATCAAGTAGAAACAATACACAAAAGCAATATAATCTTCAGTTGTACATTCATACAGTAACTAATCAAACTTAGGATAATTAGACATATTAATTAATATTGCTTGAAAGGGAGTGGAAGGAAGCGAACTTATATAATCCCACCCCATTATACTATAACCATTTTATTACATGATTTATCAATATCCGGTTCCTAGCTTTTATCAGACAGAATTGAAAATCATAAGGTATCGATAAAGCAACATAATACTTAATTATTATGTTAAAAATAAAAATAAAAATTACTCTTTTAGAAATCAACATGGCAAATGCAGATCAGTTATCTAAAATATATGTTACTCAATAAAGTCATTCATATGATTAGAACATAATACTATATCAGTAAAATAGACACAACACTGTTTCAGAGATTTTCATAGTAAAATTTCATCAAGTATCAAAAGTTAAAAACGTGCAAAATTATGTTACATTAGGAAAGATTTTTGAATCAATTTATCAATTTTTTTTTTTTTTGGAGCAAGTGAAGTAATATCATTAAACATCGATCAATTTAACCATTTTCAATAAGTGATTAATCATTTGTTTTACTTTTTTTATTATTCTTTTTAAATATGTTTTTCTTTTTTTTCTTCTTTTTTTTTTAATATTTAATAAAGTAATGCTGTAATGGAAAAAGAAATAAAAGGGTCCATATTCCGTCGATTATCCAAGGTTGGTATTTCTTCTTCTTCTGAAAAAACAGCTGATCTTCTGGGTTCAAAAACAGTTTCTAGTCTCTTCCATGTTATGTCTGCAGACATTAGATTCAGGTCCATATCCTTCTTCAGCTGATATCAGCTGCGGTGAAAGTTGAGGTCAAGTTGTCTGCAGGTCAGAAATCTCTGCTGTTGATTCAGGTGACGTCAGACAGATGGAGAAAGTGATGAGTCCAGGTGTCATATTTCTTGAAATTATTTGGTTCTTTGGTTTATTACTCCATGTTGTTTCAGACAACCGTAAACAAGCACTTCTCAAAGTCCTTCATGGTGTTCACAACCAGAACCTTGGACCGGTCCGGTGGACCGAGTGGTTTGACGTAAATCCTGCAGCCTTTAACCCAAGTGTTCTCAATCTGCTTCTGCTTCCTGAGAAGCCGTGCATGTTTGGAGATTTCAGCATTCCTTCTGGTCAGATGGTCGTTCAGATAAGCAGCCGAACCTTTCAGGTTCTTTCGTTGATTCAGCAGAGCTAGCTTGTGTTTTTGATTCACAAACCTGATGAGGATTGCTGGTTTATCCGTCTCCTTTCTCCTGGGGAGCAGGTGGCAGGTCTCCATGGTATTGAGATCCAGGGAAGTCCCTTTAGATGTGAGAAAGGAATGTATTTGATGTTCCAGAGTCTCTCCACCGTGCTCCGTATGACCAGCCCTGCTAGCTACGCTAGCATTAGCATTAGCAGTGCTTGCTCCAGCGTTCAGCTTCGTTCAAGGCTTGATTGGTAATCCAGTGAGAATGACGTTATTCATCCTTACTTGCTGTTCCACATCGTCCAGTCGTTTCTCCAGAATGTCGACCCGGTTTTCTCGTTGCTCGTTTTGAGCCCGAAATCTTCGGAACTCTTCCATCATCTCCCACAGTGGCGTTAGCTTAGCCGACACCTGATCCATAAAAGATCTAAGCGTTTCCTGAATATCATCAAGGGTCTTTTTGAGCTCGTCAGATTCCTGGGTTTTCTTAGGGGCCCTGGTCAGCTCTCTTTTTGGAGAAAATCAACTTATTAAGTCATTTGAAGATAGTTGTATCCGCAGAGATCTGCGACCACGCGTCTTGCCGTGACCCGGAACTGGAAGTCATGATGTACTCTGATGCATGTTCCTCCATGTCTGACAAACACCACAGCACCATCCTGGCCAATGACAACTCCTGGGCCTTTCCATTCATGGCAGTCCACTCTTTTATAGTAGACCTTTTCCCCTAGTTCATATTTTTCATCTGAGTGGCGTATTTGTTTACGCAATGCTCTCCGTATTCTTTCAGAACATTCTGCTTCTGTAAAGGCCTTCCTTGATGCATGCAAAGCAGAATTGTGTTTAGCAACCCACTCACTCTTTGTGGTGCCTTCTAAAGCTGGAGGCTTGTCAGTCAGGACAGAGGGCAAGTTGGGATTCTGTCCAAACACCAGCTGATAAGGACTGAAGCCATGTACATTCTGCATTGTGTTCTTGGCCATAAGGGCCCAGTCTAGTGCAGTATCCCAGTCACAAGCATTGGAGGTTTTTACTTTCATTAAAATCTCAGTAAGTGTTTGATTGTGTCTTTCCATAAGTCCATTGCTCCAGGGGCTGTATGCTGCTGTTGTTTTCATTTCAATTTTAAAGTTTTCTGCCATATCTCTCATCTCATCATTGTTGAATTCTCCTCCATTGTCACTGAACAGTTTCTGAGGAGGCTCATGCACACTTATCCAGGCATGAATGAAGTGCTTCACTATCTCAGATGACTTCTTTGTGGTCAGAATACTTCCTGCACTAAATCGTGTGAACTGGTCAACAATATGAAGATACCACATACCTGGCTGGAGTTCATGAAGATCAACTGCTACAGTTTCATTGTACTGAGATGCCAATGGTAAACCAACAACAGGTCTTGGTTTGGTTCTGCTATATCTCTGACATGGTTCACATTCTTCAACAATTCTTTTCAGGGTGATTTCACATTCTTTATCCTTGTTGCCTGAGCTGATCAGAAGTTTCTGAAGTCTTTCTACAGAAGCATGACCGAACTGTTGATGAAGCTTCATCAAGATCTTTTGTTTTTCTGATGTAGTCATGTTTTCTGAGATTGCCAGTATTTCCTCCTCATACTGACTCTCCAGTTCTTCATTTGTGTTCTCTTGTTGAATAACATTCTCATTGGCTATCAAAATGTGATCATTGTCCATAACCTTCAAAATCCATAATGTTCACACAGTAATGACCTGAGCTTGTAAACTCAAGTTTTACAGGGTGGTTAAACATCACTGCGCGGTCATTTTCCATATCCAGCACAGTTCCTGCTCTTTTCATAGATTCTTTGCTCAGAAGAAGGGGAATCTTTGCTGGAACAACTTCAGTTTCAATATGACATTTTGTCTGCCCAATTTTAGCAGGAATCTTGAGTCTTTTGGTGGAGTTGACCACTTTTCCATCTCCAAATCTGAAAGGTCTGCAACTGTGCATTTCAGACTTCTTTAGATGTTTTACTCCATTTTGATTTAGCTGACTAGTGAAGTTGTCCAACCATTCTTGTCCACACACTGACCTTGTGCATGCAGTGTCAATTATTGCAGAACCAAAACACTCTGTCATAAAGATTTCTGCTTCAGTGGGTGACTCTTTTGTGTACAACGTAACATTGCACTCTTCTACATCATTTGCTTTATCTTCAGTCAGTTTAATTTGCTCACCTTTGTGTGGACAGTCCTTGACCCAGGGGAATGTGCTTTGACAAATAGCACATTTTGATCTGCGACCATATCTATCCAGAGGATTAGTGCCTGGCCATGGTGTCTTCTGCTTATCATTGTGGGACCATGATTTGTTTAACTGTCTTCTCTGTTCAGTTATATAGGCAGCATCCTGGTTAATTCCCACCGTTGAGCCAGACATTTTCCCTCCAAAAATCCTCTTCAGTGCAGATTTCATGGCGGCAAATGTCAATTCTGCACACGCTGTTAGAGCTAACTGTCGATCTTTCACATCCAAACAAGCAGTGTCCAGTTGTTTGAATGCTAATACTGCATCCGGAAGTTCCATCTTGTATTTACGCATTCGGGCATACCGCTGTTCAAAATCAATTATATAATCCGTCATGGACACGTTACTGCTTCTTGTTATCCGATCAAAACTCGAGTAAGCCTCGTAGATCCTGTCTTTGAGAAACAGATCATCTAGCTTCACGAGTAAAGTTTCCATGCCTGTGTCTTTGTTCAAATCCTCCACCGATATTTCCATCGCCACTTCTCTCGCTCGCCCAGAAAGCGCCAAAGCTACGGCGCTACAGATCTTTTCAAGATCTGTAACTCGGGTCCACACCACGACTTCATTTTTCCAGCTTTCGTACGGTTTTTCTTCGTCAAAAGGTGGTGGGACTCTGTAGTTGCTAACCATCCTCTGCTACCAATGTTCAAAAAAGATTCAAATTCACTTGGCTTAACGTCTTCTTTATTCCAACGCACTCAACAACCGACTACATTCACTCGTCTCCTCCTTCCCCTCTTCCTTTCACAATAAGAGCATGTATGTGCAACTACCATAAAACAAGTAAAGACATATTTATTTAACAGTTCCTGTATTTATAACTTAACAGTTTGCCCACCCCTGAACTAGTGTGAAATATTTCATTAAACCACCCAAAATATTAGTGCAAAGGTGAACTAACACCTGTGCTCAAGTGAGTGTTTATGTTCCTCTAAAAAATGCATTAGGGAAGGTGAAAAGTAGGAGGGGAAGCGCCGAGCCATCCCTACACCAAGACCCCTGCCACAGCAGCTGTGGCAGCCAGAGCCCCCCACAGGACCGCCCACGGGGCCCCCAGAGCCAGAGAGCAGGGAGGCATGGGGGCAGGGGACAGAGAGTGCAGCTCCAGCTCAACCAGGAGAGCAGCCCCCCGCCACGCAGCGAGGGCCCAACGCAGGGCCCCGCCCCAGAGGAGTGCCCACAGCCCCAGATGAGCACCTCATCACCACCCAGGAGTTCTGGGCATCCCCCCGCCTGAACCCCAGGTACGAGCCAGGGCCCCCCAAGGGAGACCCAGCCCGCGCGCCATGCAGCCACCCACCCGGCCCACGGTTGGTCCAGGAAGGAGCAAGGCAAGGGGCCAGCCGCTCCTGCCCAGGATGAAGACATCCAGGAGAAGAGGGGGTCCACACAAGGGGTGTTGCAAACATGGCAAGAGCAGGGTCGTCCACATTTGGAAATTTGGCGAGGCCCAACGCCCGGGGGCAAAGACCAGACCCCACAACACAGGGACACGGACACCCCCCCGGCTTAGCTGTGATGTGATCCCCAGCTCTTGGCCTTGCCAGAAAGCTCAGGGATCCCGCTCCCTGCGTAGAGAGAAGACCGCCGGGCCCAGGAAACCAGCACCCAGGGAACACGGCCGCCGTCGCCAAGGGCCCAGTACCCCCTACCAAGGATGGGGTAGGGGACAGATGGTCCAAGGTCCCACCTTCCTTGTGAAACCATTTCAAACCAAACCAAATGGGTGCATGTGTGTTTGAGAGGGTGTGTGCATGTGTGTGTGTTTATGTTGGAATGTATATTTGGGGGTGCAGTTAAAATTGGTGGATAGGGCACTGAGGGGACATCTCCTGATTACTCAGTGATGTCCCATCACCCTCCCCACCAAGGGGCCCTAAATGTCTACAGTGCAGTTAGAATTGGCAGCTAGGGCGCTAAAGGACATCTGCTGCTTGCTGGCAGTGATGTGCAAGCACGCCCCTTACTAAGGGCCCTACATGTCTTCGGTGCAAATAAAACCGAGAGGGGGGGCAACGCAGGCTGACCCCCCCCTCCCCCCATCACCCTAATACCCCCCCCCCCCCTCCCAGTATAGGGCCCAGGGGCCCCATCCCAAGAGGCGCCGCCATCGCACACAGAGAGAGAGAGAGAAGCCAGAAAGCGCCGCCCCCCGGAGCAAGTCCAGGTCTGCGCCCCTGGGAGAACTCTGGTCAGGCTTCGACGGGACCGAGGCAGCCAGCCGGGGCGGCCGCCGATTGCATCAGTGGAGACCCCGACCCGTCAAACCTTCAAGGTCCCGCACCTATAGTGGGCCCTCCCCCTCTTTCAGACAGCCCCCCACAGGACAGGGCCAACAAAGCCCCCCCCCCCAGACCCCGCAGACCTGGTGGATGTCACCCAGAGTGACCGTGGGCCCCAAGAGGGTTGCCCCGCCCTGTCCCAGAGCCAGGGAAGGACTGATCCCAGCCCCAGGTGCGGATGGGCATCCCATCCAGCGTCGCTGGAATGAACAGTTTTTCATAGTTTACATCTAAAAATTTCAACTACAAGGTTCCTGACTGAGCAGATTTTGACTTTTATTGGTGTTTGTCAATACACAAACTAATTTAAAAGTATAAAAGGGCTTTTTCTTGTGTTTGTATTCCTGCAGGTCTCCCCCAGGTACCAGAACCTCCGCAGATTAAAGAGGAACCAGGGGAAGTGGATGAAGAGCAGCTTGATCTGAAGCAGGAGACTGATACCTTGATGGAGATTCCTACTTATGAGGAAGATGAGAACAGTGAAGCAGATCTAAACAATCAGCAGAAGAACTTCAGAGTGGATCATGAGGAATCAGAACCTCCACAAACTGAAGAGGAACAGGGGGAGCAACAACTTCAACAGATTAAAGAGGAACCAGAACCACCACAGATTAAGGATGAACCAGGGGAACTCTGCATCAGTCAGGATGAAGATCAGCTTGATCTGAAGCAGGAGACTGATACCTTGATGGAGATTCCTACAAATGAGGAAGATGAGAACAGTGAAGCAGATTTAACCAATCAGCAGAGCTTTAAGGTAACTGATAGTCATGATGGAGGAAACCAACATGAAGAATCAACATCAACTACAGATGAAGAGACAGACCCACAGAACAGAGATCAGAGGAAGAGGAGGGACAGAAATTATGTCCAAAATGGGTCTGATGAAAGATATTGTGATTCTACAAAAACTGGTAATAAGTTTAGTGGGCGACCTCAGTTGACATTTCACATGAAAACTCACACAGGAGAAAAGCCTGTTACTTGTAAAGAATGTAAAAAATGTTTTAGTCAAATATCTA
Organism: Oryzias curvinotus; assembly: GCA_023969325.1. NCBI lineage: Eukaryota > Metazoa > Chordata > Actinopteri > Beloniformes > Adrianichthyidae > Oryzias > Oryzias curvinotus. Next base: position 23,732,220 of record CM043707.1, read on the forward strand.
ATCTCAAAATACACATGAGAACTCACACACGAGAAAAGCCTTTTTCTTGTAAAGAATGTGATAAAGGTTTTAGTGAAAAATCAAAACTCAAAATACACATGAGAACTCACACAGGAGAAAAGCCTTTTACTTGTAAAGAATGTGATACAAGTTTTAGTCACAGATCTAGTCTCAAAAGACACATGAGAACTCACACAGGAGAACAGCCTTTTTCTTGTAAAGAATGTGATAAAGGTTTTAGTGAAAAATCAAAACTCAAAATACACATGAGAACTCACACAGGAGAAAAGCCTTTTACTTGTAAAGAATGTGATAGAGGTTTTAGTAACAGATCTAGTCTCAAAATACACATGAGAACTCACACAGGAGAAAAGCCTTTTTCTTGTAAAGAATGTGATAAAGGTTTTAGTGAAAAATCAAAACTCAAAATACACATGAGAACTCACACAGGAGAAAAGCCTTTTTCTTGCAAAGAATGTGATAAAAGTTTTAGTAACAGATCTAGTCTCAAAAGACACATGAGAAGTCACACAGGAGAAAAGCCTTTCCCTTGCAATAAATGTGATGCCAGTTTTAGTCATATATTTATTCTCAAAACACACATGAGAACTCACACAGGAGAAAAGCCTTTCCCTTGTAAAGAATGTGGTACAAGTTTTAGTCACAGATCTAATCTCAAAACACACATGAGAACTCACACAGGAGAAAAGCCTTTTTCTTGCAATAAATGTGATGCCAGTTTTAGTCGTATATTTATTCTCAAAACACACATGAGAACTCACACACGAGAAAAGCCTTTTTCTTGTAAAGAATGTGATAAAGGTTTTTGTCAAATATCTAATCTCAAAACACACATGAGAACTCACACAGGAGAAAAGCCTTTTACTTGTAAAGAATGTGGTACAAGTTTTAGTCACAGATCTAATCTCAAATCACACATGAGAACTCACACAGGAGAAAAGCCTTTCCCTTGCAATAAATGTGATGCCAGTTTTAGTCAAAAATCTATTCTAAAAACACACATGAAAACTCATTCAGGTGAGAGATAGTTTTTATGGCTGATAAATGGCTCAGTCATAAATGTAATTTAGTAAAATACATTGGAACACACACAGGTGAGAAGCTTTTCTTTTGAAATGAAAACATTTTTTTAATAAAGGATTTGGAGAAAATTATCAACTTCGAAAACAGAAAAACTTAGAGCAGAAAACTTGTACAGTATATGGGAAAATATTGTTTAAATGCCATTTAGTCGTTTTTGTTTTGTTTTTAAAAGAAATAACTTTTTTATACAAAAAAAGGAAAATGTAGGTATATTTCAAGCCTTAGTTTAATTTAGTGAATTTAATGTATAAGTTTAAATAAAACAATATTCTTTGTCCAGGAAAAAAAGAACATTCTAACAAATGTTTATGTCAAAAACATTTAGTGATCATGTTTAACCCTTGTGCTATCTTAGGCATTTTGCCGTTGGGCGTTGGGTCATCTAGACCCACTAGACTAGGGGTCGGCAACCCAAAATGTTGAAAGAGCCAAATTGGACGAAAAAAACAAAAAACATGTCTGGAGCCACAAAATATGAAAAGCCATATTTAAGCCTTATAATGAAGGCAACACATGCAATATGTATCTATATCAGCTATATTAGCCTACTATCAATATGACTAAGTTGCTACAATATACATAATACATATATACAAATACATAATGAGCATTAACAATTAAATGTTTATTTGCCCTGCAGTGCATTCAGCGGAGAACGACGCATCACATGACTGCTCTGTTGTTCAAGTTTAACTGCATTACAATATCAATGAATATAAATTGATAAAATTAAAGAAATGTAATAAAGAAATACGATATTTGATGTCCTTTTTATTTTGAGGATTTGAACAATAAACAACAAAATGGAACATGCGTGACGTGCCCCTCTCTAAACTAACTAAACAAAGTGCAATAAATCGCAGCCTGCGTTTATAAAAAAGAAAACAGCAGCCTTTTGAAAAGGTAAAGTTTATAAAACCAAATGAATACAGTTGAGTTTGATTTCTGTGCAAATGCCAAGAACAGCTTTTGCGGCGCCTGGAGACTTTGATTCAGCTCGTTTAAGTGGCTTCTCACAGTCATATCCACCAAAAAGTGCAGGTTTTCCACCCACTCAGTATCTTCCAGTTGGGGGTAGTTCAGGTCTTTGCTTTTCATGCACTCACATCCACATCTAGGGACAATTTAGACCAACCAATCGATCTATGAAGCATGTTTTGGGATGGAAGCTGGAGTCCCCAGAGGAAACTCACACATGCACAGGGGCAAACATGCAAACTCTACTGTTGTCAGATCCCCCAACCAGGACTTGAACCGAGGGCCTTGTGGCTTTGAGGCAAGAGCGCTAACCACTGCACCACCGTGCAACCCGACAACAATTATGTTTGTTTTTTTGTTTATGTTACTGCTGAACGTAACCAGAATGTTGATGGAAACTTGTTTGAAGTTACAAACCCCATTTCTTTCTTTCTATATAAATCTTTGTGTTTGTATCACTTTTGTTGATTTTGATCTTCGGTTCTAAATGATGCTGATTTAATACATATAATTTAAACTTTTTTAAACATCCTGTAAAATTACATACCTATAGTAACTGTACAAACATATTCTATTAAAAAGCAAGAATCGTGGTTCGACCTGTGAGCCGTTGAGCTTGATTCATGAATTGAATCGGATTGCCACCTAAGGAACGATCCACAGTCTTAGTAGAACCACATTCCTACCATTTAGTGAGGAAAAGGTTTTCCTAAAAACACATGAAGGAAGAGGCAGATAAAGAACCAGACTGGTGTTTGTGTCTGGTGTTCTTGTGATTCATGTTTTCTAGTAAATATTAGAACTGTTCCTCTGTTCTATTTAGTTCTCATTGTTCTGTTCCAATCTGTACTGTGAATAATAAAGTGGACGTGAACATCAGTCAGAACTGTGGAGTCTTTCCCACAGTGTGGGTTTCTGCTGTTTGTTAGTTCTCTGCTGGTTCCAAAGCTGGACTCTGTTCCAAAATGTAGAGTATGTGACGTTACCCAGGTAAGTTTAAGGGTAAATTAATTGATGTTCTACACCAGGTGTTACCAACCCTGTGCCCGCGGGCGCCAGTGCGCCCGCGAGCACCCCTTGTGGCGCCCGCAGGGAATGCACCCAAAAAAAAAATTTTTTTTTTTTTTTTTTTTTAATCGAAGCAAATATTCAACAAACAATCACGGCATGTCTGTCAATGACAACAATATAAATTCTGAGATAAAGGTAGACAAAAAATAAAAATAAGAAAACAAATATAACTTAAATAATAATCAATAAAAGAAGGGTCTATTACAAAAGTTCAAATAGATCAAATAAATTACACAATGTCTGTGCATTCTTATAATTCATGTAATGTAAAGATTTAGAGAATAGTTTGAGACTGTTGAGTAATCCATTAATGTGAGGTTTCACCTCTGAGAATTCACAAGTATGAATACAATGGTTTACAATCAGTACATTAATCAGAAAGTCCAGATTTTTGTCAATTAATTGTAATGGAATTTTATTTTTTATTTTAAACCAGAGACACACACAGGACAAAGAGACACACACAGGACCTAGGACTCACACATGACCAAAGACTCACACGCAGGACCAGAGACACACACACAGGACCAAAGACACATACAGGTCCAAAGACACACACAGGTCCAAAGACACACACAGGACCAAAGACACACACAGGACCAAAGACACACACAGGTCCAAAGACACACACAGGACCAAAGACACACACAGGTCCAAAGACACACACAGGACCAGAGACACACACAGGACCAAGGACTCACACAGGACCAGAGACACACACAGAACATCACACACCAAGCAGAAAAGAACTTATTGCTAAAAATAATGTCAGGAATTCAGCTCTAAAAAATGACAAAAGAGCAAAGAAAATGGAATAATTTGATTATTTACTAATTTTTTACCAGTTATTAATATTTTCTTGACTTTGTCTGTTCATATTTGCATCATTTGACAGAGTATATTTATTATTCTGGATTAATTTTTCTGTCTTTTTATTCACATTTATCTTTAAAAAGTTAAAGTTAAGTTAAAGTCTCAAAGGTTTAAAAGTTTAGCTTTATGTGTTCAATAAATGTTTATCTTGTTCGGCCCGCAACCTAAAGTGTGTTTTGGATTTAGGCCCCCTCTGCAACTGAGTTTGACCCCCCCATGTAATACAAGTCTAGAAAATTCATGCATGTTTTTGTTTAAAATGAGCAAATAAAAATAGGGCACACAAAGGGGCGTCCTCAAATTGTGTTTGTGTGTGGGGGGGGCTAGGAGGTTTCTAGTAAACGGGTCCTGTGGCGCCCTTCATACCACTTAGTGCCCATGACATAGCCCTCAGTCTTAAAAAGGTTGGTGACCGGACGTGAACGGACAGCTGCACCGCGACCCAAACGTCACTCCCTGGCTTTACTGAATCAGATATGTATCCACACTCTTTACACTCTCTGCACAGGTGTTAGTTTATGCTTATATTTGACACACTGGGCATAACTCACGGGGCATAAAGGTTCTCCACTTTAGGTAATATCACCACCAGTCTCCTCAGCAGCTTCAAACCTGTTTATAATAGGTTTGCTCTGTTTTTACCCTCCCTGTTTCCTTAATTATCCCCCCCTCTGCACTCCTTTCCTCTTTTTCTTTTTTCACACACTATTCCCTTCCTCTCACCTAAGCTGCCACATCACTCAGCCATTCTACAATAGTACTGATCTGCACAACACACTTAGACACTCAAAATCTCCAGCATTACATCCCATGCACTGTACATTACACATAAAGCCTTATAGCAACAGCAAGCACACCATTATGTGTACATATATACTCATTTTTGCCTCAATCAACAACATACAGTTTCTAGCATTCACCTCAACAGCTGCATGTCCACCCTAAGGTTAGTTACTTGGAATGTGCACGGAGCTGGAACCAGAGAGAAGAGACTGAAAACAATGACCAAATTAAAAGATCTCAAAACTGATTTTGCGTTTCTTCAAGAAACTCATATGTCTAGTTCCTCAGTGAATATTCTCGCCACAGCAGAATTTCTAAACATATATTCAGCTTGTTATAACTCTAGACAGAGAGGAGTAGCAATTCTGATAAACAAGGAAGTTAAATTTACCGAAGCTAACCAAGTCATAGACCCAGAAGGAAGATTTATAATAGTCACTCTTTCCACTCAAAATATGCATCTATGTTTAGCTAATGTGTACGCCCCCAATGTAGATGACCCTAAATTCTTTCATTCCTTCTTTTCTGTGATATCTGAGCATACAGACAAATCCATAATCATTGCGGGTGACCTCAACATGTGTTTAGATCCAGAGATGGATAGGCTAAATAACACAGGAACTCTTAGAACATGGCAATCTACAAACACTGTTAAACAGTACATGGAGGATTTTGGTCTTTGTGATATTTGGCGTGTATTCCACCCCACGAAAAGAGATTATACCTTTTTTTCCAAAGTTTATCAATCATACTCCAGGCTAGATTATTTCTTGGTCAACAGCTCCTTATTGAGCATAGCTACAGAAGCACAGATCCATCCCATTACTGTCAGTGATCACGCACCGGTTTCTCTAACTCTTAAAAACAAAACATCACCACCTTCACTAAGGAGCTGGAGGTTCAATACATCGTTGCTCAAAGACCCTAACTTTATAGACTTCTTTGCTAAAGAATGGTCCTCATATCTTCAAAATAATGACCACCCAGGTATCTCCTCATGCCTCTTATGGGAGGCCGGGAAAGCAGTCATGAGAGGCAAAATTATCGCCTTCTCGTCCCACAAAAAAGAAAAGAAAACTCTAAACTAGTGGATTTAGAGCAAAAAATCAAATTGTTAGAGGAAACATACAGCAACTCTCCGGATAAAAAAACTTTACAACAAATAAAGAAAGAAGAATCGAATTAAATGAAATAACTAATCGAAGAACACAGTTTTTATTACAGAGACTACGCTTGGAGAGGTTTGATCACAGTAATAAATCTGGGAAATTTTTGGCAAATCAACTAAAAATAAACAAAGAGAAGACAATTATCTCATCAGTAATAGACCCAACAGGGAACGCAACACATGATCCATCCGCAATAAATGCAGTTTTTAAAAACTTTTACCAATGCCTCTACTCATCCCAAATTGACCCTTCTGACAATGACATCAACAGTTTTCTCAATAGCATAGATTTGCCTAGACCAACAGAGGAACAAATCACAGCCCTGGAGTCCCCTCTTACTGAAGAAGAGCTACATAAAGCATTAACCAACATGCCTAGTAAAAAAGCTCCAGGACCAGACGGCTTCCCAGCAGAATTTTATAAAGAATTTTGGCAAATTTTAGCTCCCATTTTTCTCAGAATGACAATAGAAATTAAGGATAACAATTATTTACCTCCAAATATGAATTCTGCGAATATTATCTTACTTCTGAAACCTGGGAAAGATCCCACATCACCATCCAGCTATCGCCCCATATCACTGATTAATGCAGATCTTAAAATAATCTGCAAAGCTTTGGCAGGAAGGCTGGAGAAGGTAGTTCCCGCTGTGATACATCCTGACCAAACAGGTTTTATAAAGGGTAGACATTCATCTACCAACATGCGCAGATTAATCAACCTCATAGATTATACAACCATCAACAATCAAGAAGCAACTATTTTGTCACTGGATGCAGAAAAGGCATTTGATCGGGTCAACTGGAAATTCTTAATAGCCACCCTGAACAAATTTGGCTTTGGAAAATCATTTATTAACTGGATTAAAATATTATATGCCTCTCCTAATGCTCGTATCAGAACAAATGATCAAACATCTCCAAGCTTTAATTTACAAAGAGGAACCAGACAAGGCTGTCCACTATCTCCGTCTTTATTTGCATTATTTATTGAACCTCTAGCTGCTGCAATTAGGCAAAGTTGAGATGTTGAAGGCATTCAAACCATAAATTTAGAACACAAAATAAGTCTTTATGCAGATGATGTTTTACTATTTACTCCAAATTCACAATCTTCCATCTGCCAAATCATCTCCTTAATTAATAGATTTTCCTCAGTTTCAGAATACTCCATAAACTGGTCTAAAAGTACAATTCTACCAATTAATTGCAATTATCTAAATCCGTTAACTATTAAAATACAAACAGGCAACATAAAGTACTTGGGTATAAATATTTCCTCTAGGCTTTCTGATCTATTCAAGCTAAACCACACCCAACTACTTAAAACAACTGAGGCTGATCTCACTAGATGGAAAAATCTTTCCATTTCTCTAATAGGGAGAGTTGCAACCATAAAAATGACGATTCTCCCCAAGATTAAGTATCTGTTTTCAATGATTCCTTCCAAACCTCCAACTACTTGGTTTAAATCATTAGACTCATCCATTTCCCAATTCCTCTGGGAAGGTAAACCACCAAGGATTAGTTTAAAAACTATTAAAAAACCTAAAGATAGAGGAGGACTAGGCCTACCAGACTTTCAGGACTACTACTCCGCCAACAGATTGTTTTATGTACAAAAATGGCTGAATCCTGGTGTGTTGGATGAATCTTGGCTAGACATAGAGCAAAATCTCTGTGATGGCCTGGATGTTTCTAATTTACCTTTCTTCAGTTCTAAAATTAAACAACACAAATGCTTCAGAAGTTTAAATATTAGCTCATCTCTAACAGCCTGGTGGGATTTTCTTAAAAAAAACAACCTCACATTATTTCCATGCAAACTCACCCCCATTTGGAACAACCCTGATATTTTAATTAACAAAAACATGATTAATTTTGCTTCATGGAAGAACAAAGGAATCCAGCAGTTCCAGCATATAATTCAGGATAGAACTTTTATGTCCCTGTCAACATTATCCTCAATTTATGGAATTAGTATAAACAAATTTCTAGAATATCAGCAACTTAAATCAGCTATAGGCACTAAATACTGCCTGACCCAAATAGACCTAGACCTTCCCCTTACAGTAACACATTTCATTGACCTTAAAAATCCCAAGCTCACCTCCAAAATTTATAAGATGTTATCAAACATAGATGAAACAATTTACCTACCCATGACAAAATGGGAGTCTGAGCTATCATTGAATCCTAGTGATCAATTTTGGCTACAGATCTGTTTGAATGCCTTTAATATGACCAAAAGTCCTAATCTGCAACTTATTCAGTACAAGATTCTCCACAGAATTCACTACACCAGACAGAGATTATTTAAAATGGGTCTTAATCAGTCTGCTATATGCACACAGTGCACAGGTAACGACATAGACGACTATTTGCATGCCCTGTGGTTGTGTCCACCTGTCCAATCATTCTGGCGTAAGGTCTGTGAGGATTTATCAATCTGGTTTAATCATATGATTCCTGCATGCCCCAAACTCTGCTTACTAGGTGACCTGAATAACATCAACATAGAATCCAAAAAGGCTTATATGGTTCTCACCGCTGTATGTATCGCAAAGAAAACTATCCTCCTAAACTGGAAATCAAAAAATAATCTCAGCATCAGCCACTACAGAAACCTCATGTCAGAGCATATTAGCTTAGAGTTAATGTCCTCCACAAAAAACCTGTCGGCTTCAGACTCTCCCTGGCTCCAGCTGGTTAGTCACATCACCTAGTAGGGGTGGGATGGTGATGGGTTGAGCCGGTCCTGGCAGGTTGGATGGGCCAGGGCGGGTGTGGGGGGTGGGCTCTGCTGGGCCTACCGTTCCCCCGGCTCGGGGCTCTGGTTGCCCGGGGTGGGGGGTGGTGGGGGCGCGCGCTCTGCCGGCAATTTGGCAGGGGTTCCTGGGCTGGTGCCTTCTGGGCGCAGGGTAGGCAGTGCGGCTGACCGGGAACGGCGGCCAGGTGCAGTGTTGGGTAGCTGGTCGCCTTGGCGGGGGCTGGGGGGGGCTTTGGGTTCTGGGGCCTGGGGTCGTCTGCCCGCGGCCGGTGTTTCGCCCGTGGCCAGTGGTTGGCGCGTGGCCCGGCCCCCTGGGGGTCGACGCCGCCTTCACAGCAGGGGTTAAAGGGTTCACTTGGGTGGGTTTACATAATTTTTTTTTTTTAAATTTATTTATTATTATTACTATTATTATTATTATGACTGTTATTATTATTATTATATGTATATGTATATATATGTATAATTTATAATTTTATATGGTTAATATATATATATATATATATATATATTTATATATATAATATTTTTTTATATATGATTTAATCTATTCTGGGTTTATTTATTTATTTATTTATTTATTTGTTTTTTTTTTATTTTTATTCATTTATTTATTTATTTATTTATTCATTATTTATTTATTGGGGGGATGGATGGGGGGCCCTGGGGGGGTGGTGTGCAGTCCTTGGGGAAGTCAGGGCATGGATGGTGGGGTTGGACTCCCTGCCCTTCCGTTCTGGCACCGGGACCCGTCCTTGCCGGTTGTCTCTCGGCGCAGCGGGGCTCTCGCCTTATCAGCGGCGGGCTTGCCGCCTCTTGGCTGCCTGGCCGCCCTGGGAGGGGGGGCGCCTACTGCGGCCGGCTGGGGGGCCGGTCGCTCGGGGGAGCCTCTCCCCCGGTTGTGCCCATCCGCCTGCTCCTCCCCATCCTCACCAAAACAAATGTTGCACACAGGCACATAGGGCTCCGGGAACTGGATGGGTGGGTTATGCTGGCGGGGCTCACTGGGGGGGGGGTAACTCTCTGGGGCGCTCTGTTGGCGCCCGCCCTCCACCCCGCTTTTTACTTGCATATTAGACACCCTTATTCATCTTGGGCCTTGTGGGGAGGATCTGGTGGAGGGGGGCACGGTGAAATATCCGTGCTCATCTTTCACTGACCCCCCCCAGAATTTTAACTCCCACTTTTAGACACACACACTGCATGTTAGCAGCACATACACAGCAAATACACTCCACCCACAGAGGAATCCCGGAGTGGGGGTTCTTAATGTTGAACTGAACTGTTTACTTTTTTTTTCACAAGTTTGTTCACAAAACACAATTTGTGTGCAGTAAAGACAGCCGTTATAAAGCCTTATATATCTTATAACAGGTTTAATAGTATAAAATATAACCAGTGTGTTTGTGACTGAAAGATAGAATGATGAGAGAAACACCTCTGCTGTTTGGACACTTTGACCAGCAGAGGGCAGCAGAACTTTCAGCAACTCTGGATCTGATCCACAAAAACAATCCATGGATGATCAGATTTCAGAATTGGAGTCCTGAATATTTGAAGGATCAAAGACAAAGATGTTCTGAAGAGAAGATGTGAGAAGAAAGTCCAGAATGAATCCACTCTGACTTGTCCTCATGTCTCTGAAGCTTGTGTCTTCATGTCTTCACCTCAGAGTTTCTTCTGGATTCCATGTGGATCAATAATATTGATCATGTTCTGTTGTCATTTTTCATCAGAACTTCAGGCTTTTCTCTGCTGATGATCTCTGAGCTGAACTTCTTGGAGGAATTCCTGAATCTGGGATTTGGAGCAAACAGTCAGAACAAAGGAGGTTTCCATTTCTTCTAAGCTCTGCCAGAAGAAAAGAGCTGAAGCTTGAAGCTGAAGCAGCATTTGCTCAGAGAATCTGTCCTCCAGACCAACAAGTCCCACCACAGCCTTGAAGACGTTTCCAGAAGCAGCAGCAGACTGTGTTCCCATGACGACGCTGAAGACAGCTGCTGCTCTGCAGGAGAAAGTCTGCAGCTCCTCAGTCAGGAAGCTCTTTCAAGCTCGTGCACATCTGTCAGTGCAGCAGCAGAAAGCCTGTTTCCCTGCAGGAAGTCTGAGACTTTTCAAAGTAAGAGCCTGATGTTGGCAGAGATGGGTTGGATTCTTTGATGCTCCAGTGTCTTTTGGATTCAGGATGAGTTCATGCAGATCTAGAAATCCCACCATGATGATCATCCTTGAGGAATTTCAAAATAAAAGACTTACAAACACCACAATCACTGCTGGATGATAAATACATTTACTCTTTATTTTCTGTCAATAAATCATATTTATCAATAAATCTTTGATTCTAAATGATGGATCTAAAGTTGAAAAGAACTCAAAGTGCTGACTCAGCACAGATCAAAGGAGACACAGATGATTTCCTGGAATGAAGAAAACATCAAACATCATGATGTGATCTGGAACTGAGCTGTTCTTCAGAAGATCCTCCCAAACATGGAAACTGTTGCTGCAACACGTGAAGGTTTGGTTCTGTTGCTAGTGAGATCTGATGGATCAGAACCAGACTTCTGTCAGCTGGAACTGTGGCTTCTTCCAGACCATGTGACCTCATGGACAAAGTTCCAACATGGTTTCAATGAAATGTGGAGGTTTTCCAGGAAACGTTGCTGCAGTTCCTCCGTCTCATCAAATGAGAGATTTCTCTGCACTAAAGAAGAAAATCTTCCAGAACAGCTTCAAGCTGCAGAAAAACTGTTTCCATCATTCTGAGGACATTTCTTTAGGCTTCATGTGAAGAAAACAAACTGTTTGAAAAGATGAAAACAGAAACAAAGACGTTTCTAGAAGCTGCAGTTACAAAGAAGAGCCAGCAGGTGTCTCACTGTGGGAGTCTCTGAAAGTTCTGCCTCCAACCATGAAGGGATTTGAACCAATGAGTTATATCACTGGAGGAGACATCACGTGGTTCCTCATGGGAGGAGAGCACCGCCATCTTGGTGAGGTCAAGTTACTACTGCAGTGCATGCATGTGAACACATTTTTTGCATTATATCAGTTCATTGTTTGGGTTTCAACTGCCAAAATCAGAGAAATAAGTCCATGAAGGAGGAAGGTATAACATTTCACAGGTAAGTACTATAATTCTTTCCTTTTAATGCTGCAGGGGCTTCATTAATCATACAGATGTTGACATGCATGATGCTGCAGGGCCATTATCAACTTGTAGCCATAATGTACAGATAATTTGCTGTCGACATAAATTTACATTTTATTGTGTTAAACCTGTATACAGCATACTGGGCTATTATAGTAATATAGATTTATACATTTCTGACTCAGTGACTGAACTTTTCTTGCAGGTTTCCAATGGACTTAATGAAAAAGTGGGCTTTAGCTATCAAAAGAGTTAACCCAGATGGATCACTGTGGTACCAACTAGCAATACAGTCTGGCTATGTTCAAAAGATTTGTGAAAACATATTTAGATAAGAGGCTAGACTGTTTGCTTGAAACCCGACACCATACCATCTGTGTTACACAAATTGATCACTCACATGAATCGGTATAAATCTATTGTTTTTCTTTATTGTTGTTGTTGTTGTGTTTTAGGGTAAATCTATTGTTCACTTTTGGACTTCTTTTGAATATTATTATTATTATTATTGTTATTATTATTATTATTATTATTATTATTATCAATAGACTTATTATTATTATTTATTTACTTATTATTTTCTTATTGTTATTATTTATTGTTTGTATTGACTTACTATTGATTTATTATTATTATTATTGACTTATTGTTGGGTTTTTCTAAATAATTTAAATTACATGTCAAAGAGGTCTAAAACTTCTTAATGTTTAGAAATTATTTTTAAAAATTCTTTGTAATAATTTTTTTTATTTGTAAGAAGTCCTGCAACAATGCATTTTCATTAAAGTTTGAGCTTTTAAGGCTGACTGTTTCTCTTCTTTAACAACAACAAATGATGTATCTATATATATTATATATATAAATATAATATATTTACATATATGTATAAATATATATAAATGTAAAAAATATATATAGTATATAAAAGCTACTTAGACACCACTAAAAGCAATAGAAATCGTTGTCATGTGGGTGTCATCGACCTCACCAAGATGGCGTCGCGCTCCGACACCGTTGGCCAGGCCTCTCAAGCGGGCGTGTCTCCTCTAGTGATAGAACTCATTGATTTGAACCCTCAATCTTCTGATTCGAAGTCAGATGCCTTGTCCATTAGGCCACATGGTCTGTGAGAACAGCCAGGTCCAGCTGCAGGTGGACCACACCATCCTCCAGCTGATGTGGAGGCTGGAACTGCTTGGGTCTGGCTGGTTCCGTCTGTCCTCAGTCCCTTCATGGCTGCTGCTTCTCTTCTTTCTGCAGCTTTTGATAAACAACATAAAAAAACAGAAACAAGTTCTATTGAGAATATAGTTTGTTTGGTCTTGTATGTTGTATAAGTTTTATTTTGCTCCACAACCTACCCTGTATGTATTTTTGTTCATTCTGGGATTTGATTTGCTGTGTTATCTGTCTGTATGATAATCCATCCAATCAGAGATGAGTGGGCGTGTGCGTAGAGGAATTATGGGGAGAGGAGGAGCCGGTTTAGCTCGTGCTGGTTTGCGGCACCTTCCGTCCGTGAAACCAGGGTTCGAATCCTGGCTGCTCCCCGTTCCCCTCTCTACCTCTGTGCCGGTCCCAGTTGCTTTGAGAAGAACTTTGAGAAGGTTGCGTCACGAAGGGCATCCAGCGTAAAACACATTGCCAAGTTTACCATGCGACTCGTTCGCTGTGGCGACTCCTGGTGGGAAAAGCCGAAAGAGAGAAACAACTGACGTCACGGACAGAGAGAGTCAGACGTTGGTGAAGAGCGGAGCTGACGCTGAATGCTTGGAGCTACGATGTTTTTCTGTCAACTTTCTGTTTAGACTTGTGGAAACTGTTGTCATGTAAGTAATGATTTTTCTAGATGTTTTTAAACTGATCGTTTTTTTTATTACAATAAGCTGCTAATGCTAATTTGCGACTAGCTTTAGCATGTAGTATAACGTGTTGGGTTAGTCTATGTTTGGTAAAAACGACCTTAAACAAATGTTCAAAGATCTAAAGGGGACTTTTAGGGATTTGACCATAGACAAGTCTTTTTGTTTGGACTCTGTGGGAGACCGACCGTCACTGTGCTGCTCCTCGTCTGAGGCGATTCAACCCCAGACCTCAGAGATTCCCGCCTCCTCTTCCTCCTCTTCCTCCTCTTCCTCTGCTGCACAGAAACCGCAGAGTTTGTCTGCACAACATTTTCTTGCCCTGAATATCATCTAGCTGTCTCTAAAAACATGATCTATGATGCCCCCCCCCCCTCTGTTGGGGGAGAAGTGACCTGCTGCCTGAAGCCTCTGTCCATCATCAGATTACAAATGGAAGAGGACTTCAGGATGTCTCTATTAAAATCTCCCATCACCACAACTGATTCACTCTGAGTTTCTAACCAAATTACTAAATCCTGTAGGTGGGACCTAAACAGCACTACAGGATGGGGGGGGGGGGGGGTACACTACAGCTAAGACTAAATTTAGAGCCAGACTCCTGTAATCAACACACTCCAAATTAAGGTCTGGCTTCTCCAGAATTTGGTAGTCTCCTCCTTCCGTACAGTAGATACCAACACCCCCCCCATGTTGCTGGCTCTTCAGGCCAACTAATGCTGGGTTGGTTCCACTGTAGCAAAGCCCTCTGGGACGGCTGTGGAAACTGAAGCCGTCCATTTGGACAGCTTCTAAGGCAGAGCTGGGGGTCAGCCATGTCTCTGTCACAGCAATGCAGTTAGGCTGCAGCTGATAGGAGACATGTCTGAGTAATCCCTGAACATTCAGCAGGAAAACACTGAAAGAAGACGAGTCCCATCTTCTTTCATCACTCAGGAGGGGGGCATCTTCTCCACAGCAGCCTTCACATGTTTATTGCAGTAAATGGCCTTTTCCTTTACATGTAATTGTCAACTGCTCCAAGTTGTGTTCAAACACTTGGGCATTGGTGGGGAAAATGTGCAAAGCCGTGCTGTCCTCGCCCGTTTCACACTGCTTCAGCATTTGCACGTCACTGGGCAACAATTTGGTGTCTTTTGTCCGCGTCCAAAGCCTTTTTAACATCTGTGCAAATGCTTGGTCTTTCTGTCGGACGATCTCTGTCAGTTCAACCACTTTAAAGCATGTGGACCACAAATTTACATCAGATTTGTCTGCATAAAGTGGGTTCGCTTTAACGGGAGGCAACTGATAGAAATCTCCAACAGCAATAATTGACACTTTTCCAAATGGGGAAAAGTCACCTGTTTGTTTAATTTGTCGCAGTCTTCCGTGGATGTAGGTCAATAGTCTGTGGTCCACCATGGAAATCTCATCAATGATCAAAATCTGCAAATCGTGGTACTTAACGCGCAAAGAATTAAGTTTCTCCTCGCCCAGAGGAGAGTACGACAGACGGATATCTTTACCGATTCCAAATGTAGTGTGAATGGTTGCTGCCTTCAGACTGTAGGCAGAAATCCCTGTGGGGGCGGTCAGCAGAACCGACACGGCGTCCGGCTGGAGACACAGAGGTGACAGCAACCTCGTAGCCTCGTACTGGATCGCTCTGATCAGGTGGCTCTTTCCAGTCCCTGCACCGCCTGTAACAAACATGTGCAGAGGATCTGGGTTCTGACCTGAGACCTTCTGTAAACACCACTCTCTGACATGCAGGAAGGTGGAGAGCTGCCGCTCATTCAGAGAGCTGATGAGCAACAGCCCCTCCTCCCTACTGAGACCGGGACTCTTCTCCAGTCGAGCAGCTTCAACACGGAGAACATCCAGATCTGGAATGTCCTCCTGATGTTCTCCCTCTGTCCCTCTCTCTACCAGCTGCTCTCGCTGCTCCATCTCACTCTCCCGCTGCTCCAACTGGGCCCCGGGGACCAAAATGTCCCATGCAGCCTCCAAAAACTCTGCATCCGTCAGCTCGGCCTGGGCCAGCTCCAACGCATCGGCCTCACGCTCTAACTTCTCCCGGTTCCGGTCAAAAACACTTTCAACTGTGTGTTCGCCGCTTCGAAGACACACCGTACCGTTCTTATAATAATCTTCGTAGATTTTGACATCCTGCGGTTTCAGGTCGTCGTCCGTGCGATACGGGAGGAATAATTGGAGAATGCTCAAATGAAACCGCTCCGGATTTTTGTGCTCGGAGAAGCGTGAATAACGGACGACTGCAGGTTTAGTGCGTGTGCGTTTTACAACCAGACTGCAATTATTTTGGAGCTCTATCGCATTTTTAGAGCTTTAGTTTTTGGACAATAGCCGATATTCAGACGCGGATGTAGAGATTCACAGGTCGTCAAATTCCTGATCGTGGGGCCTATTTTGGTACCGGTCCACTATGTTTAGCATCCACTGAGACCCGGACTCGTCTTGCTGCTGCAGAACAGCAAGCGGTTTGCTCATCCTAATGATGTTGTCCCCAGTTGGAATGAACACAACTTTTCTGGAGCATTCTTTTAGGTGCATATTAGCCAATCTATACACTGCTTCTTGAGCCGACACGTGTCGATTGTGTAAATATATGGTGCCTAATTTCTTCAGTGTCTCTTTTGCACTGACGTTTCCTTTTTCCGCTTCTTTTTGGGTGTTTCGTAACAACAGGCCAATTTTGCGCCCTTCTTTTGAAATGTACGAGATGATGTACACGACGCAAGCGAACGCATCAACGATGTACTGAATGTCCATATTTGCAT
Source organism: Oryzias curvinotus (assembly GCA_023969325.1). Classification (NCBI taxonomy): domain Eukaryota; kingdom Metazoa; phylum Chordata; class Actinopteri; order Beloniformes; family Adrianichthyidae; genus Oryzias; species Oryzias curvinotus. Next base: position 23,748,763 of record CM043707.1, read on the forward strand.
TCCAACATTTTAACAGGGATTTGTTGTAGGGATTAATCCAGATTTCATTTTTGTTTCTTTTTAGGACGACCTGGCTTCTCCGATGGCAGGCCCTGAACAGTTTCTCATAGATTTCCTGGTTAATTTGGAAATATTCAAAGATCTGTTCCAGGGTTTCGAATTCTGATTTTTCGTCGTTTACAATGCGGTTAATTTCTGTCAAAAGTTCAAATGCCTCCTCAACAATCTGCTTCTTCATGTCAATCTTCCAGCAGATGCATTCTAATTTGGATTCTTGGCCGGCCTTGACCTTCGGGTCCATTTGGGGCATTTCACAATCTTTTCATCGTCAATTACAAATGTGCGGCCGGATGCTGTTTTAAGAAAGTTGAAGCGACATTTGTTCCCCCCCCTTCTTACATGACTTAGTGTGGTTCCTGGAATGCTGCTGGACAGCCAGAACCATTTCCTTCAACACTTCGTCATCCTGAGGAATCTCACAGGTGACGTATCTATCAATGACCGCCGCGACCTCCTCTTCCGTCTCTTTCCCTAACCATGGAGCCCCCTCAGTCCAAAACAAGACATGCACGTGTGGGGACCCATGCTTCTGGAACTCAATCCTGTAGAAGAAATTGACTATTTTTCTGATCGAATTAGCCGGAGACATCAGGACCACCCTCAGGAAACAGTGCCAGCGGAAGTCAAACATGCGTGCCGCTGTGATGCTGTTCTTGCGCAACAATTCACATCTTTCAGCCCAATCTAACTGGTCAGCTGTCTGGGTTCTCCCCTCCTGTCTTAACACAGTGTCAAGGAGATTTTTCCAACGCATGTGGGCTGCAGAGAACGAACAGAACCACGTTGGAATACCCAGCTGAAGAACACAGGCCAACAGGTCCTTCTGTGTTGCCTGCCAGAATGCCGGAGTGCCTCGAATAGGCCGGAGGAAACAAAAGGTCTGATCTGCTTCCAGCAGCTTCTTCAGGGATTTCTCAGAACGTGCATCTGCACTGACACCTTCAGATGAACTTCCTGATTTCTCTTTTCTGAGAGCCACAGACACACTAGAAAGAACTTTCTCCACCTCCAACATGTACTGTGCAAAGAAGATGTACTCGACGTTCTGTGCAAACCTACCGTCAGCATGGAGGATCCTGTTGTTGAAGTAACGCGAGAGAGTCAATTGAACTTCATTTTCCCGATTGGTCAACAGTCGGACCGGATTATTTCCTTCTGCCAGGGCCAAATTCAAAAAGCCCTCAAAATACTGATCCAGGACTTCTTGACCTGGAAGTTCAGTCACTCTCAGAAAACCTGCAGAGTCAGTGATTTTGTTCTGTCTCTGCAGGTCCGAGTAAACCTGATCTCCAGCAAGCAGCACAGAATCTAACTCACAACTGTCCCACTGAAAAACACTTTTAACAGTGTGCTTGGCAGCAGCCACCAAAGAGATGGCCATGCACTGCCGCCCACTGTTGCTGCCAAACAGCTCACTGCCCTGGTGGAACGATCCTCTGATGCTGGGGAACTTGAACGTACCAGCAGCAGGAACAGGACCAGGCTCCTGGACCTCAGATGTTACCAGCTCATCATCTGAGGAGCCAAATGTCACACCGAACTACAGTCTGACACAGCCTCAACACTAGAACTGGCAGGAGCAGGAACCACCTCACTAAAGCATTCTGAAGGACCAAACAAGATGACAGTATCTGAACGTGGCTGAACCTCACAACAGATGCAGAAAGGAGAACAGCTCTTACCTTTGCTGCTCTTCTTACCTCTGGCAGCAGGCCGTCCACGCTGCTGCTGGTCCTTTAGGAAAAGAGGAAAGAAAGACATTACTGTCAAGGAAAAAACATGATTTTGACTTTCCCCTTTTTCTATAATAAATAATAAATCAATCCTAAACACTTAAAAATGAATTAATTCATGCACTGGTCAAGAGTTTAAGGCTTTGGAAGCATTTTGATCATACTTGCCCAAGAATCATGTCTGCTACTAAAGGAGCACACAACAAAAGCTTAAGTAGGAACAAAAACAAACATGTCAAACTTAAAATGACCATAAATACATTAAAACATTCCTCCTAAAGGCAATATTTGCACCCAGTTAGCAGGAACACACGTGATTGGACCGTGAACACCGTTCTTCCCACCTTTAGGCAGAGCAAGCATCTTCATGAAAGGTATATGCAGTGCAATCAGATGCTGCTCTAAGCTATTTAAACACGCCAACTCAGGTGGGACAGGACACACCTCCAAGTGTTTATCGACCCACTCAGGCGGGGTCAGACCTCTCTTTAACTTGGAGTCACAGCAGTGGCAAACCCACAGAGCGCTCCTCGCCGTCCCTAAAAACAAACACGGGCTCTCACAGTCCATGTTGCAGCGGTGCAGGTAGTCCTCACTAATGCACACATCTGCAATCTCTGCCATCTTTGCAGATTTGCTGTACGTCTCCCTGATGCACAGCAAAACCTGGTGATGAAACAGAAGTCTGTTGCAAACAAAGCAAACAAACTCTGGACCTTTTTCCACCTTTTTTAGGAAGTCCTGCATGACTTCCTGAAAACTCTCTGCCTTCTTTCTTAACAACTGCCTCTTCTGTTGAACATGACACTCTTTCTGAATGCAGGATTCTCCCTGTATCACTTTTTGTTTGGAGTCCTAAATTTAAGTTTTTGCCTTTTATCTTTTTTATATTAGCCAATGCTCTGAGCTTTCACCTTGGTTCTGTGAGCAGAATCGTCTCTATATTTTGTTTTCTCTTTTGACTTTAACATTTCTCTGTGATCCTCATTTTTTAAATATGTTGCTTCTAGTCGCCTCCTATTTATTAACTTGACTTTCCGTCGGTAACTCTCATCTTTCATGTATTATTTCCGAATAACGTGCTTCACCGTTCTCTATTGTTTTCCATGTAGATTTTTCCTTTAAACCTTTTTGCTGTTTGTTTCTTTCAGCTCCACTTCTATTTTCTGCTCCATTTTCTTGTCAAGACTCCAAAAAAATGTTTTCCTTTGTGTTTTGACAGGGCACAACACTACATTTGGAATAATATCACATATCAGTGAACTTCCTGCTCAGCCAAATGGTTGAAAACATATATTTTAAAAACCTTGTTTTTTATGTTTTTTATGTTTTTATGTTTTTTTTAGGTTTTTAAGAAACATTAATTAAATGTTTTTCATTAATATTTTTTATCTTGTTAAAAAATCGTTCTTGTGTCAAAAAACATAAAGAAAATCCTGTCCTGATAAACAGAAACAGTTTATAAAAGCTTGTAGATTAAAAACTAAACTCTGCAGGACACAGTCTCTCTGCTCTGCTCCATTCTGATCCTCCTGCAGACAAATAGATCCATGAAAGTCTTTGTTTTCCTGGTCTGAGCTGTTATCTGGATCTAAACTCTGTCATTTTAACTGTTGGGAGAGTAAATTTGACTTTAATTCTAACACTTTTAATGTGATCAGTGAACATTTAATAAATATATATAAACACAAAGTAATGACTGCAGTATATACTTTGTTAGGTCAAGTAATAGGGGTGTAGCGGTACACATAGTTGTATCAAAACGTTACGGTATGGCACTTTCGGTTCGGTTCACCTTTGTACTGTTTTGATTCTTAAATTTTATTTATTTTTTTTGTTTTTTTTCCCCCCTAATGTATTAAATTTGTGCTGAGACAGAACTAATGGTAATCGCGAGTTTTTGCCGAGACGCCAATAGGTGACGGACAGTTAGCATGTCAACTATTACTATGGCTAATGCAGACACAAGACCAGAACTTGAGGACCCACCCGTCTCTTTACGCTCTCCTGTGTGGGAACACTTTTGTTTTGTTGTGAGCATCCATGAAGGGAAACGACAGTTGGATAAGTCGAACACCGTGTGCCGACATTGTTTCGCGAAGATCGCGAAACAATTAGATGTAAAACATCTAAGCTGCTGATGCACTTAAAACGGCATCACCGGATTGTCTGTAATTATTAATGACTGAACTGTTTGGCGAAGTCTTTCAGATGCTGGTGGAAAATAAGTTCACCATTTTGGAGGAGATGTAGGTAAAGGTTACCAAATACAGAGCAACAGGATGCATCCCTCTTGATGCTAACCCTCTTGAATTGGGAAGAACCAATGAGACCAGCTAGAAGCATATTGCAAAATTGGCAAAGAGGCATCTCTCCATTTCTGCAACCTCTGTCCCAAATGAGAGGGTTTTTCTACTGCTGGGGACATCGTTACAGCTCCTTGTTCCTGAAAATGTTGACAAACTAATCTGAAAAACTGAATACTAAACTGAAACTTAACTCAGCAAAATCAAAGATAGGAAAAAAGCCAGATTTGACACACAACGCATGCAAAAACTTTTTTGGCGCTGGCAGTGGCAGTCATATCATGCTAAGTCACGCTCAAAGTGGTCAGCAAAATCACAGGACAAAAGCGAGATTTGATACAATGTATGCAAAAACATGCATTTTGCAAATGCAAAAAGAACCTTTTTGAAAGCAAAAAAAAGTGAAGAAGAATAAAAAATTATTAAAAAGCAAATATTTAATATTTTCACTTGCAACTTAAAAAGTTTTGTGTGCAACATGGTGGCAGAAATATCACTCCATATTTTCAAGATTTTTTCCATCTGCGACGACTCGGTGAGATGAGAGGACATCAGTGTGCTTCTGGAACACATACAGAAATAGTAACTTGGCACGAATCGACACTGAAGGAGTATTCTAAAGATTTTCTAACAGTTTAAAGAGATATCCTGGTGAGTAGAAGATTGTTTTTCAGTTTTTTTTAATAAGCTAACCACAAGTTGGACGAGTTAGCAAGCTAACAAGCTAGCATGCTAGCATGCTAGCGGATGATGAAGCCAAGAGGAGAAAGGCTGCTCATATGTTTCTCTAATTACTTCAACTTTTTTCTGCATTTGCTTTAAGGAAAAATTCAATTTGAAATGTATGTTTTCCTTGTTAATATTGAGAATGTGCTAGATATTATTTTTTTTAAGTTGACCCAAGTATAAAAGCTGGAGTTGGCTAACTGCCTGACACGTGTGTGTAGCTGTTTTCTTTCTTCCCCGACTGCTTAATGGAGTGGACTGATGCATGCAGCGTTATTTGGAACACTGAAATTAAATGTTAAAAAATATGAGTGCGTCTTTGTACTAATTTACTCACTTCAATGTAATAACTTAGATAAACAGTGCAGTAAAGAACCAAATATATCAAATGGCCTCCTCACGGCAAATAACAAGAACAGTGGGAATAAAAATGCACAATGTTGTGTTTTAATTAATTTTACACTTTGTGTTCTGTAATTTATTATTGAGGTGAAATATGATATTTCAGCCTATTGATATATGATCATTGTGTTTTACAGTGCTGGTAGTCCTGTTCATTTTCTCTCCTTTTTCATTTGCAACGTCTAAGATGGCTGACTCGCAATCTTTATAAATATAGAATAGTGTGGTAAAAATGCACTTGGGAGCAATGTTGTATTGCTCTGAAATGCAGAGTAATGTTGGATTTTAAGTGTTCTAACCAAAATAAAGTCTAAAGCTTACTGACATAAGTTCTGAAAAAGAAAACACATGTGCTTTGACACAGGGGCTTTATCTCCAGTGTTTACTTTTTTTTTTTGTTCCAGTAACTATTCAACTATTCTCTCTCTCTCTCTCTCGCTCTCTCGCTCTCTCTCTCTCTCTCTCTCTCTCTCTCTCTCTCTCTCTCTCTCTCTCTCTCTCTCTCTCTCTCTCTCTCTCTACATGTGCAGCTGCAGGAGTGTTGACTTGGTCTCAGCCACAGACTGCTGACATGTTAGCTGATGTTTCAGCTGAGTCAGCTCTTCTCTCCAAGCTGATGTTTCCTGCAGAGATTCCTGCAGCAGTTCCTCCTGCTCCTTTTTGGAGAGAAATCTGCTTTGTTTCTTGTTGTCCTGTCTGGATCAGAAACCAACAGCAGACATTTCAAACCGTCATCTGTTCCTAATGTTCATTCCCCGCCATCATTGAAAGCTTTTGGAATAGTCCCTAAAGCCAGCGATCGGGCCGCTTTGGAGCATGAACTCATCACTCGGTGTCACGGTGGCAGAGAGATGACAGATCCCAAATCTGAGGCTGAAATGATCACGTCCTACCAGCTACACTCTGGATTTGGGACCAAAAACCTTTGAAGATGTTGGAGCATCGTTGGAGAATAGACTGACAACATTTATTTGGAAGAAAGATTGACCTTTGACCCCTCCCTCATGTGTTCCACATCCAGCTGCAGACACACCACTACAGCTCACATTCCACTTCTGATCCAGCAGTTAGAACCAGAGCCTGCATTTGTTTGGTCCTCCCTTTGACCTGGACAGTGGTTGCCATGGCTACCTGCACACTCACCAAGCTGGAACTTAGAAGAAGAAAAAGAGACCAAAATGATTGATAAAGCAGGATTTACAGGGAAATCCCACAAAGTGCTTTCCAAGCTAGAACTAAGAATATTCAGCATGCATTTGGAAAAACTCATTAGCTTCTTGTGGAAAATGATGAGTCATTTGAAAAGCATTCTATGAATGCTCAGAAAACTTCCTCTAAGGTTGTGGTTGTTTGGAGAAGTCCTCCTCTTCAAAGAAGTTCTCCTGACCATCTTCAAAGCCACTTTCTGCTTTTTCAAACGCTACTGTTCAACAAAAACTTGGTTTCTGCCACAAAACCAACCTTAGACACTGAAACAGAATGAATCCAATGCAGAAATGTGTTGACACCTTTAATTCAAAGCTTCAATGTCAATGTTACCCCAAAATGTCCAGTTTGAATAGTCTACAGTTTGTTGTGTTTGGTTGCTAGGTAACAGTGTCTTTAATGTCTATGATGTCATGGTGGCTTTCAGAGTTGAACTCCTGAATATGACGGTAAACATTTGGATTGAACAAAAATGGGATTGAAGCTCATGCTAAATCCTGATATCAATGCTGAAAAAACCTCCTCCTAGATTCTGGTTGTTTGGAGAAGTCCTCCTCTTCCAAGAATTCCTGAAAAAAGCCCTCATTTCTCCTGACCATCTTCAAAGCCACTTTCTGCTTTAGTTTAGTCCAAACTTGCTTTATGCTGACAACATTTACAGCTTGAATCCATCTGAAGAATCCAAGGAAACAAACCAATCTAAGTCTGCATTCATGCCACTTCAGAACCAACAAAGCATGTTTCCAGGACGCTGACTTACCAATAGAACTTGGGATTTCCTTTGCAGAATCCTTCTCCGTGTGTTTTCCTTTGTTTTTCTCCCCAAAACCTTAACCAGAGATTTTTGCTGAGCTGCAGAACAAACGTCTGACTGCTTTAACCACCGTTGATGGTTTGTTGTGTTTCCCTCTATAGCTGCTATGGTCTTGGTATGGTTGCTAGGTAACGCTGTCTTTGATGATGATGACGTCAGAGTGGCCTCTAGAATGGACTTTTTTCCTGTGTAACCTTAGCTGTAACCTTTAGGGCACTAGGACCCAGAAAGAGGTCCAGGCAGTGACGGTGTTCAGTGACGGACTGCGCAGCCGCACTTCCTCCAAACGCCACTATTCATCCAGCGCGTGGAGCGCCAGAGTCCAAACGGGCTTAAGGCGATTTGATGAAGCGCTCTGGAATCCAGCTGTGGTGTGCTAAACGTCAGGTCCAGAACGGAAGATGCCATCAATGAAGTCTGTCTGTCAGCAGCAATCCAACGCTGATGGGGTTTAGCTTGTGGAGGATTTGAATGTTCATTTGCTCTCAGGTTGGTTCTGTGCTGGAAGCCCCAACCCTCAGTTCAGTCAAGTTAGAAAGATGCTAACCAGCTGTTCCCTCTGTCACCATGGAAACACGGACCGCTTTAAAGTGGGACAGGATTTTCACGGAGCGGACTTCTAGACGTGGAGGATAAATACTCCAAGATGAATTCATCAGACATGAATAAAACAGTCTTTTCTCCATAGAACAGAATGAAATCCACTGTGTTTTAGCAGCGTCTGTAGCATCACAGAGACGGTGTTCCACCAAAAACTGGGACCTGTCACATGTTTCCTCGTGACAGAGCTGCAGCTTTAATGTCAATGATATAGAAGAACAAGAATCCAAAACATTGGACTGTTTTCATGTGATCACATGGAAGCAGAATTAGGAAATCTCTAGTTAATCTGTCCTTGTTTAGTCAGCATGTTTGAATTGGAGTTTACAGTTAGATGACAATAAAGACGTGTTCAGACCAAGAAATTACTTATGTTTACAATGAAATGGTTCAGTCCAACATTTGAGATTGTTGCTGTCAGACCTGCAGACCATAAAAACGGTCAGAAACAGCAGGAATAGCGGTTGTTTTCATGTCTGATGAGGGTTTTTACATCAACTGAATGTGATTTTTGTCATCCAGAACATTTGACATCATTGATCAAGAAGATCCAATCGGAGCTTTTCTGCATCTCCACTCTTGTCATGTGCTGTTTCCACCAGCAGGGGGTGTTCAGTGTTCAGCTCCTGCTCCAACTTTAAGATTAGATTAGATTAGATTAGATTAGATTAGATTAGATTCAACTTTATTGTCACTGCACATGTAGGTACAAGGCAACGAAATGCAGTTAGCATCTAACCAGAAGTGCAATAAGCAGTAAGTATAGAATAAAGGTCTATAATATGTACAATAACTATACAGGTAAGTATTATGGACATAATTTACAGATGTTAAATACCATAAGCAAGATATACAGATAGGTGTACTATGAACATACTGTTCAGATGGTTTATGTAAAAGTGTATGAACACTATAGGCAGAACTATGAACATAATTTACAGTATTGCAATGGACAGTAAAGTGCATAGAAAATATTACAATGGGCAAATGGACAGTAGTGCAAATAATAAGTTACTGTTTTTGCTTGTTGTGAGTAAATAAATAATACAGAGTGTTGAAGAGGGGGAGGGGTCTATGGTGGTGTGGGGGGTGTTGAGGGGTGTCAGAGGGAAGAGTTCAGCAAGGAGACAGCTTTAGGGAAAAAGCTGTTCCTGAATCTTGTAGTCCTTGTTCGGAGGCTCCTGAAAAGCCTCCCGGAGGGCAGGAGGTTAAACAGTCCGTGGTCAGGGTGAGAGGAGTCCTTGAGAATGCTGCGAGCTCGTCGTAGAGGTAAGATCGGCCTAAAAAATCCGACCCGACACAGGCCCGCGGGCATTAAAGCCGAACTCGGACCGAACCCGACCAATTAACTTGATTTGCAGGACCGAGCCCGAAGCAAACCCGAAATTTCAATTTAACCCATAGGATATTTGACAGAAAAAAACCCGCCAGATTTCTTAAAGGTAAAATAATCTATATATTTTTATGATGATGAAAGTTATTTTCCTTCAAACAGAGAGTGGTCGCTGCAGCCGCGCGCGTATAAGCTCACTGTTGTGGCATAGAGTTCCGCTGGAAGCTCTGCGCATAGGTTCCTCCCTACATGACAAATGCATTTGATCAATGAAATAACGCTGGAAAACAGAATAAGAGGCCAGACAGAGAGAGTGACAGACAGATCTTGATGCGCACTCACTTCATTACCGCGGGAAATACTGCAGCCGCGGCGGTGCGCATTTGCCTTTTCAGCTCCCCTGTCTGAAGTTTATCCTTGACTTCCTGCTGCTCCATATCGGGGATCCCTAATCAAAATAGATGCGGGCTTGCGGGGGAAGATTACGTTCACCACACGTGCGCAGAGCTGCGGGTGGCCGGCGCCCCCCCTTTTCTGCCAGTTGCTGGACCACAGTGTATGTCAATCAACGGTGGGCTGGTGACTGGTGGGAGGGGGCGGGGTCTACCTGTGTGTGTGTGGGTGTGTGCGCTAAGGGAACGTTCTCCCTCTGAGTAAGAAGAAGCTGGCTGTGCCTTTCGGTTCGTGCGGTAAACGTTCTGACATCCAGGATTAATAAAGAGCTGTTTGACAACCGCCGCCTAAGGAGCTTCTTTGCAGCCTTTACAATATATTTATTAAAAAAGTCAGCGAGAGAGAAGCCCGGCCCGAACCGACCCGAACGTAATGACTGTCATTTTGAAATTCGGGTCCGGTCGGACTCTGGCTCGGCTTAAGATCTTACCTCTAGCTCGTCGTAGACAGCGTTTCCTCTGGATGTCCTCAAGTGCAGGAAGTGGTGTCCCTGTGATGCGCTGGGCAGTTTTCACCACCCTCTGCAGTGCCTTGCGGTCAGCCACTGAGCAGTTCCCATACCAGACTGAGATGCAACTTGTAAGGATGCTTTCAATCGCACACCGGTAGAAGTTCACCAGGATGGATGAAGACAGCTGGTTCTTCTTCAGTGTCCTGAGGAAGAAAAGACGCTGGTGAGCCTTCTTGACCAGGCTGGAGGTGTTTGTGGCCCAGGACAGTTCCTCCGAGTTGGTGGTTCCCAGGAACTTGAAGCTGGAAACACGTTCAACAACCGTCCCGTTAATGTGGATGGGATCATGAGTGCTTCCATTCTTCTTCCTGAAGTCCACAATGAGCTCCTTGGTTTTATTGGTGTTAAGGAGCAGGTTATTGTCAGCGTACCATGTGACCAGGTGCTGTACCTCTTCTCTGTAGGCAGTCTCATCGTTGTCACTGATGAGGCCAATCACCGTGGTGTCATCTGCAAACTTAATGATGGAGTTGGATCCATGCACAGGCTTGCAGTCGTGGGTGTAAAGGGAGTAGAGGAATGGGCTCAGCACACAGCCCTGTGGTACGCCAGTATTAAGTGTGATGGTGGTGGAGTGGGTGTGACCTGACAGAACATGCTGAGGCCTGTTGGTCAGAAAGTCCATAATCCAGTTGCAGAGGGAGGTGTTGATGTCCATGTCTCCAAGTTTTGTGGTCAGCTTGGAGGGAATGACGGTGTTAAATGCTGAACTGAAGTCAACAAACAACATCCTAACATATGTGTTGTTATTGTCCAGGTGTGTGAGTGCAGAGTGCAGCACTGTGCATACTGCATCCTCTGTGCTCCTATTTCTGCGGTAGGCAAATTGGTGTGGGTCCAGTGTGGGTGGGAGGCAGTCTTTGAGGTGTGCTAGGACCAGTCGCTCGAAGCACTTCATAATGATGGGTGTGAGTGCCACAGGGCGATAGTCATTCAGGCACGTTGGGGAGGAGTGTTTCGGTACTGGCACAATGGATGTGGATTCAAAACATGTTGGCACAGTTGCCTGGGAGAGGGACAGGTTGAAAATGTCTGTGAAGACCCCTGCAAGCTGCTCTGCACATGTCCTAAGCACACGTCCAGGAATGCCATCCGGGCCAGCAGCCTTGCGTGCGTTGATCCGGCTCAGTGCAGTGTGGACATCTGAGTGGGTGAGTTTAAGGGGTTGGTGGTCTGCTGAGGGTAAGATTTTGGTGGCCGTCTCCTTGCTGTCGCTGTTGAAGCGAGCATAGAAGTCATTTAGCTCGTTAAGGAAGGAGACGTCCGTGACTGTTGGTGTGGAGTTGCTTGACTTGTAGTCACTGATGATCTGGATGCCCTGCCATATGCGTCGGGGGTCAGAGTTGGAAAAGTGTTCCTCTACCTTCAGCTTGTAGCAGTACTTGGCCTTTTTGATGCCCCTTTTCAGGTTAGCCCTGGATTTACTGTAGGCTGCAGCTGCTTCTGCTCCAGCAGCCGCTCCCTCTGCTCCTCCTGCCTCTCCTCCGCTGGGAGCTCCTGCATCCTCCTGCGCTCCTCCCTGTCCTCCAGCATCATCAGGAGGCTTTCAAAAGGCTTTCTGGAATGTTCCAAAGCAGAAACCTTCATCATTTGAAGATGGAGGAAGACTCCAACACTGACAGACAGACAGACAGGAAGTCTCCTGGTTTTTCTGCTTCAGAAGGTTTTTGGGAAACTGCAGAGTTTTCTTTGTGGAGCTAAAGAGCTGCTGTCAGTCTGCTTTGGTCCATCAGGAATGAAGGTCAGGACTGAGAGGAACCTGAAGAAAGTGACTCTTCATCATCTGCTGCTGAAGAAGACAGAGGAAGATCCACTGTGAGAGCAGCTGCAGAAAGCTTTCTGCTGTTTTTCTCCTCTGAGAGAGTTTGGAGTTCCCAGCAGTTTGAGTGGAGCTGAAGCAGCAGAGCTGAAACAGACGTTCTTCTGCTCCCATTCAGCATGAACGGACAGATCCACTGAAGGCCGGCCTGAAGCTCTGGGTTCCAACACGTCTGCATGGATCCAAGCGTGTGCAGTGTGTGCTGACATGCTGTTCTCTGAGGAACATGTTGGTGTCTGACTGGATCTGAGGACACAAACAGCTGCTCACATCTGAGAGGGTCAAGCTGCAGAGTGGCTCCTCAAAGCTCACGTCTCTGTGACAAACATGATGCTGCTTCTGTCTGTGCTCCACCACTAAAAGGACTGTCCAGAGTTGGTCCTGATCCAGTTCAAGTCTTTCTGTCTCCAAGTTCTCTTTCCTGTCAGGAACCCTTCATGTTCTCTGCGTTCCTCACATTTCTGTCTTCTCTCTGGGCTTGAAGCCTAAAAGGAGCTGAAAGCTGCTGACTTCAGTCTGATCCCATGTTCTGGATCATCCGTGTTCCTGAAACACGCTACTGGACCCGTGATCAGAGGAACCGAGGAATCGGAGAACTTCCCAGAACATGCACACACATGTGGAACTGTTCTGATCATCTGTGTGTGTTGACAGTGAAGGAGAGCTTTGTCCTTCAAGAACTTCATCTTTGAAAAAACTTTATTGACTCTGACAGAGTTTCAGTTTGAATCCATGTGGTTTTCATTCTTCCATTGAAGTTGTCTCCAGAAACTAAAGATCTGCTGAATCAATGCTCCTCTGAGAACTTTGGAGCTTTTCTCTGCATCTGTTCCACCCTTGAATGTGCAGAAGATCAAAGCGCCGGACGCTCTGAGCTTCAGCGTTCCAGTCAGCAGCTGCTGAACCAAAGCCAGCAGCAGGTGAGGATCTGGGCCTCAAAGCAAACTGACAGAAAGATGAATGGAAGAAGGGATGGAGTCCCAGTGTTGAAGACATCAGCTGGAGAAGCTCTGAGGCTCTTTCAGGTGGGCGTGGCAGTGCTGCTGCTTTCCAGCAAACCAAGCAAACTGCAGCATCTGTGATCTGAGAGGCTGTTGGTGAAGAAGAGCATCATCAGCATAGAACTGTGGGCCGTTTGGGTTCAGAAGAACAGCTTCATGATGTGGAAAGAATCTGTGTCCTTCAACAGGTCCAGAAGATCCCAAACATGGAAACTGGAAGCAGTTTGGATTCCGGTTTCTTCCTGAACTTTGAGGATCCAAATGCTGAAAATGGAAGCTGACAGAAAATGCAGCAGACTTTACCAATGTGCTCAGAACACTAGAACATCCACAGAAGAAGAAAACACTGTTCTAGTGGAACATCTACAACTTCTGTCCATGATTCAGAGGAACTGCAGAAAGATGACTCCTCCCACTTTGGGTTTGGTCAAATGTAGAAAAGACAAAACAACCAAATCAAAACAATTTGGATCAATTCTGGCAGAATATGTTGTAACTTTTCAACTCTCAGGAAAAAAAAAATCTTCAAAGAAATAAATTTATTTTAGAATCTATGAAGAACACTGACTGGAAAACAGCACCAGACTGCAGCAGCTGCAAACATCTGGACTTCCTGCTGCAGCTGCAGACCTTCATGTGACTGTGGGAGCTGCAGCAGCTGAGGAGCTCAGCATCTCTGCAGACTCAGGAGCTCAGAGCTTCTGAAAGGAAATGACAGAGTTGTGGAAGTTTAGTGGCTGAACTTCTTGTAGGTCCTGCTTGGTTCAGGTTGTTGCTGGTGGTGGAAAGAGCTCCTGCAGACCTCTCTGCTGTTGGAAGGATCTTCTGTCTGCAGACTCTCTGATGCTCCAGCAGGAGGCGCTGCAGTGTGGTCCTCCTCATGAGTCCTGAAGCTGCAGAGCTTCAGAGCTGCTTCTTCTCAGACCACTTTCTTTGGTTCTGATGTTTTATTATATTGTTGTAATTATTATTATTATTATTATTTATTAATTTATCTTAATTTCTTTTCCTCCGCCCTCGACATGATAATATGAGCGACAGACAACACTCCACACCAGCTGGTGGCGCTAAAGCACCATGACGCTGTTAGCCAAATAAAGAAGAAGAACGGCACGAGGCGCTAGCAGCGTTAGCTTGTTAGCAGGCTAGCAGCGTTAGCTTGTGTTGAGAGGTCGGTGGTGTTTTGTTGGGACGTTTGTGAGGTTTTTGGACAGAAAGGACGATACGTGGTTCGTGTGGAACTCTCAGCATTTTCCAAAGTGTCGTAAATGAGTGAAGAAGTGTTGAACGGAAAGACAACGTGGATTGCTGTGATTGTCATTGTGAGACTAGCAGATGATCGATCGGAGCTGCAGTGAAGAGGACGGCGGTGTTTGTGGGAGTTGGAGCTGAAGATCGGAGCAGGAACCATGTCTTCCCTTCAGTCTCTGAGAGAGTTGATCAGCGAGCGACTAGCTGCTGCTGCTGAAGAAATCTGCAGACTCTGTGAAGGAACCATCGTCCAGTACGAGCAGGAGCTCTGTCGTCAGCGCAGACTGCTGGATGTCATCTGGAAACCACAGCTGCAGCTTCACCACATAGGTATGTGACCTTCATCACAGAAACAGAGAAGACCTTTGAGCTTCATGCTCTTCTTTTTGGGGACCCGTCTGTCACTCAGTGGTGGTTCTACAGTAACTTACTGTCCGGGCCGATAACCAATCATTTTCCTGTTTTCCTTTGTGTACTAATTTTGCTATACAAATAAAATTGCCTTGTCTTACTCTCACAAGAACAATTCAACATAAAGTGACTTAAGTAATTGTAACACGTTATTACTCATCTCTGCATATTTATTTATTTCAATTGGTCTCTTCTGGTCCTCAGACATTTTCTCGAATGATCACAGAGTTTATTGATGTTTTTATTGATTGTTTTATTGCTTAAAAAAATAAAGTCCTGGAAACGTATAAAACGCTCCTTGTTGTGTTTGTGTTCCTGCAGTTCTCCCCCAGCATTGGATGACTGAAGAGGAAGATCTCTGCAACCAGCAGAGGAACTTCAGAGTGGAACAGGAGGAACCAGAACCTCCTCAGATTAAAGAGGAACAGGAGGAACCAGAACCTCCACAGATTAAAGAAGAACCAGAGGAACTCTTCATCAGCCAGGATGAAGATCAGCTTGATCTGAAGCAGGAGACTGATACCTTGATGGAGATTCCTACTTATGAGGAAGATGAGAACAGTGAAGCAGATCTAAACAATCAGCAGAGCTTTAATGTAACTGATAGTCAGGATGAAGAAGGAAACCAACATGAAGAATCAACATCAACTACAGATGAAGAGACAGACCCACAGAACAGAGATCAGAGGAAGAGGAGGGACAGAAGTCATGTCCAAAGTGTGGACAGCTCTCACATGTCAGCAGGTCAGTGTGACTCTGATCTTCATCTCCACACTATCGGTATGTTCACTTCAACAACGGTTCTATCTTGAGCTTCAAGCTCTCCAAACATGCAGTCCATCAACAGCGTGTCCTGGAAGAGTCTCTTCTGTCCCTTCCAGTTGAAAAGACAGAAGACATTGTTGGTCAGTGCAGCCCACAACATTCTTCAAATCATATGATCTTAGTTAGTCCCTCCAGCTAACGACAAACAGGAAACCTTAACAGATCAAAGAGAAAATTGTTAGCAGATAAAAAAGTACAATCTGTTTAGTCGTCTGTGGTTCTAAGTTTGTAGTTCAGTTCTTTTCAGCAGATTTCTCTGTCAAACCCAAAATCCATCTAAACCTCTTTGATGTCTCCATGTCTCCAATTCCAGACATTCAGACAGATTCTATTTCCAAAACTCCATTTCAAGCTCAAACCCAAAGACAGGGTCCTGCTCATGGATCTGCAGACAGAAAAGATTCAAACCTGAACACATCAGTGAAAAACTGCTTAGTGTCAGAATTGTTCTCCATCTTTTTCTAGACTGATTCTTCCTCCAGTGCAGCTTCATCTTCATCAAACTGCTCCTCATTGGTGGGTGGAAACACAACAGGGAGGTTTTTCTGTGTCCAGTTCAGCTCCATGAATGTTCAGGCTGTTAATGTCAGTGATTTCAGTTTAGAAAAACTGCATCTCTGCTGAGATTTGCTTCACTTCCAGAAGAACCTCAGCAGCATCAGGATCATTTTGTTGATGGTTTGTCTGTGGAATGACATTTCATACTCATAGCTTCAGTGGAGATCAAGAGTCTGGAACCTTTAACACTAAAAGAACCATTTGATCCAGTTTCTTCCAGACCAAAACCCAACAAGAACCACAAAGTTCCACTTCACTGTTTAACAAAATACTTTTTATTTCTGTTTATTTTGAATATTGCCTGAAACACTTCAGAACTCATCCTTCTGCTTTTGCCAGCAGTCACATCATCATTAAATACAAGAGAACCAGTTCCATTAGCAGCCATACATGCCCACGCCATGACATTACCACCACCATGCTTCACTGATGAGATTGTATGCTTTGGATAATGAGCAGTTCCTTTCCTTCTCCATTCTCTTCTCTTTCCATGACTCTGGTACAAGTTGATCTTGGTCTCATCTGTCCATAGGATGTTGTTTCAGAACTGTGAAGACTGTTTTAGATGTTGTATGGCAAACTCTAGTCTGGCCTTCCTGTTTTTGAGGCTCACTAAGGTTTTACATCTTGTGGTAAACCCTCCGTTTAGGGAGTTTTCTTCACCAGGGACAGAATTATTCCTTCATCTATCACAGTTGTTTTCGGTGGTCTCCCGGGTCGTTTGGCGTTGCTGAGCTCCCCTGTGCGTTCCTTCTTTTTAAGAAGGTTCCAAACAGTCATTTTTGTCACACCTAATATTTTTGCTATCTCTCTGATGGTTTTCCTTTGTTTTTCAGCCTAATGATGCCTTGGTTCACTGATAGTGACAGCTCTTATTCCAAATGCTTACACCAAACATCAAAACTCTGGACCTTTTATCTGCTCACTGTAATTGTGACAATGAGGGAATAACACCCTCCTGACCATGGAACAGCTGAGAAGGCAATTGGCCCATTACTTTTGGTTCCTAAACAAGTGGGAGGCAAATAAGCAAACAGTTTTAATTTCTACACCGCTCACCTGATCTGGATGTAAATACCCTCAAATTAAAACTGACTGTCTGCAGTTAATGAACATCTTGTTGGTTTCATTTCAAAGCCATTGTGGTGATTTATAGAGCCAAAATTGTTGGAATTGTTCCTGTCTCAATATTTATGGACCTGACTGTATATCAGATTATTATATTATTTTGTTGGAATTAATTATTTTGTATATATAAGTAGTAATGTATTACTACGGAGCCTGTGATCTGAAATACTCCATTACTGACCAAAGTAACTACTGTTAGTAAGTACTGTTACTATGTAATTCATTACCCCCAACACTGTTTATTAGTTAGTAGTCAAACCATGAGGAGCTGTCTAAAAGGGGTCTATGCTAAAAAGCATAGACTATATCATCACTGGACAGTAGAGCACCCCCCATCCCTCACCCCCCCGGATTCCAAATAGGAAGTAGCTGCTGTCTCTAAGAAGCCAAACTCCATCAGACGTCTATAGATAAACATGCAGCTGTTTCTCATTCTAAATAGATAGAATTACTATTGTTGCTGTGAAACATTTTTCTTAATATCTTGTTGCTAATCTTTGTGGGGTTTCTTTTCATAATATTTTTTCTTTATTGCTAATTATTCAAGTTATAAACTGACCAATCAGATGCCTCAGTAAAAGGTGTGGTGCCCACTGGCCCCACCTCGAATGTTTGATTGACAGCTTCTTCTGAGCAGCTTTCAGTGATGGGGGGCGTGGACTTTGAACTAGCTTATCATGATTGGCAACTGGTTGCCCTAAAAACGTGACTCAGACCGCCTGACTAATCACTAGCCGCGGTTACATGGGCAGAATATCTTGATGGGATCAATGGTCGGGTTAAAATTCACCCGTGCACATGGGCCCAGCAAACCTTTTTCCGATTAGAACAAATGTTCCCATGGCTCACACTTTCGTTCGGAATGAATAATTTGGGCATGCGCAGTAGTGTAAAATCACCCGGATGCGGAAATAGGTCCCGTTGTAAACAAACCGCTGCCACAGACATTTATGCAGCAGCTCGGTAACATACGAGACGATCTTCCAAACGTGCTTTTTATTAATGTTAAGAATATTATGAAGCGCCTGTTCGCTCATGGTTATATTTAATCTGTGTGGTCAGTGCTTTTTTGTGGAAGAATTAAGATGGACGAAAGCTTAGGACAGGCTAACACGGGCTAACATCATTAGCCTGATGGATGGACACAAAATCCATGACCGTGCGAGAAACGCAGCAATCTGCAGCTTCCTAAGGACTGAGCGACATTTATTTCTGCTCTGAAAAGTTCACACAGACCGCCCCAAAGCTGTGAGCTAGCGGCCCGAGCTCTGCTCGAACACGGTTCCTCCTGAGTCCTGCAGCCGCTAACCCAGAGCGGCGGGACAGCTCGCAGTCTGAATTCTCCCACACATAACAAAACAACAAAACGCACACGTAAAAAAGCCCCCCCCCCCCCCCCCCCCCCCCCCCCGACACAAAATTATTAATCCAGCTGCTCTGCTCACTCGGGTGCCAGTGGACTGAGTGAGCGTCTGGGGGGGGCACAAAGCGCTCCTCCTTCGAATCTCCCCCGTGAGGGGTGAGAGAGAGGGGAGAACCAGCGGGGCGAGAGCGGAGCGGCGCTTTTCACGGGGCGTCCGCAGAGCTGGTCGGTCCCGTAACCCAGAGCAGCAGTGACACACGATCGGAATGACCGTTTACATGCTCCACGATCCGATAAACGATCGGTATAACCCACCTATCTCGATCGGAAACAAATTCTGATCCGAATGAGTCTGTTTGGGGCGGAGTATTCCGAACGGCGCGTTTACATGACGTTTTTTCTTTCTGATCAGGCGTTCATTCCGATTACTTTTGCCCATGTAAACGCGGCTACTGTTGCCTGGCTCAAAATGGCGATTGGATTTGTTGTTATTGACAACAAAGATTATATCAGAACATTATGTTGTTGGCTTCGGTATCTTTTAGAGCTGTTAAGCATTTTGGACCAATCATGTATGGAGTCCCAAACTGTTCATAATTGAATAAATAAATATGACCTGATGCAAATACACAATCACAATAAATCTCTTATCAATATATCAAAAGATCGTGAAATTGTGAAAAATCTACACACTGATTTTAAATTAGCCATTATATTATTAAATATTTTTCATTTTGCTTTAGAAACCTGTGCATTATTTTAAAACACCATTTTAAAATACGAATTTTAATCATGGTGAATATTATTATAATTTTATGGCTTTTTTCAGAAAATCAGATCTCCAAATCAATATTTTCCAAAGTATCTTTGTCTTTATTTCATGTTGCTGTTTTTCAGAATGACTTATTTATTTCATAATGAGCTTTTTCAGCAGAATGAGTCTGTCAATCAAACCAGAAAAGGCGGAGACACATTTGTGATTGGCTACTCCTTTACTTAGACATAAGCAGCAGCACCACCCTGACTACATTGATGGAAGATGCATCAGTGAACGTGACGGTGCAAAGCATGCACCTCAACACTAGGGGGGAGTATGCACCTCAACACATCCACAGTCTTACCAGATCTGGTCGATTTTGGTTCTAAATTTGCAGATAAAAATTGGCTATTGAAGGTTTTAGGGTTGGTTCTGCGTTTATTTTTTTCTCATGAAAATATAGTAGAGGACTACGTTGGGCTGGGAGGCTGTTGGAATGCCTCTAATCTTCTATGTACTGGAGATCTGTGAACGCACCAGGATGTGTGTGGGAGGAGCTACCAGCTAATGTTTGTAGCCTGGTCATGGCCATGTAGCAGTGTCTGTGTTTATGTCACTTTGCATGGTAGACACGGAGAATGTTCAGAGATCAGGTTTTAATTTTGAAGAGTTCTACATGGTAATCATGCTTCCAAGTTTGAGTTCATGACATCATCCCAGCTTCAGCTCCCTTGATGACGGCCGCTTCAGCGGTTTTTCCATCTCTCTCTGGCTGAGTTTGAAAGCTTGCTGTCCCGCTTTAACCCTAGAGGGAACAATAAAATGATTTATAATTATTGTCTCCATGAAAATAAAAAATATAAGGTTCAGGAGTCCCGAGCAGGCTGGCTCTGTTGGCTGTTAGCGTGCTTCCCGGGAGCCGCTACAGTGATGGCGTGTAAGGGAAACAGATGTGACAACAGACTGGATCTGTGAGCACAAACAGCGGAGCTGTGTTAGCTACAGAGTAGAGAAGAGCTCTGAGAGAATAGCATGAGGATTTTCAGATTAAAACTGCATTTTCCAATGCAACAAAAAAAAACATTTTGCATTTTCATTTATAGGGGTGTTATGATTCTCCAAATCATCGATTCGATTGCATTTTCGATTCTAAGGTCACTGTTCGATTTGATTCTCGATTTTTACATTTATTCTTTTTAAAGCCCAGATTGTCATTTTTTAAACTAGACTTTAATGCAATATAATATCTGACCTTTGTTTGCAACGTACCACACTACATTGTCAAATGTAAAACTTTTATTAACAACATAATGTAACAATAACTTATATCTTTAGTCAATTGAAAACTTAAAATTAACTGACATCCAGTTTCTCTTTTGTAAGTGCAGTGTTCTTCACAAAAGATGACATTCAAGTTCACAACAAATTAAACAAAAACAATAAAACAGACATGTCCATAGTCTCTGAACAACTAAGTGTCTTAAACTATTTCTGAACAGATGAACATAAACCACACTGATAACTACTTTATCCCCTGAGAATGATGACTGTATTTTTTCATTCTTTCATTATATATTTTATTTAGAGCTTCACTTTGAGTTGACATTTTTTATAATAGAACAACACAAGACAACTGTAACAGTTTTAAGTTCCTCTTAAAGAGGAATATGGAGGGAGAACTTCAATACAGTGCTTCTCAATTATTTTTTGCAAGGCCCCCCCTAGGAAAAAGAAAAGTATACCTCAAATTGTATCTTTTAACAATAAAAAAAGAAAAAAAAGCAATATAAATCCACTTTCAACAAATATTAACTTTATTTAGCCACACAGAAACCCTGTTATAGTCTAAAATAGAAGAAAAGCTTAAAATAAATATATCTGTTAGTCCTTATTTAAACTAGAAACATTTTGACCAACTGAACCATTTGATGCAGAGAAAAATAATTCAATCAATAAATAATATTAATGTAAATTGATCTGAAAACATTAACACAGCAGCACCAATATATTTAACGTTTTTAGTCTAAAGAAACAGGTAAAAAACATTGTGCTGATTCTAAATGATTGTTTATTTCTGATTTCATAAAGTGCAGATGTTTTCCTGCATTACCTGCTGTCTTTATGTCAAATACGGACACCAACTACACAACAGGCAGCCAAAGAAAATATTGATGGAAAATAAAGACGTCACCAAAATGTCTACAATAGTTCATAGAATGACATTATTAGCATGAGCTGGGGAATCTAAAGGCACGTTCCGACTCTCAGCCGGATCCCACCACCCCTCCCCTTTCATTCTCTCTCACATGAGAGCGGCGTGTGACAGAAGACGGGATCGTGCACCTGCAGGGACGGCAGTTCACTGTTTCAGGCTGTTAAAAACTCTGTGATATAAGAGATAAGAAGAAACAAACAGTGGCACAGCTGTCACCGCCGACCCCCGTTAAATTTTCGCACCTTTGCCTAAGACCGCTGCTGCTGGGCGCGCCCCCCCGGCATCGCATCTGGGCGCGCCCCGCTATTTGAGAAGCACTGGTTTAACAGATAAATAAATAAATCTATGTTTTTGTGGTGCCTGCAGAGATGCCCTGCCATGTTAGTCGTAACGCCAGTGAGAGAATATGGTAAATATTATATACACATATATAGCACAGCTTGCAAAGAGTTTTTTTTTTTTCGACAACGCGAACGTTGTCAACATGTCTCACTGGTGGAAATCCAAAATACTTCCACACCAGCGACTTCAGTGAAAGAGGAGGGGATTCGATTTCTGTCGATGGGTCTCTTGCATCTGCAGTTGCCATGCTGTCTTTTGAGCGGCTGTTAGAGGAGTTGACTCACAGCAGATCGTGTTAGTTCATGTTTTTTCTGGCCATCTATGTACACTGATATTCAGACGTACTGTGCAACATGTCCTACCTGCCAGAAAACTGTCATTATACATAAGTCAGACAGAGCATTACTGCACCCACTTCCTATCATTTCCACACCATTCAGGAGAATAGCCAAGGACATTGTTGGTACTTTACCTAAGAGCAGCAGTGGTCACGAGTACGTCCTGGTGGTTTGTGATTATGCTACACGGTTCCTAGTAGGGTTGTGCCGATGGACGATACCATCTTCCATCGTGATGGGTGACTGACATCCCGATGTAGAGACACCATCTTAATGCCACGCCCCAGCCACGCTTCGAGTAGACACTATGAGCCGCAGTTACATGTGAAAAATAGCTTGATTGGATCAATGGTCGGATTAGAATCCAACCATGTACATGGGCCCAGAAAAACGTTTTCAGAATATAACAAACGTTCACATGGGTCACACTTTCGGTCTGAATAAATCATTCGCACATGCGCAGTAGGGTTTGAAAAACCGGAAGCGGATATCAGTTCCGCCGAGCGGCTATATACACTGACATGTCAGCTCGGTAATATACGAGACGATCTTCTAAATGTGCTTTTAATAATGTTACGATTATTATGAAGCGCCCGTCTTCGCTCATCATTTTATTTTTAATCCGTGTGGTCAGAGCTTTGTCTGTTGAAGAACGGAGAACTGGAAATGAAGCCAGGATTAGCAGTATGCTAACACGGGCTAACAACATTAGCTTTGGGTGGTGCTGCATGCTGGCTGCACGTTAAACATCTGGGAATAACATCAGCCTTTATTTAGTCGGGACACGACTGGAAACACAAATCCACGTAATTGAACAGTTTCTAAGGACTGAGCGACATTTCTGCTTAGAAGCTCAAACCACTGTGTGTGCTCACGATCCGAGCTCTGCTGTGCTCATAATGACACACACTTTTAGACCCGAGTTTGGTAAGTTGTTCCCCTAGAGCTGCAGGACGGATCGCAGTCCTAAATCATGAAGGCGAAGCTAAAGCGAGACTGAAGGAGAACAGGAAGTTGTTGTCCTTAAAATTCAATTTTCTTTTAATATGCCTCTTCCCCTTAGTATGATCTGTGATTTGTGATATTATATCTTTTATAATTATTTTAATGTTGTTAATTATTTTAATGTATGTAGCCTTTTTTTAATGAGTTGGTATTTTAAATTATTTTAATTGATCACTGAACTACAAAAACCCATCAGGACACATGTCCCATAATGCATTGTTTTGTAGTCTGTAGGGCAGCTTTCAGTCAGTTCAGTACTAAATTTCCAGCTGTGTTCGCGTAGGTTGGCGCCTTGCTCCCACCCCTTTCTTGTGATATTTTCTGGTTTTGATTGACTGGTGATGTTGGAGCAAAAACAAAAATATACGTCTCACACCAGGTGATCTGCACAGCGTTGCGACCATCTGGGTGATCTCAAACACGCTTTTTGTGCATCTTGGCCAACTTGAATTTCCATCCCCTAATGTTTACATACATGTAAGTATTGTTTGTATCTGTGAAATGACCGAACGGTTACTGCGGTAATCACTTTGTTACTAAGAACTTTTTTTTTATTCTGAATGTATGGTATTTTATTTACTATGATTACCGTAGTAACCTTTAGGTCATTTCACAGTTAATAAAATGTGACACTGAATTTGAAATTCGTAATACAGTTCTGTTCTGTTTGACAGGAATTTTAGAGGAACTCAGGTTGGAGCACAGACTGCAGAAGGGGGAAGAAAATGTCACTTCTTGATCATGTGGGCAGATCAAAACAAAACAAAACATGGGTCTCTGATATTGTTCAGTGGGCCTGACCAAACATGGGGTCGGGCTGGATCCAGCCCGCGGGCCGTAGTTTGTGTTAAAAAAAGATTCAAATTCACTTGGCTTAACGTCTTCTTTATTCCAACGCACTCAACAACCGACTACAATCACTCGTCTCCTCTTTCCCCTCTTCCTTTCACAATAAGAGCATGTATGTGCAACTACCATAAAACAAGTAAAGACATATTTATTTAACAGTTCCTGTATTTATAACTTAAACTCAGTCTTTTTTTTTTTTTTTTTAGTTTACCAGGTCAAATGAGCAAAACAAAACAACATAATGAACCATTTTCATTGAACTTGCTGTTACTGCATTTAACATTAACAAAGTTCCCATTGTCCTTCACTCAAGGCTTCAAGTAACTTGCATGCAGATGCACCCTTTTTGGTAAGGCAGTCTGCTAGTTGTTCTTTCGTGTTGTACCACAGCACTCGCTCAACTCGCTGTGCTTGGATGAGCTCCTTGACGGCACTTATTTCCAGACAAAGTCTTTTTTCTGAGACAGACTTAGTAGATTTCAGTGCGTCAGCCAGTGAACGACTGTCTGTGACACAGATTATGGGTGGAGCATGTTCAGCACTTCTAGTTGTTAGCTCAGAGAACAGTGTTGCTAGAAAATATCCATTGTCAATTCCATCAGACATTGCTAATGTTTCTCCAGCAAGTGTACTTCTCACAATCCTCCTCACTCTCTTTGACTGCCGTGAGAGCGGTGAAAACTTTCCATGTTCACCCATAAGAACTGTCAGGTGTCCTCGTTGAGCCTTGAGTGCCTCCATCTGAAAGATTGCCAAATGAGGCATCGCTGAACACCATCATCTTGAGGGCTGTGACTCTCCAGTGTGCGTCTCTTTAAGCGTACACACCCACCTAGCGGAGATGGATTTCTGTCCTTCATCCTGAACTTCTACAAACACATCATTGTCTTTCCAATTTTGTATTTCTTTGACTTTGGCTTGGTCAAATGTTAAGTCTCCTGTCATAAATATGTCATCATTAACATCTGCTACATCACCAACAGCAACAGTTGGTTCTATCTGAAGGCTCTCCAGCTGTGTAATGTCAACTGAACATGTGCTACCTGCAACATTACTGGGCTCCATGATTACAAGATTATACCAGTTTTTATATTTTCCTGTAGCTTTTCCTCCACGCCCCATGACTTGTGCTGTGTATACAACATCACTGTCATCATCTTTGTATTTCAAAACTTGTCCTTTTTTGAGCTGGATATCATAATCTCCTTCCACAACTTTGTGTTGCCTGGTGTTGTCATTGGTGTTTTGTTCTGCTTCATCTTGTATCACAGATGTGCCTCCTGCTGGTGAAGTGTCCTCCAAGCTGTCATCAGAAACCTCTGACACAATTTGTTTTCTCAAAAGTTTTGTTTCCACTTCTGCATTATCTTTAATGTGGTGATCTTGACTCAACATTTTTGCTTTTTTAAGGCTGAGATGATTTTGATTTGATTTGATTTGAAATGGTTTATTTCAAGCAATCAAGTAGAAACAATACACTAAAGCAATATAATCTTCAGTTATACATTCATACAGTAACTAATCAAACTTAGGATAATTAGACATATTAATTAATATTGCTTGAAAGGGAGTGGAAGGAAGCGAACTTATATAATCCCACCCCATTATACTATAACCATTTTATTACATGATTTATCAATATCCGGTTCCTAGCTTTTATCAGACAGAATTAAAAATCATAAGGTATCGATAAAGCAACATAATATTTAATTATTATGTTAAAAATAAAAAATAAAAATAACTCTTTTAGAAATCAACATGGCAAATGCAGATCAGTTATCTAAAATATATGTTACTCATAAAAGTCACTCATATGATTAGAACATAATACTATATCAGTAAAATAGACACAACACTGTTTCAGAGATTTTCATAGTAAAATTTCATCAAGTATCAAAAGTTAAAAACGTGCAAAATTATGTTACATTAGGAAAGATTTTTGAATCAATTTATCAATTTTTTTTTTTTTTTGGAGCAAGTGAAGTAATATCATTAAACATCGATCAATTTAACCATTTTCAATAAGTGAATAATCATTTGTTTTACTTTTTTTATTATTTTTTTTAATATGTTTTTCTTTTTTTCTTATTTTTTTTTTTTTTAATATTTAATAAAGTAATGCTGTAATGGAAAAAGAAATAAAAGGTTCCATATTCCGTCGATTATCCAAGGTTGGTATTTCTTCTTCTTCTGAAAAAACAGCTGTCCTTCTGGGTTCAAAACAGTTTCTAGTTCTCTTCCATGTTATGTCTGCAGACATTAGATTCAGGTCCATATCCTTCTTCAGCTGATATCAGCTGCGGTGAAAGTTGAGGTCAAGTTGTCTGCAAGTCAGAAATCTCTGCTGTTGATTCAGGTGACGTCAGACAGATGGAGAAAGTGATGAGTCCAGGTGTCATATTTCTTGAAATTATTTGGTTCTTTGGTTTAATACTCCATGTTGTTTCAGACAACCGTAAACAAGCACTTCTCAAAGTCCTTCATGGTGTTCACAACCAGAACCTTGGACCGGTCCGGTGGACCGAGTGGTTTGACGTAAATCCTGCAGCCTTTAACCCAAGTGTTCTCAATCTGCTTCTGCTTCCTGAGAAGCCGTGCATGTTTGGAGATTTCAGCATTCCTTCTGGTCAGATGGTCGTTCAGATAAACAGCCGAACCTTTCAGGTTCTTTCGTTGATTCATCAGAGCTAGCTTGTGTTTTTGATTCACAAACCTGATGAGGATCGCTGGTTTATCCGTCTCCTTTCTCCTGGGGAGCAGGTGGCAGGTCTCGATGGTATTGAGATCCAGGGAAATTCCTTTAGATGTGAGAAATGAATGTATTTGCTGATCGAGAGTCTCTCCACCGTGCTCCGTATGACCAGCCCTGCTAGCTACGCTAGCGCTAGCATTAGCATTAGCAGTGCTTGCTCCAGCGTTCAGCTTCGTTCAAGGCTTGATTGGTAATCCAGTGAGAATGACATTATTCATCCTTACTTGCTGTTCCACATCGTCCAGTCTTTTCTCCAGAATGTCGACCCGGTTTTCTCGTTGCTCGTTTTGAGCCCGAAATCTTAGGAACTCTTCCATTATCTCCCACAGTGGCATTAGCTTAGCCAACACCTGATTCATAAAAGATCTAAGCGTTTCCTGAATCTCATCAAGGGTCTTTTTGAGCTTGTCATACTCCTGGGTTTTCTTAGGGGCCATGGTCAGCTCTCTTTTTGGAGAAAATCAATTTATTAAGTCATTTGAAGATAGTTGTATCCGCAGAGAGCTGCGACCACGCGTCTTGCCGTGACCCGGAACCGGAAGTCATGATGTACTCTGATGCATGTTCCTCCATGTCTGACAAACACCACAGAACCATCCTGGCCAATGACAACTCCTGGGCCTTTCCATTCATGGCAGTCCACTCTTTTATAGTAGACCTTTTCCCCTAGTTCATATTTTTCATCTGAGTGGTGTATTTGTTTACGCAATGCTCTCCGTATTCTTTCAGAACATTCTGCTTCTGTAAAGGCCTTCCTTGATGCATGCAAAGCAGAAATGTGTTTAGCAACCCACTTACTCTTTGTGGTGCCTTCTAAAGCTGGAGGCTTGTCAGTCAGGAAAGAGGGCAAGTTGGGATTCTGTCCAAACACCAGCTGATAAGGACTGAAGCCATGTACATTCTGCATTGTGTTCTTGGCCATAAGGGCCCAGTCTAGTGCAGTATCCCAGTCACAAGCATTGGAGGTTTTTACTTTCATTAAAATCTCAGTAAGTGTTTGATTGTGTCTTTCCATAAGTCCATTGCTCCAGGGGCTGTATGCTGCTGTTGTTTTAATTTCAGTGTTAAAGTTTTCTGCCATATCTCTCATCTCATCATTGTTGAATTCTCCTCCATTGTCACTGAACAGTTTCTGAGGAGGCTCATGCACACTTATCCAGGCATGAATGAAGTGCTTCACTATCTCAGATGACTTCTTTGTGGTCAGAATACTTCCTGCACTAAATCGTGTGAACTGGTCAACAATATGAAGATACCACATACCTGGCTGGAGTTCATGAAGATCAACTGCTACAGTTTCATTGTACCGAGATGCCAATGGTAAACCAACAACAGGTCTTGGTTTGGTTCTGCTATATCTCTGACATTGTTCACATTCTTAAACAATTCTTTTCAGGATGATTTCACATTCTTTATCCTTGTTGCCTGAGCTGATCAGAAGTTTCTGAAGTCTTTCTACAGAAGCATGACCGAACTGTTGATGAAGCTTCATCAAGATCTTTTGTTTTTCTGATGTAGTCATGTTTTCTGAGATTGCCAGTATTTCCTCCTCATACTGACTCTCCAGTTCTTCATTTGTGTTCTCTTGTTGAATAACATTCTCATTGGCTATCAAAATGTGATCATTTTCCATAACGTTTTGATCTTCAAAATCCATAATGTTCACACAGTAATGACCTGAGCTTGTAAACTCAAGTTTTACAGGGTGGTTAAACATCACTGCACGGTCATTTTCCATATCCAGCACAGTTCCTGCGCTTTTCATAGATTCTTTGCTCAGAAGAAGGGGAATCTTTGCTGGAACAACTTCAGTTTCAATATGACATTTTGTCTGCCCAATTTTAGCAGGAATCTTTAGTCTTTTGGTGGAGTTGACCACTTTTCCATCTCCGAATCTGAAGGGTCTGCAACTGTGCATTTCAGACTTCTTTAGATGTTTTACTCCATTTTGATTTAGCTGACTAGTGAAGTTGTCCAACCATTCTTGTCCACACACCGACCTTGTGCATGCAGTGTCAATTATTGCAGAACCAAAACACTCTGTCATAAAGATTTCTGCTTTAGTGGGTGACTCTTTTGTGTACAACGTAACATTGCACTCTTCTACATCATTTGCTTTATCTTCAGTCAGTTTAATTTGCTCACCTTTGTGTGGACAGTCCTTGGCCCAGGGGAATGTGCTTTGACAAATAGCACATTTTGATCTGCGACCATATCTATCCAGAGGATTAGTGCCTGGCCATGGTGTCTTCTGCTTATCATTGTGGGACCATGATTTGTTTAACTGTCTTCTCTGTTCAGTTATATAGGCAGCATCCTTGTTAATTCCCACCGTTGAGCCAGGCATTTTCCCTCCAAAAATCCTCTTCAGTGCAGATTTCATGGCGGCAAATGTCAATTCTGCACACGCTGTTAGAGCTAACTGTCGATCTTTCACATCCAAGCAAGCAGTGTCCAGTAGTTTGAATGCTAATACTGCATCCGGAAGTTCCATCTTGTATTTATGCATTCGGGCATACCGCTGTTCAAAATCAATTATATAATCCGTCATGGACACGTTACTGCTTCTTGTTATCCAATCAAAACTCGAGTAAGCCTCGTAGATCCTGTCTTTTTCTTCCTTGAGAAACAGATCATCTAACTTCACGAGTAAAGTTTCCATGCCTGTGTCTTTGTTCAAATCCTCCACCGATATTTCCATCGCCACTTCTCTCGCTCGCCCAGAAAGCGCCAAAGCGACGGCGAGCACCTGCTTCTTCTTTTCAAGATCTGTAACTCGGGTCCACACCGCGACTTCATTTTTCCAGCTTTCGTACGGTTTTTCTTCGTCAAAAGGTGGTGGGACTCTGTAGTTGCTAACCATCCTCTGCTACCAATGTTCAAAAAAGATTCAAATTCACTTGGCTTAACGTCTTCTTTATTCCAACGCACTCAACAACCGACTACAATCACTCGTCTCCTCCTTCCCCTCTTCCTTTCACAATAAGAGCATGTATGTGCAACTACCATAAAACAAGTAAAGACATATTTATTTAACAGTTCCTGTATTTATAACTTAACAGTTTGCCCAACCCTGAACTAGTGTGAAATATTTCATTAAACCACGCAAAATATTAGTGCAAAGGTGAACTAACACCTGTGCTCAAGTGAGTGTTTATGTTCCTCTAAAAAATGCATTAGGGAAGGTGAAAAGTAGGAGGGGAAGCGCCGAGCCATCCCTACACCAAGACCCCTGCCACAGCAGCTGTGGCAGCCAGAGCCCCCCACAGGACCGCCCACGGGGCCCCCAGAGCCAGAGAGCAGGGAGGCATGGGGGCAGGGGACAGAGAGTGCAGCTCCAGCTCAACCAGGAGAGCAGCCCCCCGCCACGCAGCGAGGGCCCAACGCAGGGCCCCGCCCCAGAAGAGTGCCCACAGCCCCAGATGAGTGCCCACAGCCCCAGATGAGCACCTCATCACCACCCAGGAGTTCTGGGCATCCCCCCGCCCGAACCCCAGGTACGAGCCAGGGCCCCCCAAGGGAGACCCAGCCCGCGCGCCATGCAGCCACCCACCCGGCCCACCCGGCCCACGGTTGGTCCATGAAGGAGCAAGGCAAGGGGCCAGCCGCTCCTGCCCAGGATGAAGACATCCAGGAGAAGAGGGGGTCCACACAAGGGGTGTTGCAAACATGGCAAGAGCAGGGTCGTCCACATTTGAAAATTTGGCGAGGCCCAATGCCCGGGGGCAAAGACCAGACCCCACAACACAGGGACACGGACTTGGCTGTGATGTGATCCCCAGCTCTTGGCCTTGCCAGAAAGCTCAGGGATCCCGCTCCCTGCGTAGAGAGAAGACCGCCGGGCCCAGGAAACCAGCACCCAGGGAACACGGCCGCCGTTGCCAAGGGCCCAGTACCCCCTACCAAGGATGGGGTAGGGGACAGATGGTCCAATGTCCCACCTTCCTTGTGAAACCATTTCAAACCAAATCAAACCAAACCAAATGGGTGCGTGTGTGTTTGAGAGGGTGTGTGCATGTGTGTGTGTTTATGTTGGAATGTATATTTGGGGGTGCAGTTAAAATTGGTGGGTAGGGCACTGAGGGGACATCTCCTGATTACTCAGTGATGTCCCATCACCCTCCCTACCAAGGGGCCCTAAATGTCTACAGTGCAGTTAGAATTGGCAGGTAGGGCGATAAAGGACATCTGCTGCTTGCTGGCAGTGATGTCCAAGCACGCCCCTTACTAAGGGCCCTACATGTCTTCGGTGCAAATAAAACCGAGAGGGGGGGGACTATTACATATGACAACCACTGGAGGGGGACCACTGCCAAGTAGCTCCTTCCCCCAAGGTGCAACGCAGGCCGACCCCCCCCCCCCCCATCACCCTAATACCCCCCCCCTCCCAGTTTAGGGCCCAGGTCCCTTCAGCCCAGGGGCCCCATCCCAAGAGGCGCCGCCACCGCACACAGAGAGAGAGAAGCCAGAAAGCCCCGCCCCCCGGAGCAAGTCCAGGTCTGCGCCCCTGGGAGAACTCTGGTCAGGCCTCGACGGGACCGAGGCAGCCAGCCGGGGCGACCGCCGATTGCTTCAGTGGAGACCCCGACCTGTCAAATCTTCAAGGTCCCGCACCTATAGTGGGCCCTCCCCCTCTTCCAGACAGCCCCCCAAAGGACAGGGCCAACAAAGCCCCCCCCCCCCCCCCCCCCCCCCCCCCCCGCTGTCCTGGTGGATGTCAGCTTTTCATAGTTTACATTTAAAAATTTCAACTACAAGGTTCCTGACTGAGCAGATTTGGACTCTTATTGGTTTTTGTCAATACACAAACTAATTTAAAAGTATAAGAGGGCTTTTTCTTGTGTTTGTATTCCTGCAGGTCTCCCCCAGCATTGGATGACTGAAGAGGAAGATCTCTGCAACCAGCAGAGGAACTTTAGAGTGCAACAGAAGGAACAAGATCCTTCACTGATTAAAGAGGCACAGGAGGAACCAGAACCTCCGCAGATTAAAGAGGAACCAGGGGAAGTGGATGAAGAGCAGCTTGATCTGAAGCAGGAGACTGATACCTTGATGGAGATTCCTATTTATGAGGAAGATGAGAACAGTGAAGCAGATCTAAGCAATCAGCAGAGTTTTAATGTAACTGATAGTCAGGAAGAAGAAGGAAACCAACATGAAGAATCAACATCAACTACAGATGAAGAGACAGACCCACAGAACAAAGATCAGAGGAAGAGGAGGGACAGGCGTTATGTCCAAAATGGGTCTGATGAAAGATATTGTGATTCTAAAAAATCTGGTAATAAGTTTAGTGGGCAGCCTCAGTTGACATTTCACATGAAAACTCACACAGGAGAAAAGCCTTTTACTTGTAAAGAATGTGATACAAGTTTTAGTCGTATATCTAGTCTCAAAATACACATGAGATCTCACACAGGAGAAAAGCCTTTTTCTTGTAAAGAATGTAAAAAAAGTTTTAGTGAAAAATCAAAACTCAAAAGACACATGAAAATCCACACAGGAGAAAAGGCTTTTACTTGTAAAGAATGTGATACAAGTTTTAGTCGTATATCTAGTCTCAAAATACACATGAGATCTCACACAGGAGAAAAGCCTTTTTCTTGTAAAGAATGTAAAAAAAGTTTTAGTGAAAAATCAAAACTCAAAAGACACATGAAAATCCACACAGGAGAAAAGGCTTTTACTTGTAAAGAATGTGATACAAGTTTTAGTCGTATGTCTATTTTCAAAACACACATGAGAACTCACACAGGAGAGAAGCCTTTTACTTGTAAAGAATGTGATAAAAGTTTTATTACATTATATAATCTCAAAACACACATGAGAACTCACACAGGAGAAAAGCCTTTTACTTGTAAAGAATGTGATACAAGTTTTAGTCGTATATCTAGTCTCAAAACACACATGAGAACTCACACAGGAGAAAAGCCTTTTACTTGTAAAGAATGTGATACAAGTTTTAGTCGTATATCTAGTCTCAAAACACACATGAGAACTCACACAGGAGAAAAGCCTTTTACTTGTAAAGAATGTGGTACAAGTTTTAGTGAAAAATCAAAACTCAAAAGACACATGAAAATCCACACAGGAGAAAGGCCTTTTACTTGTAAAGAATGTGATAAAAGTTTTAGTCGTATATCTAGTCTCAAAACACACATGAGAATTCACACAGGAGAAAAGCCTTTTTCTTGTAAAGAATGTGATAAAGGTTTTAGTCAAATATCTAATCTCAAAACACACATGAGAACTCACACAGGAGAAAAGCCTTTTACTTGTAAAGAATGTGATAAAGGTTTTAGTCAAATATCTAATCTCAAAACACACATGAGAACTCACACAGGAGAAAAGCCTTTTACTTGTAAAGAATGTGATACAAGTTTTAGTAACAGATCTTATCTCAAAACACACATGAGAACTCACACAGGAGAAAAGCCTTTTACTTGTAAAGAATGTGGTACAAGTTTTAGTCACAGATCTAATCTCAAAACACACATGAGAACTCACACAGGAGAAAAGCCTTTTACTTGTAAAGAATGTAAAATAAGTTTTTATCAAATATCTACTCTAAAAAGACACACGAGAACTCACACAGGAGAAAAGCCTTTCCCTTGCAATAAATGTGATGCCAGTTTTAGTCGAAAATCTATTCTAAAAACACACATGAAAACTCATTCAGGTGAGAGATAGTTTTTATGGCTGATAAATGGCTTGGTCATAAATGTAATTTAGTAAAATACACTAGAACACACACAGGTGAGAAGCTTTTCTTTTGAAACGAAAACATTTTTTTAATAAAGGATTTAGAGAAAAATATCAACTTCGAAAACAGAAAACTAAGCCTTATAATGAAGGCAACACATGCAATATGTATGTATATCAGCTATATTAGCCTACTATCAATATGACTAAGTTGCTACAAATACATAATGAGCATTAACGATTAAATGTTTATTTGCCCTGCAGTGCATTCAGCGGAGAACGACGCGTCACATGACTGCTCTGTTGTGCAAGTTTAACTGCATTACAATATCAATGAATATAAATTGATCAAATTAAAGAAATGTAATAAAGAAATACGATTTTTGATGTCCTCTTTATTTTGAGGATTTGAACAATAAACAACAAAATGGAACATGCGTGACGTGCCCCTCTCTAACTAAACAAAGTGCAATAAAACACAGCCTGTGTTTATAAAAAAGAAAACAGCAGCCTTTTGAAAAGGTAAAGTTTATAAAATCAAATGAATACAGTTGAGTTTGATTTCTGTGCAAATGCCAAGCAAGTCAGTGCAAAGGTAAAACACAGCAGCATCGTCTTCTTTCGCTGTACATCTCTGGCAAATACAGTCAGCTTGCGCTCGAATGACAGAACAGCTTTTGCGGTGCCTGGAGACTTTGATTCAGCTCGTTTAAGTGGCTTCTCACAGTCATATCCACCAAAAAGTGCAGGTTTTCCACCCACTCAGTATCTTCCAGTTGGGGATAGTTCAGGTCTTTGCTTTTCATGCACTCTC
Organism: Oryzias curvinotus; assembly: GCA_023969325.1. Lineage (NCBI taxonomy): Eukaryota > Metazoa > Chordata > Actinopteri > Beloniformes > Adrianichthyidae > Oryzias > Oryzias curvinotus. Next base: position 23,783,037 of record CM043707.1, read on the forward strand.
ACATTCACATCTAGGGACAATTTAGACCAACCAATCGATCTACGAAGCATGTTTTGGGATGGAAGCTGGAGTCCCCAGAGGAAACTCACACAGGGGCAAACATGCAAACTCTACTGTTGTCAGATCCCCCAACCAGGACTTGAACTGAGTGCCTTCTTGCTTTGAGACAAGAGCGCTAACCACTGCACCACCGTGCAACCCGACAACAGTTATGTTTATGTTTTTTTGTTTATGTTACTGCTGAACGTAACCAGAATGTTGATGGAAACTTGTTTGAAGTAACAAACCCCATTTCTTTCTTTCTTTGTATATAAATCTTTGTGTTTGTATCACTTTTGTTGATTTTGATCTTCGGTTCTAAATTATGCTGATTTAATACATATAATTTAAACTTTTTTAAACATCCTGTAAAATTACATACCTATAGTAATTGTACAAACATATTCTATTAAAAAGCAAGAATCGTGGTTCAACCTGTGAGCCGTTGAGCTTGATTCATGAATTGAATCGGATCCCCACCTAAGGAACAATCCACAGTCTTAGTAGAACCACATCTCTACCATTTAGTGAGGAAAAGGTTTTCCTAAAAACACATGCTGACTCAGCACAGATCAAAGGAGACACAGATGATTTCCTGGAATGAAGAAAACATCAAACATCATGATGTGATCTGGAACTGAGCTGTTCTTCAGAAGATCCTCCCAAACATGGAAACTGTTGCTGCAACACGTGAAGGTTTGGTTCTGTTGCTAGTGAGATCTGATGGATCAGAACCAGACTTCTGTCAGCTGGAACTGGGGCTTCTTCCAGACCATGGGGCCTCATGGACAAAGTTCCAACATGGTTTCAATGAAATGTGGAGATTTTCCAGAAAATGTTGCTGCAGTTAATTAGCAACCTCCTCTTCCGTCTCTTTCCCTAACCGTGGAGCCCCCTCAATCCAAAACAAGACATGCACGTGAGGGGACCCACGCTGCTGAAACTCAATCCTGTAGAAGAAATTGACTATTTTTCTGATCAAATTAGCTGGAGACATCAGGACCACCCTCAGGAAACAGTGCCAGCGGAAGTCAAACATGCGCGCCGCTGTGATGCTGTTCCTGCGCAACAATTCACACCGCTCAGCCCAATCTAACTGGTCAGCTGTCTGGGTTCTCCCCTCCTGTCTTAAGACTGTGTCAAGGAGATTTTTCCAACGCATGTCGGCAGCAGAGAACGAACAGAACCACGTTGGAATACCCAGCTGACGAACACAGGCCAACAGGTCCTTCTGTGTTGCCTGCCAGAATGCCGGAGTGCCTCGAATAGGCCGGAGGAAACAAAAGGTCTGATCTGCTTCCAGCAGCTTCTTCAGGGATTTCTCAGAACGTGCACTTACACCTTCAGATGCACTTCCTGATTTCTCTTTTCTGAGAGCCACAGACACACTAGAAACTACTTTTTCCACCTCCGACATGTACTGTGCAAAGAAGATGTACTCGACGTTCTGTGCAAACCTACCGTCAGAATGGAGGATCCTGTTGTTGAAATAACGTGAGAGAGCCAATTGAACTTTCTGTTTTTGTGGTAAGCGTTTTACCATCAGGAAAGATAACAGGGAAGCACTTGGCTTCATTTTCCCGATTGGTCAACAGTCGGACCGAATTATTTCCTTCTGCCAGGGCCAAATTCAAAAAGCCCTCAAAATACTGATCCAGGACAAGGGAATTACTGGGATCAGTTGGGGTGGAGAGGAACATAAAACTTCATTGTATGCTGACGACTTACTTTTATACATCGCGAACCCAGAGGAGTCTATTCCGAGGATGTTAGAACTACTTAGCTCCTTTGGATCTTTATCAGGGTACAAACTGAATTTAGGAAAAAGTATCCTTTTTCCCATTAACCAACTGGCAAGAGACTGGGATTATTCAAAATTTCCACTTACAGTAGAAAAAAAATCATTTGTTTATCTTGGAATTAAAATTACAAATAATTATAATACTCTTTTTAGATACAACTTTTCCTCACTTTTGGAGAAAACAAAGGCAGATCTGGCCAGATGGTCAGCTTTACCAGTTTCCTTAGCGGGGCGAATTAACACGATCAAAATGGCAGTTCTGCCTAAATTTATGTATTTTTTCCAGATGATTCCCCTTTTTCTCCCTAAGGTATTCTTTTCAAAGTTAGATGGACTCATATCTTCATTTATATGGAATAAAAAATGCCCAAGAATACGTAGGTCCAAATTACAACGTTCTAAATCTGAAGGTGGTTTTGGCTTGCCAAATTTTAAATATTATTACTGGTCAGCAAATATTATAAAACTTTCAATTTGGCTCCGCACTTTTAAAGAAAACAGAGGACCCCTCTGGTCCACTATGGAACTCACCTCTGATCTCCCTGCATCACCAGTGTCATTTATGTGTGCCTCGTTGCCAATCACTGAAAAAATGAGCTTCAGAAACCTAGTGATTATAAACACCCTTAAGATCTGGTTCCAATGCCGTCGCCACTTTGGGTTTCAGCGGACTCTCATTTATTCACCAATCTCCTCCAATCCACTTTTCCAACCTGCCCTAAATGATTTTGGTTTTAAAACATGGCGGAGAAAAGTAATAGTTCTTTTTACTGATTTATTCGTTGATGGTTCATTTATGTCTTTTGAAAGCATCTGTAAAAATTTTGATATCCCCAAGTCTCATTTTTTTAGTTACCTACAGGTCCGTAGTTTTGCAGGGAAACACTTCACCACTTATCCAATACAACCACTTCCCGGTACTCTCGAAAATTGCCTGCAGTCTCAACCCACCACCAGAGGTCAGATCTCACAAATATATAATCAACTACATCACATTGACCCTACATCACTAAGTCAGTTGAAATACTCCTGGGAGCAAGACCTGAATTCTGAGATTCCAGAGAAAATCTGGAACACAAGTATTACCCTCATACATTCAACATCTATCTGCATTAGACACAGTTTGACACAATTCAAAGTTTTTCATCGCTCATACTTAACGAAGGCTAAGCTGGCAAGGATATACAACAGCAGTGACGATCAATGCCCAAGATGTAACCATTCACCGGCTACGATGAGTCACATGTTCTGGTCATGCACTGCCTTAGATAAGTTATGGGACTCTGTTTTTAAAACATTTTCAGATTTGTGTGGGAGGAAAATAGATCCCAATCCATTCACAACAGTGTTTGGTGCCCTCCCGAACACAGAGGGACTAAACTCATATCAAACGAACGCAATAGCTTTTCTATCTCTCCTGGCACGTAGACTAATTCTAGTGAAGTGGAAGGATGAACGGCCCCCTTCCTTTGTCCAATGGGTGAGAGAAGCCATGATGTGTTTACAAATGGAATACCTCAGGTATAACATACAGGGCTCAACAGGCAAATATTATAAAATGTGGGCACCTTTCATAACATATATTGAGGGTCTGCCATTTACATGAGGTAAGGGGTTTTAAAGAATATATCAGCGGTTTTAAGAGGGAGCTGCAGTGTATGTGTATTTAAATGTGTTTTTGTTTTTGTTCTGTTTTGTTTATTTTCCCTATAAGAGTATGTTTGGTCTATTTTAGTTGGCTCTTATTTGGGGTTTTGTTGGTGTTGTCTGTTTTATAAAAATTTGACTAAGGGAATTTATAAGTAAGCTGTGTTTCACATGCCACTGGTTGGCAGGTTTTACGTTATTCTCATTTGTATAGGTCTGTATATGTACGTATATATGTATATACTTGGTTCTTACTTATTTAATCTTCTACGACTGTACAGTTTTAAAGCTGTTTTTTATATGTATGTGTGTTTCTATAAAAAATTGAAAATCTTTAAATAAAGTGCTCAAAAAAAAAAAAGCTCAAACCAACCGACCCAAAACTGCCCCCCCCCCCCGACAGGAAACATTAGGGAGATTTTATACTGGCTGATCAGACCAATGACACAATAGGGAGGGGAGCACAACTACAAAACATTCAAAACCTAAATATTAACTAAAGTAGTAAATTACTAGTAATTTAGTGCTTAAACCAAGAAACTGAACTTATAATTCAAAACAAGTTTAACATATTCCAAAAAATACAAACAATAATCCAACATAAGAATAAACTTTGTCTTCCCCCTCCATTTTTTCCAGATAGAAGTTGTCCATGCATTCCAAGTCATCAGGAGCTTCTTCGGCTCCTCCCACTGCCACATCATCAGGAAGTTTCCCAGCTCCAGCCTCTGCCCCAGCATCAGGCCTCAAGCAGAACTCAAAGAATAGAATTACTCAAAACAATACAAAATTAACTAAATGTGTGCACAAGTTATTAAGTTAATTTTGTTATGTAATGTGTGAAATAAAATGAAATGGTTTATTCAAGAGAGAAATATAACAAATGAACTTAACTGTGGGGCAGTGGGTTCTGCCCTCACACTCTGTGATCCTCATTTTTTAAATATGTTGCTTCTAGTCGCCTCCTATTTATTAATTTGACTTTCCGTCGGTAACTCTCATCTTTCATGTATTATTTCCGAATAACGTGCTTCACCGTTCTCTATCGTTTTCCGTGTAGATTTTTCCTTTAAACTGTTTTGCTGTTTGTTTCTTTCAGCTCCACTTCTATTTTCTGCTCCATTTTCTTGTCAAGACTCCAAATAAAAGTTTTCCTTTGTGTTTTGACAGGGCACAACACTACATTTGGAATAATATCACATATCAGTGAACTTCCTGCTCAGCCAAATGGTTGAAAACATATATTTTAAAAACCTTGTTTTTATGTTTTTATGTTTTTTTAGGTTTTTAAGAAACATTAATTAAATGTTTTTCATTAATATTTTTTATCTTGTTAAAAAATCGTTCTTGTGTCAAAAAACATAAAGAAAATCCTGTCCTGATAAACAGAAACAGTTTATAAAAGCTTGTAGATTAAAAACTAAACTCTGCAGGACACAGTCTCTCTGCTCTGCTCCATTCTGATCCTCCTGCAGACAAATAGATCCATGAAAGTCTTTGTTTTCCTGGTCTGAGCTGTTATCTGGATCTAAACTCTGTCATTTTAACTGTTGGGAGAGTAAATTTGACTATTTAGACTGGGACCAAATACTGTCTTTTTTAGAGTAAAATTTTATTCAATTTGAGTAAAATTTTATTTGCTGTATATGTGAGGATTATTCTGGAATTACTGGGTAATGTTTTTTGAATTATGGGTTACAGTTCATAAAATCACATGAATATTGAGGTCATGAGAGAAAATCTCTATTTTCTAACCCTAACCTTCTCACCGCAGAAAAGACTAGAAATCTCCACACCACTCTAGAACCATCTAGAACAGTATTATGGGATGTTTTTCAGCTGAATCACTAGGATCCATCTTCATGTTAACATCAAAGTGATCGTGTCAGATGAAATCTTTCCTGTTTGAAGGAGTTTCCTTCATGTCACAATAGGATCCCAGATCTCCCATCAGGCCTTGCAGCTCCTGATTTTGTGATGAGTTCCTGCAGAAACTCTTGGAAATCTCAGGTTGATTCTCTCCCAGTTGACATCCATGGAGATTTTCACTGCTGTTGTTTAACTGTATGTTTTCGTCAATTATCTGATCTCCAAACACACATGAGAACTCACAAGACTTTCTTTTCACAATGTAATAAAGGAGTTATTGTAAACTCTAAATTCTAAACTTTTCTGATAAGAGGTCAACACCTTAACCTCAGCACCACAGTCAAAGACGTTATTTTACAGGAGGGAAAAATCTGATGGCCTCCTTACCATATTGATGAAGTAACTTCATTAGAGGGAGGCACAAGTGAGTATTGAATGTGTAGAAATGAAGTTTTCTACTAATTTATTGTTATAATATGATATCCTTACTTTCTATGATTTTTTTAGGTTTTCATTTTTTACATCAAGAGCAAAAAAAGTAATGGCTCAATACATTTGATTCTTTGTGTAATGATATTAGACAGAGAATTTTATTGCTGACAAAATATGTACACCTTTTTCACAAAATGAATTGGTTTAGATGTACCTGCAAATAGAAATGAGTTTTTTTTTTTTTAGTCATTAGAGCTAATTCTTTAATGTTTTCATTATGGTTGAAATGTTTTTGATACATCTTTAATTCTAACACTTTTAATGTGATCAGTGAACATTTAATAAATATATATAAACACAAAGTAGTGACTGCAGTATATACTTTATTAGGTCAAGTAATAGGGGTGTAACGGTACACGTAGTTGTACCAAAACGTTACAGTATGGCACTTTCGGTTCGGTTCACCTTTGTACTGTTTTGATTCTTAAATTTTATATATTTTTTTTTGTTTTTTTCCCCCCCCTAATGTATTAAATTTGCGCTGAGACAGAACTAATGGTAATCGCGAGTTTTTGCCGAGACGCCATTAGGTGACGGACAGTTAGCATGTCAACTATAGCACTATGGCTAATGGAGACGCGAGACCAGAACTTGAGGATCCACCCATCTCTTTACGCTCTCCTGTGTGGGAACACTTTTGATTTGTTGTGAGCATCCATGAAGGGAAACGACAGTTGGATAAGTCGAACACCGTGTGCCAACATTGTTTCGTGAAGATCGCGTATCCCGCTGTAAAACATCTAAGCTGCTGATGCACTTAAAACGGCATCACCGGATTGTCTGTAATCATTAATGACTAAACTGTTTGGCAAAGTCTTTCAGATGCTGGTGGAAAATAAGTCTACCATTTTGGAGGAGATAAAGGTAAAGGTTACCAAATACAGAGCAACAGGATGCATCCCTCTTGATGCTAACCCTCTTGAATTGGGAAGAACCAATGAGACCAGCTAGAAGCATACTGCAAAATTGGCAAAGAGGCATCTCTCCATTTCTGCAACCTCTGTCCCAAGTGAGAGAGTTTTTTTCTACTGCTGGGGACATCGTTACAGCTCCTTGTTCCTGAAAATGTTGACAAACTAATCTGAAAAACTGAATGCTAAACTGAAACTTAACTCAGCAAAATCAAAGATAGGACAAAAGCGAGATTTGATACAATGTATGCAAAAACATGCATTTTGCAAATGCAAAAAGAACCTTTTTGAAAGCAAAAAAAGTGAAGAAGAATAAAAAAATATTAAAAAGCAAATATTTAATATTTTCACTTGCAACTTAAAAGGTTTTGTGTGCAACATGGTGGCAGAAATATCACTCCATATTTTCAAGATTTTTTCCATCTGCGACGACTCGGTGAGATGAGAGGACATCAGTGTGCTTCTGGAACACATACAGAAATAGGAACTTGGCACGAATCGACACTGAAGGAGTATTCTAAAGATTTTCGATCAGTTTAAAGAGATATCCTGGTGAGTAGAAGATTGTTTTTCAGTTTTTTTAATAAGCTAACCACAAGTTGGACGAGTTAGCAAGCTAACAAGCTAGCATGCTAGCGGATGATGAAGCCAAGAGGAGAAAGGCTGCTTACATGTTTCTCTAATTACTTCAACTTTTTTCTGCATTTGCTTTAAGGAAAATTTCAATTTGAAATGTATGATTTCCTTGTTAATATTGAGAATGTGCTAGATATTATTTTTTTATTTTAATTTATTTTTTATTTTTTAAGTTGACCCAAGTATAAAAGCTGGAGTTGGCTAACTGCCTGACACGTGTGTGTAGCTGTTTTCTTTCTTCCCCGACTGCTTCAAGGAGTGGACTGATGCATGTAGCGTTATTTGGAACACTGAAATTAAATGTTAAAAAAATATGAGTGCGTCTTTGTACTAATTTACTCACTTCAATGTAATAACTTAATCAGATAATCAGTGCAGTAAAGAACCAAATATATCAAATGACCTCCTCATTGCAAATAACAAGAACAATGGAAATTTAAATGCACAATGTTGTGTTTTCATTAATTTTACACTTTGTGTTCTGTAATTTATTATTGAGATGAAATATGATCTTTCAGCCTATTGATATATGATCATTGTGTTTTACAGTGCTGGTAGTCCTGTTCATTTTCTCTCCTTTTTTATTTGCAACGTCTAAGATTGCTGACTCGCAATCTTTATAAATATAGAATAGTGTGGTAAAAATGCACTTGGGAGCAATGTTGTATTGCTCTGAAATGCAGAGTAATGTTGGATTTTAAGTTTTCTAACTATCTCTATCTATCTCTATCTATCTATCTCTATCTATCTCTCTATCTCTATCTATCTCTCTATCTATCTCTCTATCTCTCTCTCTCTCTCTCTCTCTCTGTACTGCATGCTGGGAGATTGGTGGTGGCGGCTGCATGGACGGTGTGGGTGAGTGAGTTTGAGAGTTTGACAGAAAGTTTGTGTGGTTCAGTGCTCCTTTTTTCTGTTTCTATTGGAGTGATTTACTGAATTTAATTGACTTTCACTGGTGAGTTTGGGCGATCAGCGATTCACCCGCCTCGCCGGGATGGCGTCTCTGACGCCGTCCTTGTCCCTGAGGCATGGGGTCCAGCCCGACCCGCAGGTGTCTGTGGAGACAATTCTCCTTGCTGTGGGAGAATTAGTTGGTCACGCTAACATCACTTATGCTTCCCGAATGAACAAAGGAGTGATTGTTTTTCTGACGGAGGAGCATTTAGTCTCTGATTTGATCGCGTGTGGCGTCACTGTGGGCGGGGAGTTCCTGCAGGTGTCCCCGCTTGCGGTCCCGTCGACGCGGGTCATTGTTTCGGGTGTTCCCCCGTTCATTCCCAACGAAGCTCTGGAGAAAGAGCTGCAGCGTTATGGGAAGTTTGCCAGCTGTTTCCGAACTGTGGGTTTAGGATGCAGGAGTGAGAAACTGAAGCATGTGCAGTCCTTCCGCAGACAGGTGTTCATGTTTCTGAGCTCTTCTGCTCAGACTCTGGATGTGTCCTTCCGCGTGAAACACGGGGATGGCAATTATTTGGTCTACGCCAGCACGGGGAATCTGAAGTGCTTTGAGTGCGGAAACGCTGGGCATAAGCGCGCCGCCTGCCCTCACAGGGTGGCTGGAGGGCAGCCTGATGAGGCCGCTCCGGCCGCTCAGGTGGAGCAGGGGCTCGCCGCTGCGGACTCGGTGGGTGTGGGGGGCCCTGCCTTTCTAAATGATACAGATCCTGGTGAAGGTTGCAGCTCTGAAGCTGCTCAGTGCAGCACTAGTGAGGTTAATGTTAGAGACATTAATGTTGCTCCTGCCTCACAGCTTCAGGAGGAGTCTGAAGGTGGTGAGTGTGTTGGGATGGAGAATGTTGGCGGTGTTTCTGACCGCTCTAATTGTGATAAAATGGGCACTGAGGTGACTGAGGAAGGGGTTGGGTGTGAAGATGGGCAGTCTGCTGTTACTGGTGATTGTTCTGCTGTGATTCCTCCTCCTGTCACCACAGACATGGAGCTGGATTCAGACTCTGACTGTGTTTCTCTGGCAGAGTCCCAGATATCATCTGAGGACCTTTATTCACTTGAGGAAATTAATCACTTCCTAGATGATTCGTTTGGTAGATCAGTTAAGGTGGCTGATTATTTTCCAGATTTGGAGAAGTTCATTCTCACGTCACTAACCTTGCAGAAATTGGTTGACTTTAATACACTTGATGAGAAGAAACGGTTTCGATTAAAGAAACATGTGACTACCATTTGCAAACAGTTGAAGGCTTTGAAAGGTAAAAGCTCCAGAAGGTTGAAAATGAGGAAAAAGGTTGAAACACTGACGTAGTATGACTGTGTGTGTGTGGATGATGCGTTTACTGTTATTTCCTTCCCTTTTCCTTCTTCTCTCTATGTCTACATTTAAGGCAGGCTCTTTAAACGTTAATGGTGGGAGGGATCCGGAAAAGAGGGCGATTATTAAAGATATTTTTGAGGATAAGTCTTTGGATATTTTGTTTTTACAGGAGACACATAGTGATGTGACAACTGAGGCAGAATGGGCTTTGTGGTGGAGGGGTCAGTCTTTTTTTTCACATGGTACAGTTTTCTCTGCTGGGGTGTTAATTCTTTTTTCGCCTAGGCTGAGTTTTAATATCTTATCCGTTAGTGAGGTGGCCGCAGGCAGGTTCCTCGCTGTGAAGGTTGAACTGAACGGGTTTAACTTTTGTTTGATTAATTTTTATGCACCTGCAAAAGGTGCCCACAGAATCCCTTTTTTCCTCTCTTTAGAGGTTTTTTTGAAAAACTGTGATCCAGGGGATGTTATAGTGATGGGCGGTGACTGGAATTGCACGTTGGATTTTACTTTAGATAGGACAGGTGCAGAACCTCATTTCCAGTCATCCTCGGTTTTATCAAAGATTGTTTCTGACTCTTCTTTGGTTGATGTGTGGCGGCTTAATAATCCTCACACCAGACAATACACGTGGGCCAGGAATGTGGGTGGAAAATTGATGAGCCTCGCTAGACTGGACAGATTTTATATCACAGACAGTTTTAGAAACAGGGTTTATGGATGTTCCATTTATCCAGTTGCATTTAGTGATCATCATATGATAACACTAGAATTACACCTTGGATCTTCTACAAAAGGAAGTTCTTACTGGCATTTTAATGTGAAGCTTCTACTAGATAGAGTTTTTTGTGAGAAATTTGAGTTTTTTTGGGAGCTTTGGAGATGTAGAAGATCTGATTTTGTTTCTGTTAGCCAGTGGTGGGAGGTGGGTAAAGCACAAATACGGGTTTTCTGTCAGCAGTATACAAGTCATTCTACAGTTACAACTAAGAGAGCAATATCTGCTTTGGAAAAAGAAATCTCTAGGCTAGAAAACACTTGTTCCACTCATAGTGCTTCACAAGGTCGGTTGCTTAAGAGCAGACGGGGTGAACTAAGTTCTTTTCTCCGTGAAAGGGCCAAGGGAGCTTTAGTTCGAGCTCGGTTTGCCACCATCAGAGACATGGATGCTCCTACGTCATTCTTTTTCAACCTGGAGAAATCTGTTTCTAAGAAGAAACAGATGGTCTGTCTGCGCCTTCATGATGGGACTGTTACTACGAGTCCGGCTGCCATGAGAACTATTGCGGTGGATTTTTATAGCGGCTTATTCAGGAAAGAGGACTGCGACAGCGACTGTGTGGATCAACTACTGGAGGGACTCCCACGGCTGGGTGACGCAGACAGGGATCTTTTGGATTCTATAATCTCCATGGAGGAATTGACTGCTGCTGTGGGTCAGATGGCGCTCGGAAGGTCTCCTGGTTTGGATGGGCTGCCGGCGGATTTTTATAAACACTTCTGGAAGTGCCTGGGCCCGGATCTACTAGAGGTGTTCAAGGATTGCTCAAAGACTGGATTGTTACCTTTCTCCTGCCGTCATGCTGTTCTCTCTCTTCTTCCAAAGAAAGGGGACTTAACTCTACTGGAAAACTGGAGACCGCTTGCTTTGCTCTGTACAGACTATAAGTTGCTTTCTAAGGTCCTGTCCAATAGACTTAAGAATGTTTTGGGTGTGATCATTCACAGAGATCAGTCTTATTGTGTGCCTGACCAATCTATTATGGACAATCTTTTTCTTGTACGTGATTTATTTGATATTTGCAAACACTGTGACACCTCAGTTGGACTGTTATCCTTAGATCAGGAGAAGGCTTTCGATAGGGTTGATCATTTTTATTTATTTTCTGCTTTGAGAGCTTTTGGTTTTGGAGAGATTTTTATTTCTTTGTTGACTCTTCTGTATAAAGATGCTTTTTGTTTGGTCAAGATTGGTGGTGGACTGAGCAGACCTGTTATGGTTCAGAGAGGGATTAGACAGGGATGTCCCCTTTCTGGACAGCTTTACGCTATCGCCATCGAACCCTTTCTCCATAGATTACGCACTCGGCTTACTGGGTTGGTTTTACCGGAAATGTCCCACAAACCATCCCTTGTGGTGTCTGCATATGCAGATGATGTAACGGTTTTTGTTCGACATCAGGCAGATATTGTTTCTTTGTGTAATGTGCTGGATCTTTTCCAAAGGGCTTCTTCGGCTAAGGTGAACTGGGGTAAGAGCACCGCTCTTTTGTTGGGACGTTGGTCGGGCTCCTCGTTGCCTCTTTTGCCTGGGAATCTTAATTGGGGAACGGAGGGGATGAAGTTTTTAGGAGTTTATTTGGGTAGCAACGTTTTTCAGAAAAAGAATTGGGAGGGTGTCATGGAGAGAGTGTGTGCCAGACTGTCTAAATGGAAATACCTGCTACCTCAGCTTTCCTTCAGGGGTAGAGTTCTTGTTGTCAATAACTTGGTTGCCTCGACACTTTGGCACAGTATGATGGTGTTGCCGCCTCCTGCAAGCCTCATCACTGCACTTCAGAAGACCGTGGTGGATTTCTTTTGGTCTGGTCATCATTGGCTAAGAGCTGCCGTTCTCTACCTGCCGGTTGAGGAGGGCGGTCAGGGGTTGATTGACATTTCAGCCCGTGTGGCCGCCTTTAGATTGCGGACAGCGCAGCGTCTGCTCTACAGTTTTGGACTACCGTGGTTGGATACTGCATGTGTGCTGCTAAGGAAAGCTGGGGGTTATGGATTTGACAAACATTTTTTTCTGCCTCAGCTTCATACCTTGGACCTGACTGGACTTTCTCCTTTTTACTGCTCTGTCCTGCAAGCCTGGCGACTGTTAGTTTGCAAAAGGGAAATGGTTTCAACACCTGGAACATGGTTGTTCGAGGAACCTATCTTTGGGAACGACCTAATCAATTCACAGATTCTGGTTTCTGCTACCCTGTGTTTAAAGTTGAGAGATGCGGGCTGTGTGAAGCTTGGACATCTCCTACAGACTCCTGCTCCTGAACTTTCTGTTTTGACTGGAATACGATCTCTCAGGACACTGGAAAATCTTTTGACGGAGATTTGTCTCTCCTTGCCTGTGCCCCATCAGGCCTTCATAATGGATCCTACTGCGTCTAACCAGTGGGTGGATGGTGTGGATTTCATTTTTCCTCCTCTGCGGGTTTCTCCGGCCTGCGAGGGATGGCTGGAGGACGGAACCAAACTCCTGTCCTGGACTACTCCTCAAATAGGAATATTTGAAATCATCGGGAGGAAGTCTTTGTATTTTTTATGCGTTAAAACTTTGAACATGCGATCCTTAATGGACGTCCGAGTGTCGAGGTGGGCTGAGTTGTTTGGCACGGGGTCTTCTCCGAGGGGCTGTTGGAGATCCCTGTACAAAGCTCCCATTGAGAAACGGGTAGGTGACCTCCAGTGGAGGGTCGTACATGGGATCATAGCCACAAACAGATATCTGGTGCACCTTAATCCTGGCACGGGGGATGGGGTGTCCTTTCTGTTCTGTTGCGGAAACTGTGGAACATCTTTTTTTGCAGTGTCAACGTTTGACTGGACTTTTTCTCTTCTTCGTTCTTTTTTTGAGGGGCTGGGAGAACAGTTTTCATCTGTGTGTTTTATTTATGGGTCAAAATATTTGGCCAGAAAGCGAAGAGTCCATGTTTTGTTAAATTTTCTTTCCGGTGAAGCCAAGTTGGCGATATGGTTGACGAGGAAGAATCGGGTACAGGGAGTTGGGTCTGACGATGTCCTGTTTCTTTTTAAAAGACTTTTGGTGGCAAGGTTGAACGTCGAGTTTGGTTTTTATAAGCTCACACACGCACTTGATGGTTTTGACAATATTTGGGCCGTACAAAATGTTTTGTGTTCTGTCAAGGATGACTCTTTAGTGCTGAATTTTTGAGTTTTGTTTCTTTGGTTTTGTGTTTTAATCAGATTGTGATGTGAATTATTTCTTTGTGTAATGATGGCTGGTCATTAAAGGTGTTTTGAAACTCAAACTCTCTCTCTCTCTCTCTCTCTCTCTCTCTCTCTCTCTCTCTCTCTCTCTCTCTCTCTCTCTACATGTGCAGCTGCAGGAGTGTTGACTTGGTCTCAGCCACAGACTGCTGACATGTTAGCTGATGTTTCAGCTGAGTCAGCTCTTCTCTCCAAGCTGATGTTTCCTGCAGAGATTCCTGCAGGAGTTCCTCCTGCTCCTTTTTGGAGAGAAATCTGCTTTGTTTCTTGTTGTCCTGTCTGGATCAGAAACCAACAGCAGACATTTCAAGCCGTCATCTGTTCCTAATGTTCATTCCCCGCCATCATTGAAAGCTTTTGGAATAGTCCCTAAAGCCAGCAATCGGGCCGCTTTGGAGCATGAACTCATCACTCGGTGTCACGGTGGCAGACACACCACTACAGCTCACATTCCACTTCTGATCCAGCAGTTAGAACCAGAGCCTGCATTTGTTTGGTCCTCCCTTTGACCTGGACAGTGGTTGCCATGGCTACCTGCACACTCACCAAGCTGGAACTTAGAAGAAGAAAAAGAGACCAAAATGATTGATAAAGCAGGTTTTCCAGGGAAATACCACAAAGTGCTTTCCAAGCTAGAACAAAGGCCTCGTTCACACTGCAGGCTGAAACGACCCAATTCCGAATTTTTTGCCCCTAAGTGGCCCAAGTCCGATCTTTTCATGACAGTGTGAATGACACAGATCCGCTCTTTTCAAATGCGACCCAGGCCCCGTGGGTTTGCCGGCCTGATTCTGATACGTATCCGATCTTTTCAATTGCGACCGCCGTCTGACCGGACAGGCGACTTGATTCTGAACCGTACGTCATCGATACGCAACAAACGTCATCATTTTGCGTTGAAGTAGGCGGGAACGAGAACATAAACAACAACCGTGGCGGACGATGCTGCTGAGATCAGTCAGTGGAAGGGAAGCGAGGTCCCGATTGGAATAATATTTGGGGTGATCGCTCTATTCAGGCCAAACTCCAGGGCTTTCATCGCAACCAGGCGGTTTTAGAAAAACAATTCCAGCTAAATGGCCGAGCGTGGTGTTGAACCTTTCCCGCGATGACTTTTTTTTCTTTCTCCCCTTTCCGACCGTGCTCAGAAGCGCGGGGGACCCGAGGCGATCCTCCTCCTCCTCCCTGTTCTGATCCTTAGATCCTCCAGGATTCTCCAGAACAGCTTAATAAAGAGTCCATAGCATTTATTCTGGGGGAAACCTTCGTTTTTTACCGTTCTCCTTCCTCTGTAACACACAACATGAATGCGCGCCCACACTGCCCCCCCCCCTATTCTCTATCGCGGCACGCGCTTGCACACGCGGGCGCGCGGCTCCAACGCACACACATTCCTATTCCACAACAGTGGGTACAGACGATCCCGACTCCATTGCCTTCTTAAAATGAGAAGATTGTAATTGTGCTGCTCCTTCATGAAAACAAATTTAATATTACAAGAGCTCCGCTGTTGACAACACTGTTGTTGACATCCATTGTTGAAGGTGGCTCCGCAAACAACGAGTGACGTCGTTCATTCACCGTTGAGTATTCTTCTGGCTTCTGCGCATGCAGGTCTCGTTTGGGTCGTGTCACGGTCACACTGGAGACCACAAAAGTTCGGATTTACTTGGAAATGTGAACGGTCTTTCAAAAAAATCGGATTTTTTCAAAAAATCAGAATTGAGCATTAAGCCCTGCAGTGTGAACGTAGCCCAAGAATATCCAGCATGCATTTGGAAAAACTCATTAGCTTCTTGTGGAAAATGATGAGTCATTTGAAAAGCATTCTATGAATGCTCAGAAAACTTCCTCTAAGGTTGTGGTTGTTTGGAGAAGTCCTCCTCTTCAAAGAAGTTCTCCTGACCATCTTCAAAGCCACTTTCTGCTTTTTCAAACGCTACTGTTCAACAAAAACTTGGTTTCTGCCACAAAACCAACCTTAGACACTGAAACAGAATGAATCCAATGCAGAAATGTGTTGACACCTTTAATTCAAAGCTTCAATGTCAATGTTGCCCCAAAATGTCCAGTTTGAATAGTCTACAGTTTGTTGTGTTTGGTTGCTAGGTAACAGGGTCTTTAATGTCTATGATGTCATGGTGGCTTTCAGAGTTGAACTCCTGAATATGACGGTAAACATTTGGATTGAACAAAAATGGGATTGAAGCTCATGCTAAATCCTGATATCAATGCTGAAAAAACCTCCTCCTAGATTCTGGTTGTTTGGAGAAGTCCTCCTCTTCCAAGAATTCCTGAAAAAGCCCTCATTTCTCCTGACCATCTTCAAAGCCACTTTCTGCTTTAGTTTAGTCCAAACTTGCTTTATGCTGACAACATTTACAGCTTGAATCCATCTGAAGAATCCAAGGAAACAAACCAATCTAAGTCTGCATTCATGCCACTTCAGAACCAACAAAGCATGTTTCCAGGACGCTAACTTACCAATAGAACTTGGGATTTCCTTTGCAGAATCCTTCTCCGTGTGTTTTCCTTTGTTTTTCTCCCCAAAGCCTAAACCAGAGATTTTTGCTGAGCTGCAGAACAAACGTCTGACTGCTTTAACCGCCGTTGATGGTTTGTTGTGTTTCCCTCTATAACTGCTATGGTCTTGGCATGGTTCCTAGGTAACGCTGTCTTTGATGATGATGACGTCAGAGTGGCCTCTAGAATGGCCTTTTTTTCTTGTGTAACCAGGAGCTGTAACCTTTAGGGCACTAGGACCCAGAAAGAGGTCCAGGCAGTGACGGTGTTCAGTGACGGACTGCGCAGCCGCACTTCCTCCAAACGCCACTATTCATCCAGCGCGTGGAGCGCCAGAGTCCAAACGGGCTTAAGGCGCTTTGATAAAGCGCTCTGGAATCCAGCTATGGTGTGCTAAACGTCAGGTCCAGAACGGAAGATGCCATCAATGAAGTCTGTCTGTCAGCAGCAATCCAACGCTGATGGGGTTTAGCTTGTGGAGGATTTGAATGTTCATTTGCTCTCAGGTTGGTTCTGTGCTGGAAGCCCCAACCCTCAGTTCAGTCAAGTTAGAAAGATGCTAACCAGCTGTTCCCTCTGTCACCATGGAAACACGGACCGCTTTAAAGTCGGACAGGATTTTCACGGAGCGGACTTATAGACATGAAGGATAAATACTCCAAGATGAATTCATCAGACATGAATAAAACATTCTTTTCTCCATAGAACAGAATGAAATCCACTGTGTTTTAGCAGCGTCTGTAGCATCACAGAGACGGTGTTCCACCAAAAACTGGGACCTGTCAAATGTTGTTTCCTGGTGACAGAGCTGCAGCTTTAATGTCAATGATATAGAAGAACAAGAATCCAAAACATTGGACTGTTTTCATGTGATCACATGGAAGCAGAATTAGGAAATCTCTAGTAAATCTGTCCTTGTTTAGTCAGCATGTTTGAATTGGAGTTTACAGTTAGATGACAATAAAGACGAGTTCAGACCTAGAAATTACTTTGATGCTATTTTCTTTAAATAAATCAGAAAAAAGTTTAAATAGTAAAAGGCCTAAGGTATTTTTGTGTAAAATATCATGTTATCATGTGGCCGATAAAAATGTTGTCAAAAATTAAATGTTGGCTCCTGGGTGGAGGTATTTCAGTTAATTAAAAACTGACATAAATGAGTAACGTTCACTGCAAACTGTGCAGAAGGCATGTTCTTTCTAAAACTGGAAATAGCACCAACCTTTTTTATCACCTGAAGCTGAGTCTCCATTTGATAATTCAATAAAAATAACATTTCATTTCCTCATTATAAAGCAACTTTATTGGAGTTTCATTAGTCATTGGTCTTTTTGAGCCAAAATTCTGAAGAAATCAAAACAAAAGGCTTTTCCAACAGATTCAGAACGTTAGCACGTGACCTAAGTTTGTTCACTTTGTGCTAAATGTTGATTTATTTGACTGTTCTGTTAATAATATCAACAGTTCTCTGTCGCCCTCTGGTGGTTCATCAGAGAACCCAAACTTCCAAAGAAAGTGAATCAATAAACATGAGCTAATTCTTGATGCAGGTTTGAAAACACAGATGGAAAACAGCATCAATACGAATATTAGTCAATGTATTCTGTAACTGTAATCTGAAAGATTCTAAATGTTGTGTTTAGAATGGAAGGGTCAATCCAGACAATGATGGCTTCACCTCTATATCCTGTAACCCTTGTGCCATCCTAAGTACTTTAACATTGGGAGTTGGGTCATCTAGACCAACTAGACAGTGCTTTAAACTTTTTTTCTTCAATGATTTGTGATCTTCATTGGTGTCCATGGATTACATGATATTTTTCCACCTTTATCCACCTTTGTCATGGTAGGGAGAACATGTCGAAGTAAGGGTGGGGTCATCTAATCTCAACATTCCACCTGAACATTTTAAAGCTCTTTTCCAACCGATTTCTACTGAGAAGGAACCAAACACATGAAAATTAGAACAGCTGGAACAGGATGAGGGGGGAGGCTAAAGATTCAAGTCTGTTTGTGAGTCAAAGATAGAATGAAGACAAACATCAATAGAAAACACAGAGTTGATTCAAAAGAGCATTTATTAGATCCAAACAGGCTGCAGGAATTTTGCAGACAGCTTTCAATTTGAAGCCTTTTGACAATAAGATGCAGTTCTACAAACAGCCAGCAGGTGTCTCCCTTCTCCCTCCTGCTTCAATGCAGTTTGTGTTGTTGCAGCAGCTGCATCAAATTGATTCTCTGCATCCAGAGGCTGTCATTCCTCACTAAGATCCACTTTGTTCATTCATGTCCTCTGGAGGAAACAGGCTTTTTGCTCAGAAAGTTTCTACTAGTTTAGACATTCTACAAAATGAGGAGATTCTACTGGATTTAGATGAAACTTCTTTAAAAACTGCAGCTAGAAATGCTGCCAGCATGAAAAAGAACAGAGTTTACCCACAAAACACCAAAGAAAAAGGAAATTTAACCAGAAAACTGTGGAACACATCAATCAAAGCAAAACTCTGAGTCTTTCAAACTGCATGAGTCAAAATTTGATCATCAACAGAACAGAGATGATAGAAAAATGATTCAACTGAGAGACTTTTGTTCACTAACTGAGATCAGACGGGATTTCTGCTCCAAAAACTGACTTCAAAGGACTTGAATCTAAACCAGTGAGTCATGTGACCACAGCGTTTGTCCGTGTCTACACTATGAACATTCTGGTCACATGACCATGTTGGAGGTTTCTGAATGAAACTCTGTGTTTGTTTGTCAATGAGAGTTTCTGGAGAACAGAAATCAAGTGGGAAACATCTGGAACCAGTATCTTGTGATCCAGAGTTCTGGTTCTGTCCCTGTTCCAGAGACAGAACCAGGATCCAACGCCTGACTGTGTTTACCCCTGACCCACGCATAGATCTATGTCATCCAGAAATGTTCTGTCTGATCAATGATTCCCTCAATCCTTGATTGGCCCATCCCAAACTCACATCTGTCCATCAAATGGAGATCAAAGAAGAAAGTGATGATCTAGAAAAGAATCTGTTTGTCTGCAGGTCTGTTTTTCTCTAGATCCTGGAGCTGCTAAACATCTGAATCCAACCCATGTTTCAGATCAACACTCTCAAGTTAGAATGAGAAGAGGAAGTGCAGTTCTCCATCAGTCCACCGGGGGAGCTGCAGTGCAATAACTGTCCACTTGATGCTGAGAGAGACAGTGGAGCTGATCTCAGATCAGGTCCATCACTCTGCTCTCCACCTCCCAGGAACACCGTCCAGTCACAACATCTCTGCAGACCAGCTGCCGCTGCTGCTCCTCTCTGCTCCTCCAGGAGGAACTTCAGTCGAACAATCTCCACCTGCAAAGAGAAAGTAGAGAGACAGAGATGAAGGAGTGTCTCCTGATCCTGGTCTGTCAGTCAGTGATGCAGCACAGAAGCAGAAAGAGCAACAGGAGCTTCAGTTCTGTTAAGAGCAGCAGCTTCCTGTCATCTTCACCTGTTGGAGCTTCTGCTGCTCTGCTGCTCTGCTGCTCTGCTGCATCTTTGCTCTCAGACTAACTTTAGGACCAAACATCTGGAAGCAGCTGGACTAACTCCACTGTCTGGACTGACTCCACTGTCTGCTCTACTGACCTCAGAGTCTGCAGTTTGGAGTTTGGACTCTCCACCAGTTCCTGGAGCTGCTGAAGATCTGAATATTGAAGGTTGTTCCCGCTCAGGTCCAGTTCTGTCAGGTGGGACGGGTTGGAATTCAGAGCTGAGACCAGAGCAGCACAGCTGGTCTTTGACAAACTGCAGCCCCACAACCTGAATCCAGAAGAAAGAGTTGAGTTTAAAGTCAAAGTTCATGTTTTTCATTCTTCACTTCTTCTAAAGAGTTCAGAGCTGAAGAAGATCAGAAAGTTTAGAAAAAGTCCAAAGATGTGAAGCAACAGCAGCAGATCAGAAGGGTCCAGCAGAAGCAGAGAAGAAGAACATTTAGGAACTTTCAGGACAACATGCAGCTGCTTCAGGAAAGAAGTCCAGATGTGTGAAAGTCAAACATCAGCCTGCGGCTGCATCCAAACCAACTGATGTTTCTGCAGCAACAGCAGAAAAAGTCCACTTCCTCTTTCTGCTCAGCTCTTCTCCAAACAGCACTGAATCATGGGAGAATTTCAGCAGCAGGATGCTGGAAAGTCTTCATCCCAGTTTTCAGGAGATGATCTTCCAGTCCTTCTCTGCTGCAGCCCTTCAAGCCAGAGACTTTCAGCTCCAACAGATCAAAGCAGAGAGAAGAAGGAAGTGATGAGGAAGAGTCAGCAGCAAATGTTGGACATTGATCCATGATCCATGACTTCAGCTCTGAATGAAGAGTCAGAAGCTGCTGGGAGCTTTGATGGATGATGTGATGATGTTTGTGGATGAAAAGGTGAGGATGTGTCTGTCAGAGCAGCATCCAGCTGCAGCATGACTCTGTCACTGTCTGCTCACAGACATCAGCCGCTGGACTCTCAGCTCCATCTGCTGAAACACAGCAGAAGGACTCAGAGTGCATGTGAGCATGCACGGCTGCTTCTTCTGCACGCGCTTTAAAAGAGTCTGTTGGAGCAAAGACACAAAGAAGAGCTGATGGCTGAAAGCAGAGAACAAATGTCAGCAGACAGCTTTGAAACAAGCAGCTGCAGGACGAAAAGAAGAAGTTATTCTGCAGATCTCTGAAGAGAACAAGCAGCTGCAGGAAGATGCTGCTGCAGATCAGAATCTGGACATTTCTGTTCACTGTGGGTCAACACAACTTTGTCATCATATTGATCTGAACACAACTGAAACATGGAGTCTGACCTCAGAGTCTGCAGTCTGCAAACTGGACTCTCCAGAAAACCACACAAATGAAGAACTCCTGAATCCTGCAGTTTCTGGTTCAAGCTCAGGTCCAGTTCTGTCAGATGAGACGTGTTTTTCTTCAGAGCTGAGACCAGAACTTCACAGCTGTTGTCTGACAAACAGCAGAGCCTCAACCTGCAATCATACCGAAAAGTGTGTTCAGTGATTAGGTTGAATAAATTTAACTCAATTACTTGTTACCAATATAATTAATACATTTAATTTGGAGACCGTATTTTCACGACCATAGGGCGCGGTCCCAGTCACAGGGAATTTTTCCATCTTTGACACATACAAAAGGCGCACCGGTGTTAAGGCGCGGGCACGTTAATGCCCCGTTCAGACCCTCAGTGCTTCTAGAGTGGGTTAATAAAAAATCCAGTCTCTGTTCTTTAGAGAAAACATTTTTTTTTGTTTTTGTTCTCCCTAACTGAATAACACAAACTGAATGGTCACTCACTTTCGCGCTCTTGTCTCCCTTTCTCCTTATCCTACGCAAGCCTAGACATACAGCACAGACACAGAGGTACGCAGTACGTGCCATCACGTCTCCTTTGGTCCTTTCTATATGCGCTAGAAAAACCTGCTCCTTTCAGCACATACAGACAGACTTGTGACAGTCTGTCTCTGCATTTCTCCTATGCGCTAGTGAAAATAGCAGCTTAAAGCAGTGGGCAAGCTGCTTTTCTGCTTACTCCTCCTGTACTGAAATGGTTGCGGGTTATCAATCAATCAATCAACCAATCAATCAATCAATCAATCAATCAATCAATAAATCAATCAATCAAACTTTATTTATAAAGCACTTTTCATATTGTAGTATAACACAAAGTGCTTTCCATAAAAAAGAACAAAATCAATAATATGAAAACAAGCAAGAAAATGAAAATAAACAAGCACAAAATTGATAAATAAATAAAAATAGGGCCCCCCTTCCTGTACCTACACATCCCCCAACTTCTTTCACATCTCCCACTTCCAATGAGAAATAGAAACCAGCGTCTGGGCCCCCAGGCCACACGACAGGAGCGATTAGTCGTACCAGGCGGCTATGAGGTAGATAAAGTCGTGAAAATACAGTTATATATATATATATATATATATATATATATATATATATATATATATATATATATATATATATATATATATATATATATATATATATATATATATATATATATATATATATATATATATATATATACTGGGGCCTGGGAGCTTGAGGGTTCTGTGCAGAACCCTCAAGCTCCCAGGCCCCTGGTAGAGGACCCGAGCTTGAGTGAGAAACCACCCACGAAAGGGTGAAAGGGGCAAGTTTATATATATATATATATATATATATATATATATATATATATATATATATATATATATATATATATGCATCACAAAGAAAATAGAAATGACATAGAAACTCGTGCGTTTACTTTGTCCATTCTTTTTCTCCAAGCAGAAACTCTTTCTTTTGCTGATGATGCAGCTGTGTTCCTTTTTTTTATTGACGTATAATCTTCATACGCCGCCATTTAAATCTCAGACTCCGTCTCACTGAAGGACAGCGCTCACTTTTTTTCCACCACGCGCTTCCATGGTGACTCCAGAAATCAGCGATCCATTGAGAATGTCTTTATGTACTTGACTTGCACAAGTCAAGCATAATAACACTAACTTATATCCGGTCTTTTGGAACCGACACACCCAGAGTAAGCAAGTTCAGGCGGATTTCAGCCAGAGTTCAGGACTAAAGTCAGGGTAGTTTAAAGATGCCTTCTTGAATATCCCCCTGGAAAAGATTCTTGGACATTTCATTGTGATTTGCTCACTTGAATGCTCACTTGAATGAACGTAAATGTGTTTCTGCACAGGATTTGAATCCTGATATTGATGGACGGAAGTTTCAGGAGAGAAAGGTTAACTCCAAATTCTTCTGGTAGTGTAAGGGTTTCAGCTGGTTCTGCTGTTAGTCTAAGGGTTTCAGCTGGTTCCGTTGGTAGTCTAAGGCAGTGTTTGTCAACCATCTCTCACGGCACACTAGTGTGCCGTGAGAGATGGTCAGGTGTGCCGTGGGAAACTTCCCTCATTCACTGATCTTAAAACATTTACCATCTCCAGGTTATCAGCTCTGTGTTCATCAACACTTAGTAGTTAGGAATATGAAAGGTCATAAAATACTTTTACTTTGTGTTTATTTGATTCTATTAAAAACATTTTGAATGATGGTGCTGCGAATTTAGCTGCAACTAAAGCCGTTTTTTTGTGAAAAGTCCCTCCCCTTAAACTGTCTCCACCAATAATTCTTGGAGTCTCAATCACACATCATCAGTCTGACCAATCAGAAGTGGTTAAGGTCTTCACTTCCTACTTCTGATTCTGCTCATAAAGTCTCTCAGTTCCAACAAAAACACCAGCTAAAGCTTGTCTTTAGCGGTGTACCTTTCCACAGAATCCACTGTCAGACCGTGGAACAAGTGAACAAAACAATGAAGCTCAGAGAAGCGAGTCTGTCTGGGGTTTGGCAGCTTTTGGCACTACATCTCCCACGATGCATTGAGTTAGAGTGACTGCGTCTAAGCGCACGAGTCTTACTTGTAACGTCGAGAAACCACAACGAACACACATCAAACAGTTTTTAAATCTTCTAACCTAACTTTTATTTACATCTTTTAGAAAAAAAACAGCTGAAACTTCCAGCTTTTTCTGCAACAATTATCACAAAAATGTTTGTGAGATTGCAGAGGGACTGTAAATCAATACAGACTGTGAGTTTCTCTTTTTTTGGATGTGCCGTGGCTCAAAAAAGTTGAAAAACACTATTTTGTGACAGTGACACTATTCGCAGGTTGAATGTTATAACAAAAGTGCAATCCCCTCTTTGCATTTTCATTATAATTATGACACAAAATAAGTGGGTTTTTAAGTAGAAATAAAAAAGCATTTTGAAGGACTGATTTTTCATTTTAATTTTGAGTCATTTGATGCAGTTACATTGTAAAAATTAAAAAGCACTTCTGTTCATCCATTTTAATTGTCAAATTAGACATTTCTAAATGAATTTTGCTACACATTTACCAGAGAACTTTTTAAAAATGAAATGTCAAATACTATTTTCTTTATCATTTAATTAAATGACAGAATGAGCAGTGTTGAAGAAGAAAATGAAAAAGCATTTTGGTGGATTGCTTTTTCATTTTAATTTTAAGTGAAAAAATGCAGCTTCATTTAGAAAATGAAAAAGCATTTCTGGTTTTGACTTTTTTTTATTATGCTACAGAATCGCTTCTATAGAAATGTCTATTCTAGATTCAATATTTAAAGATCTTTTCAAACTTTTTTCTTCAAATAGATTTGAAGTAGAATCCTTTAAATGGTTTTCTGAAAACTGGAAGCTGAAAAATAATTTGCTCCTCCCCCTCCCACCTCTGCTCTGCTCCAGACTCACCAGCTATGACGACTCACCTTATCAGCCACCTGCTCTATATAAGTAGACCCAGCTCCAGTATTCTTCGCCAGTTTGTTAACCCTGATGGTGCCTAGTCTCTCTCTGAGCTCCATGTCTGGCCCCTTTACCTCTTACCTCTCGCTAACCTTGTCTTGTTTTTGTGCTTCAGGTTTCTCATGCCACGAGAGTCACCTGAGTCTGACACCACCTTGAGCAGCAGCTTCTCTCCCTTAAAGATCCTCAGTCTCGGCGCTCCTCAAGATCTCCAGCCACGCCATTTCAAGATCTCCAGCCAAAACCTCTGGACCCCACTCAGGTTCGCCACAGAACCTCGCCTGAACCTCCACACAGGTTCGCCACAGAACCTCGCCTGGATCTCCGCCCCTGCCTCGGCCTAAGACTCATCAACGTCTCCAGCTACGATAACCCACAATACTTCCTGGATCAGCAAAATAAAAATCTCTACTGACGTTACCAGTTACCTGTCTTCTCCTTCCTGGTTTCAGCATCTGGGTCCGTCTCGTGTTCTGATCATGACAAATTTCGACGCCAACTTGAACTTTCTACAGGCCGATCTGTGAACATTTTTTCTGACATAAAATGGATCTGTGTTCTAAAATAGGTTGAAGATCCTGATTTACAAGATCCTGATTAAAACAGATCAGTTTCTATAAATCATCAGAACAATCAATTCAATTGAAAATCTAAACCAATCATGAGTTTGTTTCTAACACGGCTGTAGACAAAAAATCTTCCAGTGAAACATCAGAAACTTCTTCACCTGATCCGTTCTTCTCATCCTTCAGGGAGTTCAGCTTCTTTACTGACCTCAGAGTCTGCAGTCTGCAGTCTGGACTCTCCAGAAAACCACACAGATAAAGAACTCCTGAATCCTGCAGGTTCTGGTTCTCACTCAAGTCCAGTTCTGTCAGATTAGATGGTTTTTTCTTCAGAGCTGAGACCAGAACTTCACAGCTCATCTCTGACAAACTGCAGTACTCCAACCTGCAATCATACAGAAAAGTGTGTTCAGGAGCAGTGATGCAGCTGGAGGTCCAGGAACTTGGTCCATTCAGTCAGGTGGGACCCGCCCTGATGGCAGACTGACAGATGACATTTTCACTGTTTGCTCATTTCTTTTGGAATTTGACCCAAAAACAAGATCATGAATGAAAATGCAATAGATGAGAAACGACTTGAAATGAAGTTAAAACAGACGAGGAATTAAAATGTCATTGATCATCATGAATTATTCATGACTATATATTTACAATCCGATAGATTTAAAGCTTCCATTTCAAAAATGTCAGATTAAATTGTATTTCTTTATCTTAATCCTAAATTGTAAAATGCATTTTCAAATGATCACATTGCAGAAAAACAGCTGAAAAAATCTTTAGTTGGCCTCTGAAAGCATTTCCTGACACCTCTAAACTGTAGAGGGGCCTTGAAAACCACAAGGATCTACGGGCCCCAAAAGGTCTGAAGAGAAGCTGCTGATGGTTCTGCTGGTAGTCTAAGGGTTTCAGCTGGTTCTGCTGTTGGCCTAAGGGTTTTCTGTTGGTGCTGGTTCTGCTGTCAGTCTAAGGGTTTCTGTTGGTTGTGGTTCTGCTGTTGGCCTAAGGGTTTCAGCTGGTTCTGCCGGTAGTCTAAGGATTTAAGCTGGTTCTGCTGATAGTCTAAGGGTTTCTATTGGTTCTGCTTTTATTCTTAGGGTTTCAGCTGGTTCTGCTCTTAGTTTATCGGTTTCTGCTGGTTCTGCTGTTCGTCAAAAGGTTTCACCTGGGTCTGCTGTTAGTCAAAGGGTTTCTATTGGTTCTGCTTTTATTCTAAGGGTTTCAGCTGGTTTATGCTGTTAGCCTAAGGGTTTCTATTGGTTCTGCTATTGGTCTAAGGGTTTCAGCGGATTCTGCTGTAAGTGTAAGTGTTCCTGTTGGTTCTAATTTTATTCAAAGGGTTTCAGGTGGTTCTGCTGGTAATCTAAGGGTTTCAGTTGGTTCTGCTGGTAGTCTAAGGGGTTCTGCTGTTAGTCTAAGGCAGGGGTCGGGAACCTATGGCTCGCAAGCCATATGTGGCTCTTTTGATGGTCGCATGTGGCTCGCAGACAAATCTTTAATTATCCTTTTTTTTTTTCATTAAACCAGTCCTTCTCGTGCGCGATGCGATGCCAGAGGGGCACAGTAGTAGCGGTGCTTGGAGAGAAAAAAATTTGCGCCAGCACTCAGTTTACTATTATCTGTTATTTCACAGAGTTTGACGGACACCTGTGAATTGCCGTGCCTAAAACTGCGCACTCCCGTCTCTGAGAAAGAGCGCCCAGTTGCAGGCACGGGATGAGTGAGGAAGAAAGCAGAGGGTGGGGGTGGGGGGGTGGGGGGGGCAGGCAGCAGGTGAGTCGCGTATGGATTGTAAAAACTTAAAACACGCTGCCCATCACTTACTGCAGTGTGTGTCTAGCTCCACGTCTGCATGTGAGTCTTTGTCACATCTACAGAACATTCAGACCTACGATCACGTTTAAAGTCTCAATGCCTGCATGAAGCAGAAACTCACCACGTATCAACCAGACTAGACCATCAGCAAAACCACCACGAGAAATACTCATCATTTATTAGCAACAGCATAACGATGTTATTAAAAAGAATCCACAGACTTATTGTAATTTAAAAGTGTTGAAATTACATCAAATGCTCACATTCACTTGTATATTTAGTTTTAAACATATTGTCGCGGACTGAGTTGGGTCCGCTTTTGGGCCGCGTTAAAAAGTTCTGGAGTTCATTGAACACATCAAGCAGAGATCTGATTGGCTCTCAGTTCTGTCGCTCAGCCTGTTGTTAGGTAGTTTGGACCAATGGGGTTCAGCTATGGGTCGAATAAGGGAAATGGGAGGACTGGAGCGGGAGCAAGGGAATATAAAGCGGGAGAAGCGCTCTCGCCTCGGCGGGAGAGATTGAGGAGTTACTGAATTAATTGTACGGCGTTTGTTGCGGTCTGCAGTAACCAGAATAAAGAACATTAAAAGAGGTTAAGCCTCTGTGCCTCAGTGTGAAAGAGGGACACTACATTGTTGTATGGCTCTTTCTAAATTACATTTAAAAATATGTGGCGTTTATGGCTCTCTTTGTCAAAAAGGTTCCCGACCCCTGGTCTAAGGGTTTCAGCTGGTTCTGTTGTTAGTCAAAATGTTTCTGCTGGTGCTGCTGTTGGTCTAAGGGTTTCAGCTGGTTCAGATGTTAGTCTAAGGGTTTCAGCTGGTTCTGTTGCTAGTCGAAGGGTTTAAACTGGTTCAGATGTTAGTTTAAGGGTTTCTGCTGGTTCTGCTCTTAGTCTAAGGGTTTCAGCTGGTTCTGCTGGTTGTCTAAGGGTTTCTGCTGGTTATGGTTCTGCTGGTAGTCTAAGGGTTTCAGCTGGTTCTGCTGGTAGTTTCAGGGTTTCAGCTGGTTCTGCTGGTAGTCTAATCAAATTAAATCAAATCAAACTTTATTTATAAAATAGCGCTTCTCGTGCATTTTGTGCAGCTCGAAGCGCTTTAACATTAAAAACAGAAAACACACAACATTACAGTAAAAACCCAACCCACCCTTCACCCTTCCCACTCCCCTCCATTAAAACAGATGACCCATGACAATAACTATTGACTATGCAAGTTTGAATGAATGAATAAATAAATAAACAAACAAACAAACAAACAAACAAACAAGTAAGGCTTGGCTCTGCTGAGAGGAACCAGTATTTGGGAATCTTTTCATAACAGGAGCCAGCCTGGCAATTAGAACATCGCCACAGCGCCCACCCAGATTGGGACAACACTGGGGTCCACTTCACAGCCGTGAAGCTGCAATGTTAGACCCCAGCTGCCCCATCAAGGGCAAGAACTGCAGCAACAACCACTGATCAAGTCGGCAAGTCCTGGAGGGAGACAAGAAACACTGGGGCTAAAATCATGATAAGATACTAAAATTAAAGACGAGAGATCTGCCTCTGCAGGTTTACTCAATTCTTTCATTTCTGCGCCAAAACTCTCCTTTCTCTGATTTTCCACTCTAGTCTGCACTCACAATTGTGTCTGTGTGTGAGCGTGTGTGTGTGAATGTCCACGCTCACATGACCTGCTGTGTCTTTGACCTCGGTCTGCTTCCAGGCAGGTTTGATCAGGATGACTAGTTTGTCATTAGTTTGAGTTCTGTTTTTTTTCCTGAAATCTGTCAAATGTTTCAACACTGGAACCTTTGGTTGTCGTGGAAACATCTTTGTTCTACATAAAATCTAAGCAGCTGTTTTCTTCCACTGCAGACTCTTCAGAGAATCAAAGATTTTCAATTTGTGGAAAATCCAGAAAAATCTTTAAATCCTAACCTTTCTGCTTCAGTGAAGAACTACAAATGTAGAAATGAACCAACCAGCAGATTCAATGTTCTGACCTCAGAGTCTGCAGTCTGCAGTTTGGACTCTTCAGTCCAGAACACAGAACCTTCATGGATGAATCCTCTAGGCTGTTGC
This sequence comes from Oryzias curvinotus, assembly GCA_023969325.1. Lineage (NCBI taxonomy): Eukaryota > Metazoa > Chordata > Actinopteri > Beloniformes > Adrianichthyidae > Oryzias > Oryzias curvinotus. The sequence goes on from CM043707.1 coordinate 23,812,021, forward strand.
TGCTCAGGTACAGTTCTGTCAGGTTTGACGGGTTGGACTTCAGAGCTGAGGCCACAATTTTCCATTGAGTCTCTGAGAGTTCACAATATGTTGAAAGTCTGTGAAGAGAAAGAAAGACAGAAACAGGTGATCTATGATGAATTCAGGCTGTGATGAAGTTCCAGTAGGACAATTGTCTCTTCATCAGAGCTTCATCTTTATCATGAAACAGTCCTCCTCATCAGTCTCTCTCAGACCTTCATCTTTCTTTCATCTGCAGCTGGAGGAGAGAAGGTGGAGCTCCATGGAGCTTCATGCTGCCCTCAGTCTGTCAGTGATCTGAGGTCTGAACCCCAAAGTTCTCAGTAGAACGTCTGGATCACAGGGACTGACAGCTGTCACTCTGACCATGATGATGATGATAATGATGATGGTTGAATGTGGATAAACCCTATATAGTGCGGCACTATATAGTTCTCTGGATTTTCAAAGCAATTCGGACACCCATGCTCTCTACTTCTTTCTTTCGGGTCTTGTTCATATGGCGCTTGACAAGAAAACAAAGTGGCGCATTACGGCCACCACCTGGTCTGAACATGACATGAACAATTTATGAGTTAAACCTAAAGTTGTTGTTTTTTTTGTTAAAGTTTAGCATTTGTTAGTAATTGTGCTCAGGGTTCCACCATCTGCTTGGCAAGAGTTTGTCATACTTTTTCCATACTGGTGTATGAATTGTACAGTCTAATTACATGAAACAGTCTTGTGAGTTCAGAGAAAGTTTTTGCATTTGTAACCCAGATGAAAATCTATGCTGTCACTTTAAATTTGCCGGTTGCCTAGCACTGTGTAAATCCCGCGAGACTATAAATCTTAGGGTGACATGGCTTTGCTTTTTGGGAGACCTGTCAAAGCACCAACAGGTATGCATGTACGAGGGAGCTGGGCTGTGTACCGCTGCTGCAGATCGGCATTCTTTACCTAAAGCCCGGATTCAAATCAGCATGGTTAAGCAAAAAGTGAACTGGTGAGTGCAGCAATGATTGAGACAGCTGAATGAATGAATGGTAAAATGAACAATTTTTCTGCTTGATAAAAGCAGCTGTTGGTTTGTTGTGGGTCTGGAATCATAAGCTGTGATTCTAAGTCCCGCCCCCGCCTCTCTACCTGTACGTTGTTTTCCCCGCGTGCAACCCCCCCCCCCCCCCCCCCAGCGTGTTCCACATAGACAGCGCAACATACGGTCATCGTAGCAGAAAGGTGACAGTAAAGTGGGGGTACCCTAATGGATCTCTAATTAATTTTATGCAAAATGGGTGGTTTTAGTCTTTTATGAGGGTGTTCATGTGTCCCCAATGAGATTGCCAAAGACTGTCTTTCCAGAAAAACTTTCTATCCCATAACAGACTCTGGTCTGCGTTCAAAGCTGCAGACACGCCCCGTCCGCGTGTTTTTTTATTTGATTTGAAATGGTTTATTTCAAGCAATCAAGTAGAAACAATACACAAAAGCAATACAATCTTCAGTTATACATTCATACAGTAACTAATCAAACTTAGGATAATTAGACATATTAATAAATATTGCTTGAAAGGGAGTGGAAGGAAGCGAACTTATATAATTCCACTCCGTTATACTATAACCATTTTATTACATGATTTATCAATATCCGGTTCCTAGCTTTTATCAGACAGAATTAAAAATCATAAGGTATCGATAAGGCACATGACAAAGATGAATTACTTAATTATTATGTTAAAAATAACTATTTTAGAAATCAACATGGCAAATGCAGATCAGTTATCTAAAATATATGTTACTCATAAAAGTCATTCATATGATTAGAACATAATACTATATCAGTAAAATAGACACAACACTGTTTCAGAGATTTTCATAGTAAACTTTCATCAAGTATCAAAAGTTTAAAACATGTGCAAAATTATGTTACATTAGGAAAGATTTTTGAATCAATTTATCAATTTTTGGAGCAAGTGAAGTAATATCATTAAACATCGATCAATTTAACCATTTTCAATAAGTGATTAATCATTTGTTTTACTTTTTTTTTTTTAAATATTTAATAAGGTAATGCTGTAAGGGAGAAAAAAAATAAAAATAAAAGGGTCTGTAATCTGTCGATTATCCAAGGTTGGCATGTCTTCTTCTGCTGAAAAAACAGCTGTCCTTCTGGGTTCAAAACAGTTTCTAGTCTCTTCCATGTTATGTCTGCAGACATTAGATTCAGGTCCATATCCTTCTTCAGCTGATTTCAGCTCGGTGAAAGTTGAGGTCAAGTTGTCTGCAGGTCAGAAATCTCTGCTGTTGATTCAGGTGACGTCAGACGTTTGGAGAAAGTGATGAATCCACGTGTCATATTTCTTGAAATTATTTGACTCTTTGGTTTATTACTCCATGTTGATTCAGACGACCTATGATCAAACACTTCTCAAAGTCTTTCATGGTGTTCACAACCAGAACCTTGGACCGGTCCGGTGGACCGAGTGGTTTGACGTAAATCCTGCAGCCTTTAACCCAAGTGTTCTCAATCTGCTTACGCTTCCTGAGAAGCCGTGCATGTTTGGAGATTTCAGCATTCCTTCTGGTCAGATGGTCGTTCAGATAAACAGCAGATCCCTTCAGGTTCTTCCTGAGGTTCCTCAGAGCTAGCTTGTGTTTGTGATTCACAAACCTGATGAGGATCGCTGGTTTATCCGTCTCCTTTCTCCTGGGGAGCAGGTGGCAGGTCTCGATGGTATTGAGATCCAGGGAAATCCCTTTAGATGTGAGAAATGAATGTATTTGCAGATTCAGAGATTCTGCACCACGCTCTGTATTAGCACTGCTAGCTACGCTAGCGCTAGCATTAGCATTAGCAGTGCTCGCTCCTGCTGTTAGCTTCGCTCCAGGCTTGATTGGTAATCCAGTGAGAATGACATTATTCATCCTTACTTGCTGTTCCACATCGTCCAGTCTTTTCTCCAGAATGTCGACCCGGTTTTCTGGTTGCTCGTTTTGAGCCCGAAATCTTCGGAATTCTTCCATCATGTCCATTAGTGGCGTTAGCTTAGCCGACACCTGATCCATAAAAGATTTAAGCGTTTCTTGAATGCTATCAAGAGCCTTTTTGAGCTCTTCATATTCCTGGGATTTCTTAGGGGGCATGGTCAGCTCTTTTTTTGGAGAAAATCAACTTTTTAAGTAATTTAAAGATAGTTGTATCCACAGAGAGGCACTCCACGCGCCCTGCCCGTAACCCGGAACAGCTCTCTTCCTCCAGTCCGCTGTGACGGTGTTAAAGGCACCACAACAATCTGAGAACATGATAGCTATTTTACTAAACCACAGAGAGCCGCAGTACAGGGAGAAAAGAGCTGCCCATCGTACATCTTTGGTATTTGTGTGTGTGCTTCCTTGTCTTGTGTGCGTGTGCCGCGTGCTGTCTGAACAACAGCCCCGTCCCCCGTGCACACAAACAGCCAGACAGACCTCTCCACTTCAGCGAGAATAACGAAATTAATATAATCATTAATTAACGGAAAAATTGACTGACTTGGTGAGTTCTCCGCAGCGACCGGAACAAAGAAGGCTCGGGTAAGAGCAGAGGGGGAGGCCTGTGCATGTACATACACAAATAACTGGTCAAAAGACAGCCAAATAATCCACAAACACTGTTTGCTGGACGTAGAGTTACTTTCTGTTAAATGCCGTCCATTCTGGCCACCCAGAGAGCTAACAGCCGTGCTAATCACAGCTGTTTACATACCACCCGATGCTAACGCTAGCATAGCTCTCTCACTGCTAACAGACACAATACACAGACTACAGAGGATTCACCCCGACGGTTTTCACGTGATAGCTGGCGACTTCAATCAGGCAAACCTGAATTCTGTCCTGCCTAACCTTTACCAACATGTTAAGTGTCCAACCAGAGGTTAAAACACCTTAGATCATGTTTACACAAACATTAAACATGCATACAGAGCCACTCAGCTTCCACACCTAGGCCAGTCAGATCACCTCTCTCTGCTCTTAACCCCTGCTTTCACACCTCTGAGAACGAGCTCAACCTCACTCATCAAGACCATCACAACCTGGCCTGAGGATGCACTCTTCCAGCTCCAGGACTGCTTTGAACACACTGACTGGAGTATTTTTGAACACCAGGACCTGACAGTATTCACAGAGGCCGTGCTGGAATACATCCCCTTCTGCATGGGGACTGTCACGGAAGTAAAGCGCATCCGGGTCTTTCCCAACCAAAAACCCTGGATGACCAAAGAGGTCAGATTGCTCCTAAAAGGCCATGATTCTGCCTTTAGGTCGGGGAACAAAGACCTATACAGGACCGCCAGAGCCGACCTGAGGAGAGGGATCAGGAAGGCCAAGCTGGAATACAAAAGGAAAATTGAGGACCACCTCGCCAACAACAACCCTCGGCAGGTGTGGCAGGGACTAGAGCACCTAACCAACTTCAGGGGACAGACCAACACCGTGGCACACTCAAGCGCTGCACTAGCAGAAGAGCTGAGCGCGTTCTTCTCACGCTTCAAGACCACATCACTGCAGTCTGAAGTCCCATCACCTCTTCCTCACTCTGCCTCCAGCCCTGAACCCCTGACTGTGCAGACACAGGACGTGGCACGGATGTTCAGCAGGGTAAGCCCCAGGAAAGCGGCGGGACCTGATGGAGTTCCCGAGAAGGTTCTGCGGGCCTGCGCCGATCAGCTCTCCCAGGTCTTCACAAAAATCTTCAACCTGTCGCTAGCTCAGGCTTTCATCCCTGCTTGCCTGAAGTCATCCACTATCATCCCGATACCCAAAAAGTCCTCATCCACAGCCTGCCTCACGGACTACCGCCCAGTTGCACTCACTCCTGTCATCACAAATTGTCTGGAGCGGCTGCTCCTGGGACACATCAAAGAATCCCTCCCTCCAACCTTCGACCCCCACCAGTTTGCTTACAAAGCAAACAGATCAACGGATGATGCCATTTCCATCACCCTCCACACTGCGCTGAGCCACCTGGAACACAGACACCTACGCCAGGATGCTCTTTGTGGACTATAGCTCAGCCTTTAACATAATCATTCCTGACATTCTGGTCAACAAACTGTCTGACCTAGGACTCCACCCACTCACCTGCTCCTGGATCAAGGACTTCCTCACAAACAGACCACAGACAGTCAAACTTGGCCCCCACCTCTCCTCCACCCGGACGCTGAGCACAGGCTCCCCACAGGGATGTGTGCTGAGTCCTCTGCTATACACACTCTACACAGCAGACTGCAGACCAGCCCACACCAGCAACACCATTGTGAAGTTTGCAGACGACACTACTGTGGTGTGGCTGATCTCTGGGGATGACGAGACTGCCTACAGAGACGAAGTCCTGAAACTGTCAAGGTGGTGCCAGGCTAACAACCTCATCCTGAACACCACCAAGACCAAGGAGATCATCCTGGACTTCAGGAAGAACAGAGCAGATCCACCCCCACTCTACATCGATGGAAACTGTGTGGAGAGGGTCCACAGCTTCACCCTCCTGGGCACCACAATCTCTGCTGACCTCACATGGTCTAACAACACCATGACTGTCATCAGGAAGGCCCAGCAATGCCTGCACTTCCTGAGGAAACTTTGGAGGAACAACGTCAGCCAGGAGCTGCTGGTAACCTTCTACCACTCAACCATTGAGAGCATCCTGTCCTCCTGCATCACAGTGTGGTTCTCCCACTGCACTGAAGCAGAACGGCTGAGCCTCCAGAGAGTGGTAAAGACAGCGCAGAGGATCATCGGCTGCCCCCTCCCCTCACTGAAGGACATTTACCAGTCTTGCTGCCTCAGCAGGCTGACTAGCATCATCAATGACTCCACCCATCCTGCTCTCCCTCTGTTTGAACTGCTACCATCTGGAAGGCGGTACAGTTCCATCAGAGCCAGGACAAACAGAATAAGGAAAAGCTTTTTTCCACAGGAAATCACAATACGGAATACACACACTTCCACCAACTACACCCCACTCGGACTTTACAAATGCTAAATTGCTGTGCACCATCAGGGGCAACGAACTGGTGATGAATGCCGGAACTGGAACTCCTTAAGAAGGTCTGGATGTTAATGATGTGAGTGGTCACAGCTGGTTCTAGTCAGGAGAGGAGCAGAGAGGGGAGGGGGAGGAAAGCTGCCAGAGGCACCATGACAATATCGTTTGTGTGTTTTACTTGAAGTTACAATCTATTACATTTTACCTTTGGACAGAAAAGAAATCACGATTAAAATAATTTAAAACAAGTTATGTTTGTTGTGGTCTATAATGTGTATTTGAAGTATTAAAATGTACATACAAAATTGGGATAAATACCTCATAAATAACTATTTAATGCATAACAAATGCTTCCTCTGGATTTTTAAAAACAGGAAGGGAAAATACCATGGACTAACTGAGAATTATTAGGATAGCTTTTTTGAGTGGAATTAGGAATACTGGTAATGAAATCCATTGCCATGTGGGACCAAGGAAAACTAAAATATTTGGGATTACAAACATGAATAACTAAAATTTTCTACAGTAAAAGTGTCTGGAAATGTCAGTCAACATAGTCTTGAAGAGAATGAATAGATACAGCTGATGGCCTGGATTATGGCAAATACCTAAACTACAGTGTCTCAAACATTGCATCTTTGTCAGAAAAAGATGCTAAAAAAATGACTAGCATCATCACTGACTCCACCCTTCCTGCTTTCCCTCTGTTTGAACTGCTGCCCTCTGGAAGGAGGTACATGTCCATCAGAACCAGGACAAACAGACTAAGAAACAGCTTTTTTCCACAGGGAATTACCATACGGAATGCACATACATCCACCAACCACACCTCACTCTGACGTTTACTACAATGCGTGCAATATCCTGACTGTGCAATAACCGGGTCACTGTGCAATAACTCGATATTTATTATGCTGTGCTCACAGCAACTCATGTCATTCCATTCTATTTTATCCAAAAATATTTAATATTTAACAGTTTCTGTACATATTGTTCATTTTTTGTTTAGAGTTGTAAATACAGGATTTCTATTTCTATTCTATTTTTATTTTTTATTTTATGTAACTCCTTCACTCCAAGGCTGCTGCAATTTCATTGTATCCCCATGTACAATGACAATAAACGATTCTGATACTCTGATAAATATGGCAGATAACGTTTACAGGTTTGACACACACACACACACAAAAGTGACTTCTCTAGTACAGAAAGCAGAACCGTTGAGGTCAGATCTTAATGATGCTGCCGTCTTGAAGAATGTTGCCCCAGGGCTCGTTCAACCAGGCTCGGTACCCATCCCCAAAAAGGAGCACCGATCCTGACTTGGATTCTGCCCTCTTCACTGCCAGTGTGGTAGTGTTAGCAGGTTTAATTCTTCAGTGTAGGCTTACACCTTTTGCCTACCTGCAGCGGAATAATTCTGAAGAAATTACGACGGGCAGCCACGTCTCTCTTTAGCCATTCACCGGCTTCTCTTTATTAACAAGACCGAACAGAAAACTTGCTCCAACATACAAAGTATAACAGCGCCCCCTTTAGGTCACTAATAATAGGTACAGTTACAAAGCAGTCATATCATTCCAGGTGGAAATATCCCGAGTCATACCATTTGTCAACAGGTAGGATCTTTCTAACCCCCTACTCATCCAACAAATCAGCTGGAGTGCTTCTTTCTTTTCTTTTCTTTTCTTCCCAAAAGAGAACTATAAAAAAACTCTTCCATAAGACCAATCGAACGCCTTAAGAACTATAAAGACAAAAAACAACAGAAAACATAATCTGGATTAAAAAAAAATTCTTTTGTTGAATGTGTTGTGGTTTTATATTCACTGTATATTGTAAATACATTAAAATTAGCAATTTAAGTCTTGTCTGCAGTTTTTAAACATTCATATTCCTCCATAAATTGAACCATTCTAGCCCAAATTAATTAAAATCAAATTGTAAATTTCATGTAAGTCATACATGCAACACATTTCTTCTTCAGAATCAAACCATGTCAGCCTTCAACACAAAGGGTTCTATATCAGTTTATTTTTTGAAAAAAAAGATTTACTGCACACTTGTTTTAAACAAAAATACTTTCATTTTTAAAAATTAATATGAAAATCCAAAATCCCATCCAATAAACATGATTTTCCAGGTTTCATATATACTTCATAAACTAAAATGCAAAACATCAAAATAAATAGAAACTTTCCAAAAGTGAGTTTTAATTTCCCCAATGAAATAATTGATGTTGCATTTTACAGGGTCTTCTACATCTCTGCTTTGCCAACATTAAGGTTTCTGTCCTGGCCCCCTATAATGATGGTCAGTTTCCACGTGCCGCGACAACTCAGCACACACATTTGCAAAAGAAGAGGGCAGACACTTCACTAGCACACTCAGTCAGTGTGTGAGCCTTCAGTTTGTGTTACTCAGTTAGAGAGAACAGTAATTTAAAAAAAGGTTTTCCTCAAAAAAAAAAACAGACTTGTTCTATTAATAACCCACTCTGGAGGCTCTGAGGGTCTGAACGGAGAAGTGAACCTCGAAGGAAGATCCGCCGTCGGCCCTGGAGAGGATCTCCCTTGCGGTCAGAAACGTCATGGCAGTAAAGATTCAACACTAGCATGCATGTTTTACCGGTATGTTGTGTTAACGTGCCCGTGTCTCAACACCCGGTGCGCCTTTTGTATGTGTCAAATACAGAAAAATCACCCATAACTGAGATTGCGCCCTATAACCCGGTGCGCCCTATCGTGGTAAAAATACTACTGTATGTGAAAAAAATACAACCATGTCTGATATAGAAGAACCTAAGAAATCCAGTTTCTGCTTCAGTTTCCTCCTTTAGTAATCAATCTGTTTCATTCACAGATCAATGATTTCTCTAGAAAGAAGATGATGAACAGAAGAAAGAGCATTTTAGAAATGTGCTTCTAGAATGACTGACATTGTGGAAATGAAGACATCCTTTCATTCTGGACCGTCTGCTTTGTGTTCAAACCTTTCAGAAGGTTCTGGATTGGATTTCATTTAGAGAAATAGTGATCCCTCGATATAAAGCGGTTTACTTTTCATGGTTTCGCTACTTCACGGAGTTGCATCGTGCATTGTGTTCTGCATTCTGATTGGCTAAAAATTCACTCCCCTTCTTCTCTACCTGTGCGTCAATGACGTTGCAGTTTAATATGTACACGTACGTAAAACAGCTTACCAAATTTACATGACGTACATGCAAATCATCTTGCAATTTCGAGTTTCTCTAAAACCCATAGAAAAAAGAGCGACAACAACTAACTATCACTATGTTCTTCTCCCGAACAAACACACAGCTGCCCCGTGGGCTTCAAAGGAAGAAAACACTGCAGAGTGGAGTCAGGATGCAGCGGCTCAGTCTGAAGAGCAGTGAAATACACCTGAGTCACTATTTGTCCAACTGTACTTTGGGTTTTTCATTTCATTTTAAAATTTCCGTTTAATCCAATTACTCGGGTCGCGGTGGGCGGGGCTAATCTCCGCGATTTGAAGCCTTCTGTTCACATCGATGATTCAAATTATTATTTGACAGTACAGCATAGAAGTTATTTGTTGAAAAAAATGTTTCTAAAGTACTTTTATTTGTGAAACCACTGCTTGAGCCTGTAAATGGTTTGTTCTTTCTTTTCAATGTATAACAGAGTATTTAATTGTATAATAATTGTAAAAAAACAATAGAGGTTTCTACTTCACGGATTTTGCCTATCACGGGTTCTTTTTGGAACGTAACCCCCGTGAAAAACAAGGGTTTACTGTATGATCCTTCTTTGCTCTTCAGCTAAAAGATCATGAGTGTTAAAAACAAACTGATTTTCTTCGTTCATGTTTTTATTTCTAATAATTTTCAAACCTTTCATTCTTTGTAAATCAATCTGAACACTGATCTGATTTATCATCACAATCACTTGTGGACTCACCTGAACTTTCTGCAGTTCCTCACAGCTGGGATCAGTCTCCGTTTACCCTCATCTGATGTCTTGTACTGGTTCAGGTCCAGCTCATCCAGAACCTCCTCTGACATCAGCAGAGTGTAGGCCAGAGCTGAGCAGTGGATCTCTGAGAGTTCCTTCTCTGATTTGTTCTTTGACATCAGGAACTCTTGGATCTCCTGATGAACTGAGAGGTCCTTCATCTCCATCAGACAGTGATAGATGTTGATGCTTCTGTCAAGAGAAACTCCATAACTGTTGATCTCCTTCAGGTTGTTGATGGCTCTCTGGATAGTTTCTGGATTCTTCTCTGTCTGAACCAGCAGGCCTCCTAAGATTCCTCCTCAACAGATTCATCAAATCTTTGTTTGCTGCAGCAGAAAAGTCTTTCTTCTTTCATTCAGATGATGATTCAAATGTTTTGATCAGTTCTGTCTGCAGCATGATCAGGACTCTGATTCCTGCAGGACTCTGTGGATTTGAACCAACTTTTCTTTCTGATGTTTTTCTGGACTAAAACAAAGCATCTGTATGAGCTCAGAGTTTCCCCACCGACCTCTGACCTGTTTTCCTTCACGTCCAGAATCCAGAGCCACTTTGAAGAAAATCCATGAAATGAGTTGAAATCCAAACGTATTGAAGCAGAATTGAAGCAACATCAGAGCAAAAGCAGCAGGAAAGGATCAAAGCTGTTCAGATGTTCTTCCTCACATGAGAGCCTCTCATTTCATCTGATGAAGATCAAACATTTCCTCTATTCAGAAATTAAGCTGCACTTCCTATTCCACCCTGCAGAGGTCAGTGTTTGCAGATTCCAAAAGCCTCCGTCTGTTTGCAGATGAGCTCATGATCTGCACCTCCAGAGGTGAAGATCTTCACTTTATTTCTTTTTTTGGTTGAAGGATGTAGAAAGAAAAATCCCAACCAGATCAAATGGGATTGAAAAAGCTGAAGCTCAGATGATTGATCCTCCTTTCAACTCCTCCAAATCATTTCATCACTTCATGATCCAGAACTCTAAACTAATGTTGGATCAATCTGATCGGATCTCAGCCAGGATCCTTTAGATTCCAACAAAGAGGCTCCCAGCTGAGTCCTAACATTCAACAACTTCTTCTGAAAGTCTTTAAAATGCAAACATCCACATTCTTTCTATCCCAGCTGTTCCATCAACTCACCCCTCTGACACAAATGCAGCTGTTCTTTCTTTGACTTCTTCCTCTGGATTTTGGAACCGCTCTGTGTTCCTGAAGTTCAACCGGCTCCAGTTTCCAACCGGTTCTGAATGACCCAGGAAGCAGATTCCTGTGGACTTTGGACAGAAGGACACGGTCTGACCCTGGAGCAGATCATAAAGTGGATTATTCTGTTCAGCAGTCAACAGACGATTGGTTGATGTGTAATCATTGACTGGATTTATGACTTGATTGTTTTCTTCTGTAAAACATCAACATTTATGGAGTTTTTTCTCTTCTTGTTTCTCCAAACATCTCATGATGATGGAAGTCTGAGGAAACTGGATCAGAATAAAAAGACTTTTCAACTCTGTTTCCATTTCCAATCATTTCTCTTTTGTTCTCATTTTCTTTTCTTCGTCCCAAAACTCCTCCAACAGGATTCCTGAAGCGTCTTTCAAAGCCAGATGTTTGAGATTCTCTATCAGGGTTTGTGTTTGTGAAAAAGACCTTCAGGATCTCAAATCTGGTTCTGGACTCTTCTGCCTGATGAAGGTCTGACAGACAAAGCCTGCAGGAAGAAACCAGCTGCATTTGCAGCTTCTTTGCCCCAAAGTCTGTTTCCATGGCAACAGCAGGTCGTTAGTTGGTCCAGCCCACAGCTTAGGAACAGTTTTTTTCCCCCAAAGCTGTCTCCTTTGCACATGTATCTAATAGACTACACTGTAAAGACACTCATCCCTAAATGCAAATATATAGTATTTCTGTACAGTTCTAATCAGTCAACCTGGAAATCTGGACAGAACTGTTCATTGTAGTACTATCTTGTATATTGTAGTCATATCTAACTCATATTTATACGCATATTGAACTTCTATTTATGACATGTTTCTATGCTGCACTTTACTGCTTGTTGCACTTTGGTTAGACACAAACTGCATTTCTTCTACCTGTTTATGTGTAACGACAATAAAGCTGAATATAATCGAATCTCTGTTAGAGCAGAACAGGGCAGCTCAGAGGTCAGAGGTCAGCTGCTGCAACTTTCTGTGACTGCAGTCCATCACCTGCTGACACGCCCACCAGACACTTAAACGGCAGCTCCGCCCCCCAGCAGAGTCTGTGTGGGAGCTTCACTCTCCACACGCTCACATGAGCAGAACTCTCAGCTGCTCCTCTTCCTCTCTGTTGCTCCTTCAGGGGCAGGAGGAGGCGTCACCTCCAGACAGCTCTGATCCTCTCAGGATTGGGCTCTGTTAGGAGGTTAGCAGCTGCACTGAGGTGCTGCGTGGTACCTGGACTACCGTGTCAACTTCACCTGGATACATTTTCATATTTTCATATTAAATTTTCATATCAGACCATAATGATGTGAATCACCATTTAAACCAAATATCTGTATTTGTCAAATGTGAGGGCTCTGTGTCTCATAAGAGAAATGTATTATGATCAGGTTGTTTTGATTTAAATGTTTATTTCCTATCATACTTTTAATATAACAGATGCACTAAAGGACCATAATGCAACAGTTTTTTTAGATAATTAAGAAAAGGTATTTATATTACAAACTGAACTGAAGATTAAAGTAAAAACTTTCAAGTTTCAAAAGAGGACATGAATCTGTGAAGATCTTTTTAACTTTACCAAACTACCTCAGACTCTGTCTCACTAAAGTATAGCGCTTTCTTTTTTTCACCACGCGTTTTCATGGTGACTCTGGAAATCGGCGATCCATTGAAAATGTCTATATGTCCATGCCGTCTGTGTGTCTGTGCCCAGTGCTTTATTATTGGCAGATCGGACCCGGAAGCACAACATTTAGCCATGCTAACATCATTTTCAGCCATAATGTCTGAACTTAAACTGGAATAACAAGCGGATTGTGGCAAAATCTTTTTATAAAAATTACAAAGAATATTGTCAGACACAATTTATGAAGGAAAATAAATTTAGGTTACAAAAGGGAACGTGACATTAAAATATGTAGAGCCCGAGCAGATCTCCACTCTACGTAGTTTGTCCAAGTGGGGCTACCGTAGTGTGACGTTTCCTTCGATCAATAGGACGCCGAACGGTAGTTCCAGGCCCAACGGTTATTGTACCTACACCGTGCACGCCCATTAACTCAGGGTTACCAAGTAATTACGTCAACTCATATCCGGTCTTTTGGAACCGACATACTCAGAGTAAGCAAGTTCAGGCGGATTTCAGCCAGAGTTCAGGGTTAAAGTCAGGCTAGTTTAAACATGCTTCCTGGAATACCCCCCTGGTTTTTTTAGTGGAGTTTTAACCACCAAATGTGGTGTTTTTTTATGAAAAGAGTTCTGGATCTTCCCTAAACGTTGGAGTCTGGTCCTACATTTGGGTCATCCTGATATACCGTAACAAAGCCTCTTTTCTGCGCTGCAGAATCAGCTGATTTAAGGTGATTACGTATTCACGTCCCTACTGTGCAGCGCTGCATCTCAGTGTAAGGCTGCTTTCTCCACATTAGAATCTGCTGGGATTGTGTCAACTCTTGAATACTTACTGGAATAAAAAGAATGGAAACACTGGAGATAAAGCCCCTGTGTCAAAGCACAGGTGTTTTTCCAGAACTTATGTCAGTAAGCTTTAGACTTTATTTTGGTTAGAAAACTTAAAATCCAACATTATTCTGCATTTCAGAGCAAGACAACATTGCTCCCAAGTGTATTTTTACCACACTCTGCTATATTTGTAAAGATAGTGAGTCAGCCATCTCAGACGTTGCAAATAAAAAAGGAGAGAAAATGAACAGGACTACCAGCACTGTAAAACACAATGATCATATCATATCAATAGGCTGAAAGATCATATTTGTTTATAAGCCAGTGTTTTTCAACCAGTGTGCCGTGGGAGATGGTCAAGTGTGCCGTGGGGCATTGCCCTCATTAACTGATCTAAAAACATTTCCCATCTCCAGGATTTCAGCTCTGTGTTCATCCAAACAGGTACAGATAAAACACTGAGTAGTTAAGAATATAAAAGATCATAAAATGATTTTTTCTTTGTGTTTATTTGATTCTATTAAAGACATTTTGATAAGAATGACGGTACCGCGATTTAGCTGCACCTAAAGCTGTTTGCGGAACAGTCCTGCCCCTTCAGCTGTCTCCAACAATTATTCTTGAAGGCTTAATCACATGTCATCAGTCTGACCAATCAGAAGTGGTTAAAGTCTCAACTTCCTTGTTCCAATTTAGCTCAAAACTTCACTCAATTCCAACAAAAATACCAGCTAAAGCTCGTCTTTAGCTGTGTAGCTTTCCACAGAATCCGGTATCAGACCGTGGAACAAGAGAACAAAACAATGAAGCTCTGAGACCCTAGTCTTTCTGCCCTTTTACGGCAGTTTTCACACTACATCTCATGATGCATTGGGTTAAAGGGACAGCGCCTCAGCGCACAATGAGTCGTCCTTGTCAAACGTCTTGAAACCAACGAATACACATCAAACAGTTTTTACATTTTCTAACGTTACTTTTATTTCATCTTTTAGAAAAAACGGCTTTAACTTTTGCCTTTTCTGCCACAACATTCACAGAAATGAACGTGAGATTGCGGGGGGGGGGGGGGGGGTTGTAGATCAAGACAGACTGTGAGTTTCTACTTTTTTTTTTTTTTTGGATGGTGGTGTGCCGCGGGATTTTTGTTAAGGTTAAAGTGTGCCATGGCTCAATGAAGGTTGAAAAACACTGATATAAGCAACCTTTCTCCTCTTGGCTTCATCATGCGCTAGCATGCTAGCTCGTTATCTTGCTAACTCGTCCAACTTGTGGCTACCTTATTAAAAAAACTGAAAAACAATCTTCAACTCACCAGGATATCTCTTTAAACACAACTCTGTTTGAAAATCTTTAGAATACTCCTTCAGCGTCGATTGGTGCCAAGTTCCTATTTCTGTATGTGTTCCAGAAACACACTGATGTCCTCTCATCTCACCGTGTCGTCGCAGATGGAAAAAACCTGGAGAAATATGTAGGGATATTTCTGCCACCACGTTGCATACAAAACTTTCTAAGTTGTAAGTGAAAATATTAAATATTTGCTTTTTAATAATTTTTTATTCTGCTTTACTTTTTTTTGCTTTCAAAAACTTTTTTTTTTTTTTGCGTTTGCAAAATGCATGTTTTTGCATGTGTTGTGTCAAATCTAGCTTTTGTCCTATATTTGATTTTGCTGACCACTTTGAGCGCGAGTTAGCGTGACATGACTGCCACTGCCAGCGCCAAAAAAGTTTTCGTATGCGTTGTGTGTCATCTCACTTTTTTCCTATCTTTGATTTTGCTGAGTTAAGTTTCAGTTTATTTCATTTTTTCAGATTAGTTTGTCAACATTTTCAGGAACGAGGAGAGATCTCTTAGCAATAACGATTGTGACTCTTCTCATGACAACACAGGTCGGGTTACAACGGGCGTTTATTTGCACTTCTGCAGGTCATCACACTTCTTGTGGGACATTGCGTGCCTTCGCTTTCATTACGCCGTGAAAACTATAACAAAACATTATACATGTTTGAGGAGAAATAAACAAGACAAAATAACAAAAAAAAACAAGCATAAAAAATACCTCGTTTCCGCTTGTCAAGACAAAGAGTCTCTTTGAGTCCAAGGTAATGTTTTTTGCAGCTCTTTCTCCCAGCTTGAACTCCTAATTGCTGCAACCTCATGAGCAAAAGACGTGCTCACCTGCGGCCAACATAAAAGGCTCAAATTCTCGCGAGAATAATTCTATTCTTCTGAACATAATTCAAACAAAATTCACTGTACACTCCAAAGAAATAAAAATTAAATCAGCAATTATTAACATTTCAAAACCCATAAAGATAAAATAAAATATATAATTTTAAGCTGCATTTACACTCCCACCAAAATCACTCCTAGGAAGATTAAATGGGATTTTCATGTCAAACCACTAATGTGAAAATACTGCTTTTGGTTATTCACTCTGCTTCTACAAGTGTCACAACCTTATGAACAGGTCTATCTAAATGCAGTAGTCTAGTGTGTGAATTTCCTTTATTCTGTGTAGTCTCACTGACAAGTAGAGTTAACTTTCGTACGATGCCATCTTGACTAGGATAGGTTTGTAATACTCTAGCAAGCTTCCACTCATTTCTTGGTGTGCTTTCATCTTGTAGAATCACAATATCATTCACTTTCAAGTTTCGTGTTGAGTTTTGCCATTTCTGACGTTGCTGAAGGTTTAGCAAATACTCTCGCTTCCATCTCTGCCAAAATTCATTGGCCAGGAATCACACTCTTCTCCATCTTTTATGCAGATATAAATCTTCTCTGCAAAACTGTCCAGGAGGAGGCAGTATGACTGAAGATTTCATAGTCAGTATATGGTTTGGTGCAGTGGTTCCCAAACTTTTTCTGCAGGGCCCCCCTTTCTGAAAATTACAATATTTTCGAGCCCCCCCACACTGACATAAACATACAATCCTTTGTTTCTAAACTCCACCGCACCTTATAACATGTGGTTAATGAGAAATCTTTCTCTGAACTGTAGAATTATGTTATCTAAAGCTGAAGGAATCTCTAGATCTGTCTATGTGTCTCTGTCTTTAGAAATTCCAAAACACATCTGTAACCTATTAAACAAAACATTATTTGATTTTATTTGGAAAAAATTTCATTACTTAAGCAAAATTTGTTTTGTGTAACACCAGAAAACATGGGGGCATGGATGTATTAACCTTTAAAACTTTAAACAACTCTTTTAAAATAAAGTGGTTAAGTAATTTATTGAAAGAGGAAGACAATATCTGGAATGTTTTTCCCAAATATATATTTGACACACTGGGAGGCATTAAATTCTTGCTAAAATGTAATTGTAAAATTGAAAAATTACCCACAAAACTTTCAAACTTTTACAAACAAGCCCTCCTGGCCTGGAAACTCGTTTATAAACATAATTTTTCTCCAACAACTTGTTTTATTTGGAATAACAGTAATGTACAATACAAAAATAAATCACTTTTTTTCCTAGGTGGTATGATAATGATATTGTTTTAATCAGACAACTTTTCAATTCTCATGGACATCTTCTGATATATGAAGAATTTCTTTTAAAATTCGGCATTCCTGCTCCACCCAGAGAATATGCAATAGTGTTAGATGCCATTCCAACCAGTCTACTACAACTGTTTAAAGGGATTCATAACACAAGTCAATTAAGAACCCAGACAATTTTTTGGGACAATGTGGATATTTGTGTTCATTCAGTTTCCAATAAACAAATGAGAAATCTTTTACATACCACAACCTTACCTGCTGGGAGGTTTTACTGGGAATCCAAATTTGTGGACATTAAATGGACTTATGCTTGGACTATTTGTAATAAATACTGTCTAAATAACAAAATAAAAGAGGTGTCCTTCAAAATATTGCATTGTATATATCCTACCAAAATTTGAGTAGATTTGTTGGACATGGACCTGTTTTGTTCATTCTGTGGAACTCAGGAGGAAACTATTTATCATCTGTTTGTGGACTGCAGACATATAAATAAGGTTTGGATTGAAGTGGGAAACTATATTGGAAATATAACTAAACAAACTGTTACATTTTTAGAAAAATACATTATTCTGGGTTACCTTAATGTCAAAGTAGACAAAGATTGTATCTTCATTACACAATTGTTTTTATTATTGGCAAAATTCCATATTCATAAAGCCAAATGGTCAAACTCCAAAACTAAATTCCAGCAGTTTTTGAGTGAAATCAATCAGTAATGTACCATTATCAAACATCTGCAAAACCAAAAAGCTATTCGGACTAATTTAATTTTTGAAAGTTTTAAAATTTATTAAACCCCAAAGATTTTTGAAGTAAAAATTCTTTTTCTCTTATGTTGTATATGTATGTATATATATATGTATATACTTTTTCTTTTATTTCTTATATTTTTCTGCAATATGTACACATTTCAATTCCCCCTGAGACATTCACATTGTTATTGTATTATGTTGTTTGTCAATAAAGTATGAAAAAAAAAACTCCACCGCGCCCCCCCTAGGGGGCGCGCCCCCCAGTTTGGGAACCACTGGTTTGGTGTAAGTGGCTCTGGTCCAGTGGGATCATGCAGGTGCTCCACAGTTAATGGTCTGCTGTTGATTATAGCCATTGTTTCATAGAGAAAGGTTCTCAGAGATGTAGTGTCAAGTCTGTTTCCTGTCTTGTCAAGCATGACTGCAAGAATACTTCGGATCGTTCTTATTTGGCGCTCCCAAACTCCACCCATGTGACTTGAAGATGGGAAATTTGCTACAAACTCACAACCAAGAGCCCTTTGACGTTCTGGGTCCACCTTCTTAAGCAACTCAGAAAACTCTTTTCTGGCTCCCATGAAATTGGTGCATTGATCACACCTTAGTTGGCGAACTGGTCCTCTGATTGCCACAAAGGTTCGAAATGCATTTATGAAAGCATCAGTCGTCATATCATCCAGTGTCTCAATATGAAGAGCTCTCGAGCACAAGCAAGTAAACAAGAGGCCATATCTTTTTAATTCTTTCCTTCCATCCTTTACTATAAAGGGACCAAAACAGTCAAGGCCACAATATGTAAAAGGAGGGGTTGTTTCCGTCCGCTCTCTTGGCAGATCAGCCATCTTCTGAACTTCTGTATTTCTCCTGTATCTCCTACATTTCACACATTTGTAAATATGTGAGGAGACCATGTTTCCACATCCAATTATCCATATCCCATTTGCTCGCAGTTCATTCATGGTCATTCCTCTGCCCTGGTGACAAACACGCTCATGATAGTGTTTCACAAGCAAGGATGATACATGAGACCTTTTGGGAAGTATAGCTGGATGTTTTACACTATAGTCCAGGGTTGATCTGCAAAGCCTTCCTCCAACTCTGAGGACTCTGTCGTCATCAAGAAAAACATTTAAACGGTGTAACTGACTGTGTTTGTTAAGAGAGTTGACTTTTCCTTGTTTTAATTTCCTTATGTCTTCTGCGAAGGCTTCTCTTTGTTCCAACTTAATTATAAGCAGTTTGGCTTGTCGCCTTTCCTCAAGACTGCTTGTCTCATTTGATCTTGGTTGTACTCCCTTACGTTCTTGGACAAATCTTCTCAGCCTGGCAACAGCTTTCACAACTCTAGACCAGTCTAAAAACTTGGTGAAGCGGCTCAGAACTGAACCAGTTTCTGTTTTCCCAGTGTTGACACAAGACTTGCGAAGCTCTGGGTCAGATATTTCCAAAACTCCCACCATCTCCTCTTCACCAACTTGCATTTAAAGTGTCTGTTGCCAGAGATAATCTGGACCCGTTAGCCAGTTAGATTCTCTTAACTGTGATGCAGTTAACCCCCTTGAGGCATGGTCAGCTGGATTGTTTTCTGAACTGACATAATGCCATTGCTTTGGTTCTGAGCTCGACCTTATGTGCTGAATGCGGTTGGCTACGAAGGTGTGGAACCTCTTTGCATCATTGTTCACATATGCAAGAACAACCTTTGAGTCTGTCCAGAAGTACACATCCAAATTTTCAATCTCAAGTTCCTCTTTGACAGTATCACTGTTCCGAACTGAGGTTACTGCCGCTGACAGCTCCAGCCTTGGTATGGTGATCTGCTTGGTGGGGGCCACCCTTGCCTTTCCCATTACAAGTGAACAACACACCTTTCCTGATTCACTTACTGCTCTGAGATATGAACAGGATCCGTATCCATTACAACTTGCATCTGAAAAGTTGTGGAGTTCATACTGTATGAACTTGCCAAAGCTTGAAGATACGTAGCACCTTGGTATCCTGATTGTTGGCAGTTGGGATAGGTCTCTCAGCCATGACTCCCATCGAGACTTGATTTGCTCCGGGAGGTCTTCGTCCCAGCTCACTTTCTCTTTACAGAGCTCTTGAAGAATTTGATTCCCAAGCAATATGTAAGGAGCTACAAATCCCAAGGGATCAAAGACTGAAGCAACTGTTGAAAGAACTCCTCTTCTTGTCATGGGCTTGTCCTTGACAATAACTCTGAACTGGAATTCATCGACTTCAACACACCACTGGACACCTAAAGCACGCTCGATGTAAAGTTCACCAAGAGCCATGTTTATGTCTTCACTCTGTGCACGTTGTGCAGGTGGTATTGCAGCACAGACTTCTGGATGGTTAGAGACAAACTTGTGGAGACGAAGATTCCCAGTTTTACATAGAGCTCTTGCCTCATTCACCAGATGTATAGCTTCAGCTGGAGTTTCACAGCTTATTAGGCCATCATCAACATAGAAGCTCCGTTGAATGAAAGTTATAGCCTCTTCGCTAAAGGTTCCGTGGCCCTGTGATGCCAAATACTTGAGTGCAAAATTAGAACAGCCTGGAGATGAGGCAGCTCCAAACAGGTGTACTCTCATTCTATACACTGCAGGTTCGGAGCTTAGATTTCCATTTTCCCACCACAAGAACCTGAGGTAGTCTTGATGGTCACTTACAACATGAAATTGATGGAACATCCGTTCAACATCACACATGATAGCTATTGGACCTTTTCTGAACCGGCAAAGCACACCAACTAAGGTGTTTGTGAGATCTGGCCCAGTAAGAAGATGGTCATTTAGAGAGGCATTTTTGTATCTAGCTGAGCAGTCAAACACCACACGGATCTTACTTGGCTTGTGTGGATGGTAAACCCCATGGTGTGGAATGTACCATACAGGCTGGTTTTCCAACTCAGAATGTGGGACCTTTTCAGCATCTCCTGTTGATATTATGTCATTCATAAAATGAACATAATCTTTGAAGTACTGTTCATTCTTTCGCAGCCGTTGCTCTAATGAGGCTAACCTGTGCAGTGCATAACTTTTGTTATCTGGAAGCTCAGGCTTGTCCTCCATGAATGGCAGTGGGAGTTCATAGTGGCCATCTTCTTTCTGCCTGATGCCTGCCTTTACCTTTGACAAGAAGAGAAGGTCATCTTGAGAGACTTGATTAACATCAGATGCTTGATCTGAGAAATCTGACTCTAATGCTCTGATAATTTCTGTTGAAGTGATTTCTCTTATTTGAGTTTGACATACAAAGCTTACTTCTCTCCTGAGTTCAACTGATGACTGTGCAGACCGTGTTACTTGGCAGACTATGATTCTGTGGCTGACTCCTATAGAGTCAACGCAATCACTTGAGGATTGTGAGCAGCCAACAATGCTCCAGCCCAGATCAGTTCGTTGACCGTATGGCTGAGTTTCTTTCCCAGGCAGAATCTCCTTTGGTTGAAGGGCTTGGTGGCAGTTGTACCCAATAAGCAGGCCGACTTCACAAGACAGCAAAGGTGGGATCTTGTCAGCCAACTTTTCCAGATGAGTCCACTTTAGAGCAGTAGCTGATGTTGGGATGTGTGTCCTATTTGCTGGAATATATTCTCGTGTGAAGACTGGTGGCAGTGAGATCCTTCTTTCCAAGTTGTATCCTCTTACTTGTAAGTTTGTTAGCCTTTGACATGAAATACTTGCTAACTTGGATGACATTGTGGACAAACGAAGACTTACATTTTCCTTGTGCGTGTTGAGATCTTGTGCTACTTCATCTAAAATGAAAGTAGTATCACTTTTGGTGTCCAATAATGCGTAAACAAGAATCTCTCGATCTGGTTCCTTTGAGGATGATACCCAAACTGGTACTATGGAGGAGGTTTGTAAAATTTGACTTTCTTGTATCACTCTGTTTGATGTTGCTGCTTCAGTGGTTTTCTTCGTGTTTTCATTTTCTGTTATTTTATCCTTTGGATTTTGAAGTGTTGACCTTTGCTGCTCTTTAAAGTCATCATTGTGCAAACAGGTGGGATGCTTCTTTTGACATTTTCCACATGTACTTCTTTTGTAGCACCTTTTTGACTGATGGCCAGCCTTCAAACAGCCAAAACAGAGCTTTTCTGCTTGGACAAACTTAACACGGTCTTGCAAATTCTTTTCACAGAACCCTTTACATTCTGCGATGAAATGTCCTGAATGTTTACAAAACGCACATGGTGGGTAACTTCTTTCTGTTGTGTTTGTAAACAGAGTTTTAGCTTGAACTGGTTGATATTTTGGTTGTTTGGGTTTTTCTCCTTCCACACTCTTTAATGCTTGTACTGAAAATAAAGGATCACAGGCAAGATCTGCTTCTCTTGAGAGGAAGTCCACTAGTTCTTTAAACCTTGGATACGTGTCAAAGGTTTCTCTAGTTTCCATAACCTTGCGGTTCCAACTGGAAACTAATCAATCTGGAAGTTTGAGCAAGATCTTTTGACACTCATTGCAGTCATTGAGAACTTCCAAGGTCTGTACATGTGACATAGCCTTTTCACAGCCCTGGAGGAAGTCTACAAATTCTCTAAGTTCATGTGCATCCTTTGAACTTATTTTTGGCCAACTGTAAAGTTTATCCCTGAAAGACTTCCCTATGATGAATGGATCACCAAATCGTTTTTCCAAAATCTGACACGCTGAGTCATATGCAGCCTCTGTTCCGAGCATGAAAAATCCTTCTACAGCCTTTTTTGCAGAGCCGCCTACGTACCTTTGAAGGTAGAACAGCTTTTCATTCCTTGGAATATTTTTTTTGTCTATTAGTGTCTGAAAAGACACTTGCCAATCTTTGAATTTCAAAGGATTTCCAGTAAAAACTGTGGGCTCAGGTGTTGGAAGACGATTAGCACTTATGGCTTCTGCTAAAATACTAACAAAGTTTGCACTGTCTTGCATATGAGTCGTGGTTGTTGGGGGTGTCATCATTTGGTATGTGATAGCTTGTGGAATAAATGGAGGACTTGAGGCATCAAGTGTTTGAACAGGGGCTGGAAAATACATAGGAATCACAGGAGGTCTTGGTGTTTGAAGCATTGTTGGTGAATTTGTCAAAGGAAAATTTTGAGAAGTTCTTACTCTTTCAGTGTTATCTTGTAGGAAGGAAACTTCAGCTTGGTCGTAGACTTCTACTCTAGCTTTAGCAGCATTTAGCTTTTTGACTTCTTCAAGTCGTTCAAGTTTTCTACGTTTGTCTTGTATAGCCTGAAGTCTAGCTTGCTTCTCTGACTCAAACTGAACAAGACGCTCTTTATCTTCAGCCTCCAGCCTTTGAAGTTCAACTGCTTCCTTTTCTTGTTCCTCCAACACTGCCAAAACCTCCTGACATGCAGCAGCTTCCGCAGCAGCTTCTCTTCTTTTAGCTGATTGGACATTTGAGTGGAAAGAACTACACTTTGACCGATCAGACATCGACTGAGGTGATGAAACTGTTGAATTTAAGATTGATCCAACATCTGGCCAAGGTTCCTCATCTTCATCTGCTGGTGACCCTTGAAGCTGTCTTTTAGCCCTTTGGATAATAAATCTTGACAGTGACATACAGGTATCAACCTTGCGCCGCACGTCTGACTCAGGCGAACATACTTGGCGCAGCTCATCGTACATTCCCTGTACAGCGGAAGAGGTAACTTGAAGGTCCTCAATTATTTAATTTAGCTCCTCCTTGGAAACTTTATCTGATAACATTTCTTTGCAGATTCTTGCATGATATCTCCACTTTTCATATGTCATTTTGTACTTGCGTTCCATTGTTTTCAGTTTTTCCTTTTGGAGTTCTTCTCCTTTTTCAGTCAAGCTTCGAATTCTTTCACTTCTTCGTAGTGTTTTTGCTTCTTCTTCAGGAGTAAGGTGAGCAATTTCAACTTGGGCAGATGGCTCAGCTTGCTCCTCTTGCTTGTGTGTTTGTGTATGTGACATCTTATCAAGTGATTAAGTGTGCAAAAGTTTAGGAATATATGTTTTAGACAATATTTTTCACTTGTTTAAATTTTTAAATGTAATAAGCTTATCTAAACATGAAAGGCAAATTATCTGTCACTAAATTAAATAAATGAAATTTACAAACACTTCAAGCCTAAATTGCAATGGAAAAACACTTAAAATAACAATAATAATACTGATGAACTGTAGTATTAACTTTGCTTTCAAATATTTTAACCCATTAAATTAACCTTTTTTTTTTTTAAATAAGTCACAAAAACGTTTTCTTAATATGTCACAATATAGTAGAAATGCTTTAGAATTCCACAGATAACAAATAACTTATTTCCTTAGCTGCAACCTTTAAATCCCCTTTTTACACTATTTCTTTACTTTTTGGAAATTAACTTTCTGGGCTTCATTGGACCAGCTGCGCTTCCGACAGTCTTTTCATCTGCTTGCCTGCACGCGGTAAGGAAATGGGCGTCGGCTTCCTCGTGGCTCTCGGCTCTGCTTCGCGGGCTTCACGCTGCAGTCTCCTCTCTCCTCCCCGTGTGGAGCAGTCGAGTTTTCACTGTGACTCTTCTCATGACAACACAGGTCGGGTTACAACGGGCGTTTATTTGCACCTCTGCAGGTCATCACACTTCTTGTGGGACATTGCGTGCCTTCGCTTTCATTACGCCGTGAAAACTATAACAAAACATTATACATGTTTGAGGAGAAATAAACAAGACAAAATAACAAAAAAAACAAGCATAAAAAATACCTCGTTTCCGCTTGTCAAGACAAAGAGTCTCTTTGAGTCCAAGGTAATCTTTTTTGCAGCTCTTTCTCCCAGCTTGAACTCCTAATTGCTGCAACCTCATGAGCAAAAGACGTGCTCACCTGCGGCCAACATAAAAGGCTCAAATTCTCGCGAGAATAATTCTATTCTTCTGAACATAATTCAAACAAAATTCACTGTACACTCCAAAGAAATAAAAATTAAATCAGCAATTATTAACATTTCAAAACCCATAAAAATAAAATAAAATATATAATTTTAAGCTGCATTTACAACGATGTCCCCACTTTAGAAAATAACTCTCTCACTTGGGACAGAGGTTGCAGAAATGGAGAGATACCTCTTTGGCAATTTTGCAATATCCTTATAGCTGGTCTCATTGGTTCTTCCCAAATCAAGAGGGTTAACATCAAGAGGGATGCATCCTGTTGCTCTGCATTTGGTAACCTTTGGTAACCCCAGACTTATTTTCCACCGGCATCTGAAAGACTTTGCCAAACAGTTCAGCCATTACTAATTACAGACAATCCGGTGATGCCGTTTTAAGTGCATCAGCAGATTAGATGTTTTACAGTGTGAAGGAATATATATTTGTTGTCTTCATTTTATTACATTTTTCTGTGTCATTGAAGTTTATCTTTAAGGTTTACTGTGTGTTGTTCCCGTCCTTTGAACTTTGAAGGAACATCCTGAAGTTGCATATGTGAGGAGGTTTTATGACTGCAGCTCCAAGCTCATCCCCCTTCAGGGGAAGGAGAGACTTTTATCTTCTAAGGCCGTTTGGAAGACTGGGCTGTAATTGTGTCAAGGACCATAAATTAACCATGCAACCATGAGTCTGCATTACCCATAGTACTATAGATGACAAGCTAACTGTCTGTCACCTAGTGGCGTCTCGGTGAAAACTCGCAGTTAACATTAGTTCTGTCTTCGCGCAAAGTTCATACATTGGGGGGGGGGGGGACAAAAACAAAAAAATAAATAAAATTTAAAAACCAAAACGGTACAAAGGTGAACCGAACCAAAAGTGCCATACCGAAACGGTTTGGTACAACTACATGTACCGTTACACCCCTATTACTTGACCTACCTGTCAGGGCCAGGGGCCTCATTTCTAAAACTTTGCGTAGGATTTGTGTTAGAAGTGGCGTACGGATGAAACATAGGACGTGCGTACGCACAGAAATATTCGGATTTATAAAACCGTGCGCACGCACATCCTACGCATCTTTCCCTTAATAAATCACAATCAATCCTAAATGCTGCACAGCTTTTGCGGCTTCATGACACGCCCATAGTTGCCCATAAATAGTCCGTGAAACGCCCACAAATGAATATTCATTGATAGTGAAACCATGGCAAACACAGAGAGGAAATCAAAAAAACGGAACTTCACTCAATTTGAAGTAGAAGTTATCGTTGGCGAGGTGGAAAAGAGGAGAAAAATGTTGTTTGGAGGGCACAGTGTGGGCATTACTAATGCCAAAAAGGCACGTGAGTGGCAAACAGTGGTAGACTGCCACGGGTGGGGGGGGGGACACCGGACCTCTCTTGATGAGAGACTATCGGCAATTATTGGGGAATCCCTTTTAAGTGGCGTGGTGAGGGGGGACACCGACGCGCCAGATGCACCGGGTGACACACCCCCAAAAGCTCCAACAGGACGGCTGGAGGAAGTGGGAACCGGCTCATAAGCCACTCGTCCTCGTTTGCCAGCAAGTCTTCTTGCTGTCTAAAGATGCGTTCACTCCCAATTCTTCCATTTGCCACATCTTCTAAGAGCGCAAGATCAGCCATTGTGCGTCATTACACATTGTAATGGGGCGTTTTATTTCCATCCATTTAATTGCATCTGACAAGCTACAGATGTCTGTAATAATCCACGTGGAAATGGGAAATTGTTCAGCACAAATGTAATTTCTTGTTGCTTTCTGAATGGTCAAGACATATGCCATACATTGTTTTATCAAAAATAAAACAAACTAAAGGCATATGCATGAATACCATAATTCTGTAGCTTATGAAGAAATGTTTTACTATGAAAACAACTTTCCCCAGTGGACAATTAATACGTCTGTCTGTCTGTCTGTCCGTCTGTCTGTTTGATTCGCACGCATCTGGTGGCGCGTGCACACACAGCGGCTCCTCTCTCCCCTACCTTCAGTGTTTTTTGGCTTTTCTTTTGACTTTATCTTTTTGGGTTACAAGGATTTATTGTTTTTAAAAGAATGTATTTTTTAAGTCGTTTATTTATTATTTTATATGCTGCTTGCACTGTGGGGTGAGAGGATAGCAATTTCATCTGTGCTGTATGTCTTACGGATGCAGCATATTTGACAATAAAGCTGACTTTGACTTTGACTATATCTGCTCCGCCAGACGGACACATTGAGGAGAATATCAGTTTTGTACATTATTTCGTTCTGTTAACTATATTATCTATGAGGATAATTGCACAACATGCCAATATTGCAGAACATATTTCACTTTTCTTTTTGCAAATATGTGTTCATTTGAATTTCTGTTGTAATTTTTGTTAGATTTTTTTTGTTTGTTTCACTGCTGATCGATCAAACGGGTGTTTGTGTAGGGTGTTAATTATGAGACTTGCTTTGTGAAGTCTTCATGTTATTTATGAGAGGCAGTATTGTCATTTTCACTTTCACGTGTTTCTTCAATCTGCCGACGGTGTCGCCGTTTCTCATTTCACCCGTTTTTGTGCGTACGCCTGGGTCAGAGCTTGATGAAGGACCGCACATTTTCCCGTCATGTTTGCTTTTTATAAATCTCAACTATTGCGTAGAGAGTGGCGTACGCCTTCTTTTGTGCATCCGCAACGTTTATAAATGAGGCCCCAGAGCAGTTAGGATGATCGCTGAAACGTGACACCAGAGGGCACTGAGGCAGACTTGTGGGTGGGAGGAGGAGGGGAACGGAGCAGAGTCCAAAGCCGGTCTTGGAATGAGGAAGTCCGTGAACACAGAGTTTGTAGATGAGGAATGTCTTACTGCTTGGTATCTTGAGAGGACCTGGCAAAGAGTAAATGGAGGTCGCAGGCAGGTAAGTTTATTGTTGAAAACTTGGGGCAGGCAGGCATGCGATCTGAGAGCGTGGAGCAAAAGGCAGGCTTGCAGACAGACTGAAAACACAGAGCATGAATAAGCTGGGAATCAGGCAGAAGACTTGCCGTTCCAGCAGTGAGTGGAGCTGCATGGCAGCAATATATACTCAGGTGAACAGGTGGAGTGAATCAGAGGTGACGAGCAGCAGCTGGGGGGGCAGGGCAGCTGCTGTCATGACACTACCAAAGTATATACTGCAGTCACTACTTTGTGTTTATATATTTATTGAATGTTCACTGATGACACTAAAAGTGTTAGAATTAAAGATGTATAAAAAAACATTTCAACCATAATAAAGACATTCAAGAATTAGCTCAAATGACTCAAAACAAACAATTCATTTCTATTTGCAGGTACATCTAAAACAATTCATTTTGTGAAAAAGTTGTACATATTTTGTCAGCAGTAAAACTCTTTGTCTAATATCATTACACAAAGATTCAAATGTATTGATCCATTACTTTTTTTGCTTTTGATGTAGAGAAGATGAAAACCTAAAAAGAATTCCTAGAAAGTAAGAATATCATATAACAATAATTTAGTAGAAAACTTCATTTCTACACATTAAATACGCACTTGTTCCTCCCTCTAATGAAGTTACTTCATCAATATGGTATGGAGGCCATCAGATTTTTCCCTCCTGTAAAATAAAGTCTTTGACTGTGGTGCAGAGGTTGAGGTGTTGACCTCTTATCAGAAAAGTTTAGAATTTAGAGTTTACACTAACACCTTTATTACATTGTTTGTAAAAAGAAAGTATTGTGAGTTCTCATGTGTACTTTGAGATTAGATATTTGATTAAAACTCTTTCTACATTCTTTACAAGAAAAAGGCTTTTCTCCTGTGTGAGTTCTCATGTGTGTTTTGAGATTAAATATTTGATTAAAACTCTTACCACATTCTTTACAAGAAAAAGGCTTTTCTCCTGTGTGAGTTCTCATGTGTGTTTTGAGAGCAGATGTGTAATTAAAACTTTTTTTACATTCTTTACAAAAAAAAGGCTTTTCTCCTGTGTGAGTTCTCACGTGTTTTTTGAGTGAAGATACATCACAAAAACCTTTTTTACATTCTATACAAAAAAAAGGCTTTTCTGCTGTATGAGTTCTCATGTGTACTTTGAGATGAGATAGTTGACTATAACTTTTTTTACATTCTTTACAAGAAAAAAGCAGTTCTCCTGTGTGAGTTCTCACGTGTCTTTTGAGAGAAGATACATAACAAAAACCTTTTTTACATTCTTTACAGGAAAAAGGCTTTTCTCCTGTGTGAGTTCTCATGTGTACGTTGAGAGTAGATATTTGACTAAAACTTTTTTTACATTCTTTACAAGAAAAAGGCTTTTCTCCTGTGTGAGTTCTCATGTGTGTTTTGAGAGCAGATGTGTAATTAAAACTTTTTTTACATTCTTTACAAAAAAAAAGCCTTTCTCCTTTGTGAGTTCTCATGTGTACTTTGAGATGAGATAGTTGACTATAACTTTTTTTACATTCTTTACAAGAAAAAGGCCTTTCTCCTGTGTGAGTTATCATGTGTCTTTTGAGAGAAGATACATCACGAAAACCTTTTTTACATTCTTTACAGGAAAAAGGCTTTTCTCCTGTGTGAGTTCTCATGTGTACGTTGAGAGTAGATATTTGACTAAAACTTTTTTTACATTCTTTACAAGAAAAAGGCTTTTCTCCTGTGTGAGTTCTCATATGTCTTTTGAGATAAGATCTGCGACAAAAGCTTTTATCACATTCTTTACAGATATGAGATCTTTTGTCAGACCCAGTTTCCATGTAGTCAGACGGGTTAGTAATTATTCTTGAGTTTTTACCAGACCTGATAGAGGAAAGTTTCTCTTCTCTTTGAGATTGTTTGTATTTCTTAACAAGATTTGTCTTCTTGGGATTTTTTCTAACAAAGTCACACTGACCTGCTGACATGTGAGAGCTGTCCACACTTTGGACATGACTTCTGTCTCTTCTCTTCCTCTGATCTCTGTTCTGTGGGTCTGTCTCTTCATCTGTAGTCGATGTTGATTCTGTCTCTTCATCTGTAGTTGATGTTGATTCTTCATGTTGGTTTCCTTCTTCATCCTGACTATCAGTTACATTAAAGCTCTGCTGATTGTTTAGATCTGCTTCACTGTTCTCATCTTCCTCGTAAGTAGGACTCTCCATCAAGGTATCAGTCTCCTGCTTTAGATCAATCTGATATTCATCCTGACTGACGCAGAGCTCCTCTGGTTCCTCTTTCATCTGTAGAGGTTCTGGTTCCTCCTGTTCCACTCTGAAGTTCCTCTGCTGGATGCAGAGATCTTCCTCTTCAGTCATCCAACACTGGGGGAGGCCTGCAGAAACACAAGTAGAGGCCCTTTTATTTGTTATGGTGACTTTAGGCATTTTTAAGTGCAAATACAATTTCGAATAGAATCATTCAGAACATGCACAATAAAAAACGTTTAATGTTTTAAAATAAGTTTCTTGTTTTCTTTAGCACAACAGTATAAAAATGTCCTCTCCACCTGTCCCCTATGAGGAGAGCTGTTTCAGTCAATAACTTGTAGTCTGAACCAGTTAAAGATAGAAATTAATATTTTTGTTTGATTGATTTTTGATTTATTGATTTATTTCAAGCATTGTAGTCAACGCAATAAAGAATTTACACATTACAGAAATGTTGAAATGCATAGTTTAAAAAGACAGAAGAAAAAAAAAAGTCACTTAAATCACATTTGCTTAATTAAATACAGTGATTTTCTTTGTTTTTTTAAGGAAATGAAATTGCAGATAAGTAATTCATAAATGGTACAAACAGGTCTTTAATGTTATATTACTGTATACTCAAATTAAATCATGCTGAGATAAATAGGACAGATTTACTAGAAAGGGGACGGTGGTATTGTCAGGACGGAAGATATTAGGAAACTCAAAAGGATGACAAGGAGGGCAGAACGGCATTGGCGGAAAACAAAACTCACCATACATTACCAAATTTTTAGATACACCGCAATGCATTACAATAATTCCATTAAAAAGGCAAGGCAAGACTATTTCTCAAAGTTCATCACAGAAAATCAGTCAAAGCCAAAAATCTTCTTTGCCACAATAGACAAAATAATCAATCCAACCTCTGGCCCACCATCCACCTTTGACAGTAAAACCTGTGAGGAGTTTGCAGTCCACTTCACCGCTAAAATAGATGGGATTAGATCATCTATTTTACAGGGGAGGGATCAACAACCCCCGTTAACCTTTCAACCGTATGTCCTCCTATCAGTGAGAAAACACTCGATGGTTTTGTCTTGATTGACGCTGCAGCACTCAGAGAAGTGATGTCCCAAATGAAACCAAAAACGTGTTCTCTTGATCCCATCTACACCTCACTTTTTAAGTCAGTTTTTACATCATGTGACGAAGAGTTACTAAACATTTTGAACTGTTCTCTTCAGACTGGAGTCTTCCCGGCATCCCTAAAGACTGCTTTGGTGAGACCCATTCTGAAGAAGAGTGGTTTAGATGTGTCCAACTTAAATAACTACCGGCCGGTATCCAACCTGTCATTTTTAAGTAAATTTTTAGAAAACTTGTTTTTACTCAGCTGAATGATTTTATTAATGAAAATGATATTTTAGAAAAGTTTCAGTCTGGTTTTAGATCTCATCACTCAACAGAGATGCCACTTGTCAGGGTCTTAAATGATCTCAGTTCCAATGCGGACATGAAGAAAATATCTGTTTTAGTCTTAGTCAAAGGGGCGACAGTGGCTCAGGTGGTTGAGCGGATCATCCAATGATCGAAGGATCGGCGGTTCGATTCTCCGCTCCCACCAAGCCAAAATGTCGTTGTGTCCTTGGGCAAGACACTTCACCCTCCTTGCCTCCAGTGTGGCCTCCACTGGTGTGTGAATGTGGATGAATGGTCCCGGTGATGGTCAGAGGGGCCGTAGGCGCGAACTGGCAGCCACGCCTCTGTCAGTCTGCCCCAGGGCAGCTGTGGCTACAAAAGTAGTTACCATCACCAAGTAGGAATGAGGAGTGAATGAATAATGGACACATTGTAAGCGCTTTGGGTGTCTTGAAAAGTGCAGATAAATCCAATCCATTATTATTATTATTATTACTGGACCTGAGTGCAGCCTTTGACACAGTTGACCATTCTATCCTTTTAAACAGACTTCATGACATGGTTGGAATTACTGGGACAGCTTTTAGTTGGTTTAAATCTTACCTCACCAACAGAGATTTTATTATTAATGTAAATGATTTTTCATCGGAAAGGCATAAACTGACATGTGGGGTGCCCCAAGGCTCCATCCTGGGTCCCACACTTTTTAATCTCTACATGCTTCCGCTTGGTGATGTCATCAGGAGACACCGCATTGACTTTCATAGCTACGCTGATGACACTCAACTGTATGTAGCCGTGTCTCCTGATGACACTGGACCACTGGATAGCCTTTTAAATTGTATTTTAGACATTAAAATATGGATGGGAGAACTTTTTGCAGCTCAATCAGGACAAGACTGAAGTCTTAGTTATCGGTTCTGAAGCTGAGAGAGATAGGGTCCAATCTTATCTGTCAACCCACTTTATGACTA
Source organism: Oryzias curvinotus (assembly GCA_023969325.1). NCBI lineage: Eukaryota > Metazoa > Chordata > Actinopteri > Beloniformes > Adrianichthyidae > Oryzias > Oryzias curvinotus. The sequence continues at coordinate 23,844,415 of CM043707.1, forward strand.
CACATGACACAGTAAAGAACCTCGGTGTGATTTTAGATGCAGATCTTAGCTTTGACCAACATGTGAATCAACTAACTAAATCTGCATTTTACCATCTGAGAAATATCGCCCGAGTGAGACCCTTTCTCTCTAGAGCCAGTGCTGAAATCTTAATCCATGCTTTTATTACAACAAGGATAGATTATTGTAATGCCCTTCCTTTCTGGTGTAAAGAAAACTACTCTCAATCGCGTGCAGCTATTCCAGAACTCTGCTGCATGCCTTTTAACAAGAACTAGGAAGAGGGAACACATTACACCAATCTTAAAATCTTTGCACTGGCTCCCCGTCAGCTTCAGGGTTGATTTTAAAATTCTTTTATTGGTTTTTAAGAGTGTCCATGGTCTTAGACCTTCTTTTATACCAGACTTGCTTTTAACGTATGAGCCTCCTAGAGTCCTTAGGTCCTCAGGTGCAGGCCTGTTGAAGGTCCCCAGGGTCAGGACAAAAAACCATGGCGAAGCCTCATTTAGATACTACGGGCCTCGTCTGTGGAACAGCCTACCTGAGGATTTGAAGGCCTCATCCACTGTGGAGGTTTTTAAAAAGAAATTAAAGACACACCTTTTTAAATTAGCTTTTAATTAGATTTGATATCTTTTATGTTTCATGATGTTTTATTACATAATTTTAACATTTTACTTGTTTAATGTATATATATATATATATATATATATATATATATATATATATATATATATATATATATATATATATATATATATATATATATTACTTTTACTCTGTTACTTTATATATATGTATTACTTTTATATTTTATATTTTATCATATATATATTTATTCTTCAATCTTTTTATGTTTTATGATGTTTTATCACATCATTTTATCATTTTAGTTGCTTAAACTAGAATTTTTATTCTTGTATTTTATGACATTTTATCGTATACATATCTGTTTAATCTAGAATTTTACTTGTATACTTTTTAGAATTTTTAACACATATTTATTTTATTAGACTGTTTACGAGTGTTTTCTCACCCTTGGCTGGGGTGCTTGGGTTTTATACTGACACCCCTGCCAATAGGAGGATAGGGCAGATGGCGCCTTCTGGTTTTTCTGGTTTCTCTGGTTTATCTTTATTTATTTACTTATTTTGCACTGGTGTTTATCTTATTGTATTTTATTGCATTTGATTTTGTTTTATGTACAGCACCTTGAGCTGTCTTTGCTGTCATGAAAGGTGCTATATAAATAACATTATTTTGAATTTGAATTTAGAAAATGTACTTTTAACCTGATTCTGTCTGCAGGCAATTCATTTTTATATGAAATTATAAAAAGGAAAACAGTCTGAAAACAAATAGAATGTTTTAGATTCTTGTCATTATTGACAGTAAAGATGCAGGCATCTATACTAAATGTTTGACACAGTCTCTGAGGCTTATTTCAGCACAACACCAGCTGTGTAATGTTAGGAATATGCTGCTAATAAAGTTACATTCACATATCTATTATTGTATTTATTTTATTTAGAAATCACCTCCAGGACCGAGGTCTGGGGCCCCATCAATCAGGGTCAGAAACTTGCCTGTGGTGGTGTTGGTGGGTGTGTTTATGTGTGTGTGTTAGCCTGGAGGTGATGCTGGCAGCTCAGACGGTAAAACTGTGTCAAAATGGACAAGCTTGAAGATTTGATGTGAGAACTTGTAAAATAGAATGTGGCAAACCAAAAGTCTGCATCTGTGTGTAAAAATCTTCTGCTGTAAAGTTTGACATATAAAATCACAACTGACAAATTACCATTTGCATGTGTTCATTAGAGTTACAACCTCAAATCAGTGATTTCAACTGCTTGAATCTGCTGCTGTGAATCACAGAACACTACAACTGAGTGAACTACAAATACATTTCAAAAGAAAAAAATATGTTTTTTCCTGACTTTTAATGAGAAGTGATCTCTTTGAGGTGTAAATGGAGACACGGCAGCGAGACGGCTGCCAAGACACCATTGTCAATAAAGTGCAATTTCTGAGGAAAGAGGATTCCGTAAAAATCAATAATCTCTCTAAAATAAATTATTTTCTACACTTATATGGTAGTGAAGACTCATCAGCATATTCATGCTACAATCAATATTTTGTGAGAAAGTCTATATTGATTTTATTGTATATAGTTTATCAAATTTTAATAGAGAAATGACTCATAATAAAGATGCTCAATAGCTCTGAAGATACTGAAGCTATTTTCACCAAACATTCTGTACTGACTATTCATGACCCTGTTGTCCTTTTTTTTTTTTTTTTTTTTTAACTTGTCCTGTCCAACAGCTGGGCAGACAGATGACAGCTGAAGGCCTCTTGTGTTGGACATATTTTACTTTAACAATAGGGGTTATGAATCGTCTGACAAACCAGAGAAATGTCTGAATAAACGCTTTTTGGAATCCAGGACAAACTTTATTCATTTTAATCGTATTTGAAAATCCTTTGTGTTGGACTGGACGGAAAAGGAAAGGAGGGAAGAAGAGAGAGGGATGCTAGAGAGGGGGGGATAGGAGGCTTGATATTAGGGGGGGGGGGGGGTAAAACCATGAAGCAGCATAAAGCCACAAGTTACTGGATGTTTATCATTACGGTAAGGTTCAGATGTAATACAAGTCTAGAAGGGGCGGGGCCTGTCCACACACACACTCAAATGTTATAAACACACCAGTTGGCTGCAAAAATGTCCACATGTTTTTGATTTGATTTTTGATTTGAAATGGTTTATTTCAAGCAATTAAGTAGAAATAATACACAAAACAATACAATCATCAGTTATACATTCATACAGTAACTAATCAAACTTAGGATAATTAGACATATTAATAAATATTGCTTGAAAGGGAGTGGGAGGAAGCGAATTTCTATAATCCCACCCCGTTATACTGTAACCGTTTTATTACATGATTTATCAATATCTGGTTCCTAGCTATTATCAGACAGAATTAAGAATCATTAAGTATCAATAAAGCACATGACAAAGATGAAATACTTAATTATTATGTAAAAATGACTATTTTAGAAATCAACATGACAAATGCAGATCAGTTATCTAAAATATATGCAGATTATGTTACTTATGAAAGTCATTCATATGCTTAAAACATAATACTATATCAGTAAAATAGACACAACACTGTTTCAGAGATTTTCATAGTAAAATGTCATCAAGTATCAAAAGTCAAAAACATGTGCAAAATTATGCTACATTAGGAAAGATTTTTGAATCAATTTATCAATTTTTGGAGTAAGGAACGTAATATCATTAAAAGTCGATCAATTTAACCATTTTCAATAAGTGATTAATCATTTGATTAACTTTGTTTGTATTTTCTTTTATTTTTATATAATAAAGTAATGCTGTAAGGAAAAATAAAAGGGTCCATAATCTGTCGATTGTCCAAGGTTGGTATTTCTTCTAACAGCCGTTCTTCTGGGTTTAAACAGTTTATAGTCTCTTCCATGTTATGTCTGCAGACATTAGATTCAGGTCCATATCCTTCTTCAGCTGATATCAGCTGCGGTGAAAGTTGAGGTCAAGCTGTCTGCAGGTCAGAGCTTTGCTGAGAATCAGGTGACGTCAGACTTTTGGAGAAAGCGATGAATCAAGGCGTCATATTTCTTGAAATTATTTGGCTCTTTGATTTACTGCATGTTGTTTCAGACGACCGTGATCAAACACTTCTCAAAATCCTTCATGGTGTTCACAAGCAGAACCTTGGACCGGTCCGGTGGACCGAGTGGTTTGACGTAAATCCTGCAGCCTTTAACCCAAGTGTTCTCAATCTACTTACGCTTCCTGAGAAGCCGTGCATGTTTGGAGATTTCATCATTCCTTCTGGTCAGATGGTCGTTTAGATAAACAGCAGATCCTTTGAGATTTTTACGTTGATTCATCAGAGCTAGCTTGTGTTTGGGATTCACAAACCTGATGAGGATCGCTGGTTTATCCGTCTCCTTTCTCCTGGGGAGCAGGTGGCAGGTCTCGATGGTGTTGAGATCCAGGGAAATCCCTTTAGACGTGAGAAATGATTCCACTTGGTGTTCCAGAGACTCTCCACCGCTCCCCGTTTCAGACCTGCTAGCTACGCTAGCGCTATTAGCATTAATAGTGCTAGCTCCAGCTACATTTAGCTTTGCCCTAGGTTTGATCGGTGCTCCAGTGAGAATGACATTATTCATCCTTACTTGTTGTTCAACATCGTCCAGTCTTTTCTCCAGAATGTCGACCCAGTTTTCTCGTTGGACCTTTTGAGCCTGAAATCTACGGAAGTCTTCCATCAGCTCAATCAGTGGAGCTAGCTTAGCGGACACTTGATCCATAAAGGGATACAACGTAGCTTTGATATCATCAAGAATCTTTTTAAGATCTTCATATTCCTGGCTTTTCTTGGGGGCCATGGTCAGCTCTCTTTTTTGGAGAAAATCAACTTTTTAAGTCATTTGAAGATAGTTGTATAGCCGCCGTGAGCCCCCACGCGTCCGTGCTGTATCCCAGAACCGGAAAAAAAAGTCAACATGTACACAATACAAATATTGTTCACACACGCATTCACACAGCCCCAGACGAGCACCTCATCACCACCCAGGACCCTGTTGTCCTACTACAAAAAGATAACTGTATGTCAATCAATTACTTTTTTTTATTCAAATATGGATCACGACTAGTCCAAAATTCTTAATAGCTGTAAAAGATACCGTAGCTAACAACATAATTTTCTGATACAATCTTTTTTATCAATAGCCACAGTTACATGGGTGGTGACATTTATTGAAAAATTAACCACCCCTACCCCCCGACGATACCATCGTCCATCTCGATGGTTTACTGCAAACATCGTTAACTGCCAATTTAAGGGACATCGCCCAACCTTAGTTTACATGACGTGTCTTTCTTCCGATCATGCATTCTTTTCGATTACTTTTGTCCGTGTAAACGCAGCTAATATCAACAACAAATCTAATCATCATTTTGAGCCAGGCAACAGTGATTAGTCATGCGGTCTGAGTCACGTTTTTAGGGCAACCAGTTGCCAATCATGATAAGCTAGTTCAAAGTCCACGCCCCCATCACTGAAAGCTGCTCAGAAGAAGCTGTCAATCAAACATTCAAGGTGGAGGACAGCGGGCACTACACCTTTTACTGAGGCATCTGAATGGTCTGTTTACAACTTGAATAACTGGCAATAAAGACATAATATTATGAAAAAAACTAAGATTAGCAACAAGACATTAGGAAAAAATGTTTCACAGGGGTGTCTATTTAGAATGACTGAGTAACAGCTGCCTATTTTTCTATAGAGCTCTATTGGAGTTTGGCAAAATCTAGCAGTGTGTGTTCGTGTTTGGTGTTACGGAGTGAAGGAGAAAAGCAATAACCCCGCCCCCAACACAAAACCCTCCGGCGGGTGGCCTTGTCGCGCACTAAAGATGTATGCAGCTTGTAATGGAAATGAATACAATGGAAATTAATAATTAGAATGCAGTAAATTTGTCGTATTTCCTCGCAAGACGGAAACTTCTGTTGTAGAATGAGGTCCACCCTCTCACTGCCTCTGCTGCCACTTGCGAAGAGGCAGTGAGAGCGCGCTCCAACGAGAGACAGGTGGTGGGAGAGGAGAGAGAACAGTCTGAAAAGAAAGAAGGAAAGTCTGAACACAGGATTAGCAAAAAAGTAAATTATCAGCAAAGACGAATGCGTTTAATGTGTTTATTATAGTTCCAATCACGCACCATATGCAGAACTTAAAAAAGAAAACTTTTAAAAAGAAAGGTGCGGTGATGCGGTTATCTTTACACCCCTACATGACAGTTCTAATAAAACTGTCATAATTCATTTTTTTGAGATTTTTAAAAGCTAAATTTAATAAATGATTTTCTTAACAGCTGTCATGGTGCCTGTCAGACTCCTCCCCCTACAGCTCTGCCTACTTCTCTGCCTGAATGTCACCAGCTGACTTCACTCACCTCATCTGCCATGCTGCTTAAAAGGAGACCTCACTCATCAGTTCAACGCCAGTTCATTACCCCTTATGTTGACTAGCCCTGGACCAAGTCATGCTCAGTAACTTTATGTTATGCTTCGTTCTCGCTCTAAACTTCTGCTCCCTGTCTCAGGATCTTCAACCTGCCAAGAGTTAAGTCAGCTCGGGTCATCCTCTTAGCCGCACAGAAGCCCGTAAGAAACCACAGCCTACGCCAACCGCATTACGCCATCCAGCCACGCCATCAGGCTCGTCCACATCAGCAACAGCCTCGAACAACTACACATCTGGAGAAACAATAAACTCTTCTTATCTCAAAACACACCTGTCTTCATTCTGGGTTACAGAATCTGGGTTCCACCCACCTGCAGTATTATGACAGAACGAACTGGCCATCTCCCAGACCCAGCTGACCCAGAGGGACTCTGCTCCATTGTTAACCAACACGGACTGTATTTAGAACTCCTGTACAGCTCCATCTCCCGTATCACCACAGTCCAAGAAGACCTGATTTCCTGTATCAAAGGTATCAACACTACTCTCGTGGAATTAGCCGGCCAAAAGGCTTACTCCCATCTACTCTTCCTGCTTCCGGCATTGCCGCTACTTCCGCCTCCGCTCCGTCACCTGAGAACTTCCGTCTACAACCTGAGCCATATTTCGGCGACGTCAAAGCTTGTGATTTTCTGCTACAATGTCATTTGCTGTTCCAGCAAGCTCCAAGGTACTACAATTCCGATCTCAGTAAAATTACTTTAATTATAAATTCACTTCGTAATAAAGCCCTGCAGTGGGCCCAGGCTTTTTTGGCTGTCAATCCCGTCACTCACCTGACCTGCGAATGTTTTATAGAAGAACTCAAGCTGGTGTTTGACCAGCTCAGGAAGCAAGAGGAGGCCGCACATACGCTTCTCGCACTAAAACAACGTAACCAATCAGTGAGTGATCATGTGATTGATTGTAAGATCCTGGCGGTGGAAGCAGGCTTGACGGATCCTTCTTTAAGAGAGGTCTTCTATCAATCCCTGAGTGAAAACATAAAAGATCACCTGTGTTTTCAGCCTGAAACCAACTCCTTTGAGGAGCTCGTCAAAGCTGCTCTCCGCTCCGATACCCGCTTACATGAGCGGCAGCACCAAAGACCTCCAACACCATGCAAAACTCCGGTTGTTCCACGGCCAGGTATGACACCACACTTTTCCCCTATAACCCAGTCTGAATCTCCCCGCAGTCAACCCGAAGAGCCCATGCAGATCAGGCATTCCAAGCTTTCCGCAGAAGAACGGAAGACGGCGGGTCAAAGGCACATGTTTCTTCTGCGGGAAACCAGGTCACCAGGTACACCAGTGTCACCTACTCCGAAACCCCCCGCTAGAGGACGGGCCGAGGGCGGGTGATGAAATAACATCTTCAAAGCATTTCCTCCTGATTCCTGTCAAGCTAAGTCATGCTTCAGACTCTGGACCTCCAAGCCTTGATCGACCCCGGAGCTGAACAGGACCTTATTGACCACAGTATCGTCATGCGTTTATCCCTGCCCACTGAGGCCCTTCCTTCTCCTGTCAAGGCCGCTGGTTCAGGGGGTCAACAGCTTTCTGTCATTACTCACCGCATTAAGCCGGTTCTGTTTGTTTCCTCTGGTAATCATCGTGAATATGCTCAGTTTTTCGTCACGCAAACCCCCCAGAATCCGATCATTTTGGGATTTTCCTGGCTCCGCCTTCACAACCCGCAATTTGATTGGGTTGGTTGGTTGGAGCGAATACTGTCTCGCCAACTGTCTCCAATCTGCTATTCCATCTGTTAGCTCCACTTATGTCGGAAGTACTGAAGAAATTGACCTATCTAACGTTCCTAGCTGCTATCACGATCTCCGCTCCGTTTTCAGTAAGACCAAAGCTGGTTCCTTACCTTCCCACCGTCCCTACGACTGCTCTATCACTTTATTAGAGGGTGCGCCACTTCCTAAGGGAAGACTGTTTAGCCTCTCGGGTCCTGAGAAAGTAGCGATGGAGAAGTATATTCAGGAGGCGCTTTCCTCGGGGCACATTCATCCCTCATCTTCTCCTGTCGGTACTGGTTTCTTCTTCGTTGAGAAGAAAGATAAAACCCTCAGACCTTGCATTGATTATCGTGAACTCAATCAAATCACTGTAAAAGACAAATACTCTCTCCCCCTCATCTCTTCCGTTTTTAACTGTATCCAGGAAGCACGCATATTTTCCAAGCTTGACCTACGTAACGCTTGCCATCTCATTCGGATCAAAGAGGGTGACGAATGGAAAACCGCATTCAATACCCCTCTCGGTCATTATGAATACCTCGTCATGCCATTTGGTTTAACCATTGTTCCTGCCATTTTCCAACGCTTAGTTAATGACGTTCTACGGGATTTCATTAACCGTTTCGTCTTTGTTTATCTTGACGACATTCTCATTTACTCTAAACACCCGATCAACATCAAACCCATGTTCGTCAAGTACTACAACGGTTATCCGAGAATCAGCTTTTCATTAAGGCAGAGAAGTGTCAGTTCCAGATTCAACTTCTCGATAACTTACAGACCAGGAAGCCGGGATATCAAGCCAGACGCTCTTTCACGGAAATACAGCTCCTCCGATTACCAGGACCACACCTCAGCTCCCATCATTCCTTCCATCTGCATCATTGGCAGCATCACCTGGGACATTGAAAACAAAGTGCTGCAAGCCCAAGGTGAGGAACCCGACCACCCGGACCCTCCTGACGGTACTCTCTTTGTCCCTCAATCCCTCAGGTCTGACACCATCACATGGGCCCACGCCTCTCGCATTCCCTGCCACGGTGGGGTAGCCAGGACTTTCAACCTTTTTCAGCTGAGGTTTTACTGGCCCTCCATGTCCAAGGATCTTAAGGAGTATGTTGCCGCCTGTACCACCTACGCTCGCTCCAAGTCCTCCAATTCACCTCCATCAGGCCTCCTCCAGCCGTTATCTACCCCCTGTCGCCCGTGGTCTGACGTAGCTCTGGACTTTGTCACTGGACTCCCCCCATCTCAGGGTAACACCGTCATCCTCACTGTCATTGACCAGTTTCTAAGTTTGTCCACTTCATTCCTCTACCTCAGTTACCCACCACCACTGAGATCACGGAAATTCTGGTGCAGCAGGTTTTCCGCCATCATGGGCTCCCAATTGACATAGTCTCTGACCTGGGACCCCAGTTCGTCTCCCAGGTTTGGAAGGACTTCTGCGGTGCCCTGGGGACCACTGTGAGCCTGACCTCAGGTAATCACCCCCAGTCTAACGGCCAGGCAGAACGTGCCAATCAAGAGCTGGAGACCTTGCTACGCTGTCTGGCCGACCGCAACTCCTCCGACTGGGCTAAATACCTAGTTTGGGCTAAATACGCCCATAACACACACCCCTCTTCTGCCATGGGCCTATCCCCTTTCGAGGCCGCTCTGGGGTATGCACCTCCTTTGTTTCCCCCTCATGAGACCTCGCTGTTCCTTCTGTTCAGGACCACCTTCAACGTTGTCAGGACATCTGGTGTCAGACCAGGGATGCGTTACTCCGCACTAGGGAGATCAACTGCCGTACAGCCAATCGTCGAAGAAACTGGATCAAATGGTTCTTTTAGTGTTAAAGGTTCCAGACTCTTGATCTCCACTGAAGCTATGAGTATGAAATGTCATTCCACAGACAAACCATCAACAAAATGATCCTGATGCTGCTGAGGTTCTTCTGGAAGTGAAGCAAATCTCAGCAGAGATGCAGTTTTTCTAAACTGAAATCACTGACATTAAACAGCCTGAACATTCCTGGAGCTGAACTGGACACAGAAAAACCTCCCTGTTGTGTTTCCACCCACCAATGAGGAGCAGTTTGATAAAGATGAAGCTGCACTGGAGGAAGAATCAGTCCAGAAAAGATGGAGAACAATTCTGACACTAAGCAGTTTTTCACTGATGTGTTCAGGTTTGAATCTTTTCTGTCTGCAGATTCATGAGCAGGACCCTGTCTTTGGGTTTTAGCTAGAAATCTGGTGAAAAGAACTGAACTACAAACTTAGAACCACAGACGACAAAACAGATTGTACTTTTGTATCTGCTAACAATTTTCTCTTTGATCTGTTAAGGTTTCCTGTTTGTCGTTAGCTGAAGGGACTAACTAAGATCATATGATTTGAAGAATGTTGTGGGCTGCACTGACCAACAATGTCTTCTGTCTTTTCAACTGGAAGGGACAGAAGAGACTCTTCCAGGACACGCTGTTGATGGACTGCATGTTTGGAGAGCTTGAAGCTCAAGATAGAACCGTTGTTGAAGTGAACATACCGATAGTGTGGAGATGAAGATCAGAGTCACACTGACCTGCTGACATGTGAGAGCTGTCCACACTTTGGACATGACTTCTGTCCCTCCTCTTCCTCTGATCTCTGTTCTGTGGGTCTGTCTCTTCATCTGTAGTTGATGTTAGTTCTTCATGTTGGTTTTCTTCTTCATCCTGACTATCAGTTACATTCAAGCTCTGCTGATTGTTTAGATCTGCTTCACTGTTCTCATCTTCCTCATAAGTAGGACTCTCCATCAAGGTATCAGTCTCCTGCTTCAGATCAAGCTGATCTTTATTCTGACTGATGAAGAGATCCCCTGGTTCCTCTTTAATCTGTGGTAGTTCTTGTTCCTCCTGTTCCTCTTGAATCTGTGGAGGTTCTGGTTCCTCCTGCTCCTCTTTCATCTCTGGAGGTTCTGGTTCCCCAATTTCCTCCTTAATGTGTGGTGGGTCTGGCTCCTCCTGTTCTTCTTTAAACTGTGGTGGTTCAGGTTCCCGCAGTTCCTGTTTAATCTGTGGTGGTTCAGGTTCTTGCCGTTCCTGTTTAATCTGTGGAGGTTCTGGTTCCTCCTGTTGCACTGTGACATTCCTCTGCTGGTTGCAGAAATCTGCTTCAGCCACATAATGCTGGGGGAGAACTGCAGGGACACAAACACAGAAAGGAGGCCTCTTATTCTTTCAAAGGACTTTACATCTTGTCAAACAGCAATAAATATCAAAAACATTTTTGTAAAAAAAATTATAAAAAGGTTTTGTTTTTAAACGTCTCGACTGAAATGTCATTCAAAGTTAAGAAATTAAGAAGTGATTTTGGTCTTTTAGTCTTCGGTGAATCATATAAACTTTATAACTCTTGACCCATCAATTTATTTATTAGAAGAAAAAACACTGCATTTCAGTAGAAGCTAAATTAGATTGAGATCTGTGATTTGACTATAGCATATAAACAGACATATTTAAGTTGTAATAAGTTATTACATTTGCAACACCAGGAATCTTTGGGAAAAAAAATCCTGTTACCATTTCCAGTATGAACTAAAACTAAAACTTTATTGATTTGTATAGCTTCTTTCATTCTGGTTAAGCACACAAAGTGCTTAACAGAAAAATAAAATAAAATAGCAATTAAACAAAATAATTAAAGAAGAAAAAGCAGAATAATCACACAAAATTGGCACACCTCCCTCACCAGATTCTTCCCTCTACCCATGTCCCCCAATGGTACCCTGAATAAAAAATAGGAACTATAGCTTAAAAATCAGCCTGGCTTGACACTGCTGAGCAGAAACGGTTAGAAAAAAATCATTTTCGCGGTATATAGCGATAATTCATTTGGCGATACTTCAATTAATTTAAAAAGCTGTCAGAAAGATATTTGTTTAATCATTTAACAGTGTCCTTTTGAGTCTGAATCTAGTTTTACACTTAAACCTCCAACCACTAATTGGCTGCGATGCACACTGAGCCTCTTTGAGCAACTCTACAAAATGTTAGTGAGAAGCATCTTGTTTTGTTGTTATGAGATATGTACTACTTTGACATTACTATGGATGGGTATCGAACCGAAACTCTGTGCCATGTTGCTGCCAGGATCATAGAAAAACACAGATTGCTGTGCTTTGTAGCGGCTTAGATAAGAACAAGTGAAGCACTGCAGCTGCACAGCAGCTAATGCATGGAGCATCAGCCAAAATGCTGTCGGCAAAGCGAGCCAAAGTTCTGCAGAATCTCACAGCAATAGATTCTAGTTTAGCGACCTGATCAAAGAGATGTGTAAAACACTGTGGAAAAAAGCCAACATTGTTGTAATGAATGTTACAAGTTTACTTCCAGAAAGCGTGGAAAAAAAACATGGGACAAAACATCTCAGCCACGTAAAAGAGCTCCTCTTCATCCTGTCACCCTGACTCATCATCCCACATTTTTGTTTCTGGAAAAAAGAGTATTGGAGATGCTGCATTAAGCAATATTGAAGAAAAAAAAAACAGACAGCACTATAATTCCTCAATCATACTCTTAAAACATTATTGGTTGGTAAAAGTAACTTATACATGATATACAGTTGTAGTGCTTAACATTGTGATCATTAAATAAGCAGAATTTCAAAAGACGTATTAATAGTCAGGTACTGTCTTTTCTAAATCATACTTTAAAAAAAGAGAAAGAAATGTGTTCACTACAATATCGGATATATGTATTGTATCCCCAGACTCTTGCCAATACACAATAATAATAATAATAATCCATTTTATTTAAAGCGCCTTTCAAGAAACCCAAGGACACTTTATGAAAAATATGTTTAATAATCCTCCTTCTACCTCGATGGCACTCATGTCACCAAGCACGCAAAGTGAAGCTGAAGCCGTAATTGAAACCTTATTTAAAGCGCCTTTCATGAAACCCAAGGACACTTTACAAAACAAAGGTTAAAAATAGACATTAAAAGCACAATAAAAATAGTAGATAAAATAAAAAGTGAATCAGGATGGGAAGGCAGAAATGAACAGATTGGTTTTGAGTTTAGATCTGAAAGCAGGCAGAGAGTCTCTGTTACGGAGGTCAGGAGGGAGGGAATTCCAGAGTTTGGGAGCAGAGCAGATAAAAGCTCTGCTTCCAATGGTGACGAGTCAGGCCGGAGGGACAGAGAGCTGAACAGAGGAGGAGGACCGAAGAGAACGAGAGGGGGTTTTGATATGAAGGAGGTTGGAGAGATAAGGAGGAGCCAGGTTATGGAGGGCCTCAAAGGTGAACAGGAGGAGTGTGAATTGGATTCTGGAGGTTATGGGTAGCCAGTGCAGCTGGTGGAGAACTGGAGAGATGTGACTGAAGGAGGGGGTTCTGGAGATGATGCAGGCAGCTGAGTTCTGGACCAGTTGAAGCTTATTGAGGGTTTTTTGTAGGAGACCAAAGAGGAGAGAATTACAGTTATCTAAACTGGAAGTGACCAGACTGTGAACCAGGATATTGAGTTTGAGAAGGTTTAAGGTGAACCAGTTTTTGATTTCAGATAGACAGGAGTGGAGGGAAGAGGGTGGAAGAGAGGAGTCAGGTTTGCTGGATACATAGAGCTGGGTGTCATCCGCAAAACAATGAAAATTAACATTAAATTTACGGAACATATTGCCAAGGGGAAGAATAGAAGTAATGAAAAGAAGAGGACCAAGGATATGGAGTGATATTTCTGCCACCACGTTGCACACAAAACTTTCTAAGTTGAACACAAAACTTTCTACATTTTTTGCTCAAAAATTGTTTTTTTTGCTTTCAAAAACTTTTTTTTGCGTTTGCAAAACACATTTTTTTGTGTCAAATTGTTGTGTCTTTTCTCCTAAACTTAGCTTTCAATTATTCTTTTGTCTAAATAAAAAAAGTAGTTTAAATGTTTCTCTTCACCTTAATGCAGAAATTGTTACAACCAGCCGTTTCTTTTATAGAGATGACCCAAACACTGAAATCTCTGACTTCAAATTCTTTGTTCTCCAACAAAAACCTTGAAGGAGAAATGAACTGTTTAAGAAGATTTGTAAACTGTTAGAACTGATGTTTGTGTTTGCTGTGCTTCATGACAGTTCAATTCAATTCAATTCAATTCAATTTTATTTGTATAGCCCAAAATCACAACAACAGTCGTCTCGATGGGCTTCGAAGTAAAACATGAACTCCAAAGGATCACGAATACAAAGAGTTCAGTAGGAAAATACTAAAATAAACTAACAAACTGACTAAGCTATACTGGCATCCCTGCCCTTAGACCCCCCTTCACGGTAAGGACAAACTCCTAAAAAAACGGATTCCGGAAAAAAAATGAAGAAACCTCAGGGGTGCCCACATGAAGGAGGGATCCTCCCCCAGGACGGACAGGCGATTTACCAGAACTCATAGAGAAGAATTAACTTATCTAACTCTACATCTACATATTTAAAGTCCAGCAGACAAGCTTCATCCAGCCGGGGTTGGGGGCAGTCAGGGGCGCTAGTCGAGCCGGAGACATGAACCACAGCCAGGTGTAGGAGCAGGAGCAGAGACGAGGTACACAGTCAGGAACAGGAGCACGGATTAACCAACTGGAGTCTGGAAGCACTCCCACTCCCCAGGAGGGGAGAGGGAAAGAGGGACAATACATGAATCGTACTGCACCAAACAGAGGCATGGAGAACTAAAAGGATGAATAATGATAAGAATAGAGAAGAGAGGAAGTGTAGAGGTAGATGGGAAAAAGAGGACAGAACCCCAGAGCACCATAGTTACCCCAGCTTCAACTTCTAGCAGCCTTTTAAAACAAATAGTTATTGTTATTAAGTTTAATTTAAACAGTTAACATTAAGTTAAATCATCTCTGAATACTAACTAGTCTGACAATAAGCCTGTCCAAAGAGGAATAGTCTTATTGTCAGACTAGTTAGTATTCAGAGATTATTTAACTAGTTAACAGCAGTTAACAGCAGTGCAGTAAGAGACACTGTCACATTAACCCAATGCATCATGGGAGTTGTAGTGAAAATCAGTGGTGCTGATGCCGGACAGTCTCGTCTCTGAGCTTCATTACTTTGTTCACTTGTTACACGGTTGGACACCAAATCCCACAGGAAGCTACTAGGGCTGAGCGGATGATAAGTGATCCGTACGGATGTCAGTCAGACAACTCATGCAGTAAATACAAGTATGACTGCTATGTGCGACCTGGCACCTTTGACGGTTGGGCCACTCCCATTCGAGTACACACCAACCTGTAAGACGACACAATTTAACATCCAAATCTGAAGCCTCCACTGGTATAATATGATGAAAGCTTAAGTGACTTCCATTATTTAGAAGCTTCCATCTGAGAACTATGAACGAGCTTAATGCTATAGTTTTGATGCTGATCTAAAGCTACCAGAACTAGTTACGTCTCTGATTAATTTTTTCCATGAATAAAAACTCTCTCCAAAATAAACACACTCTTGTGCAACCTAGATAATAACATTTTACTTCCGATAACAAAATGGGATGCAAATTTGAGCATCAGCACAGATGAAAGCTTCTGGTCAGAACTTTGTTTAAACACCTTTAAACTGGCAAAAAAAAAAAAAAAATTGCAGCTAATCCAATTCGAATGCCTTAACACTCGCTGCGCCTTTTGCATGTTTCAAAGACTGAAAAATCCCCATAACTGTGACCGTGTTCTATAACCCAGTGTGTCCTATGGTCATTAAAATATGGTACTCAGTTTGAAACCTAAACCTTTTTTGATAAACACAAACATGATTTTATGCTGATGATGTTTTTTTTTCCCGCAGCACACCTGACCATCTCTCACAGGACACTAGTGGTGTTGACAGTAGTGGTTTCATTTTTGGAGTAATCCCAGTGATAAGCAATATTTAGTTTGTAATGTTTTATTAGACCTAAACATGAAATTCACAAAAACTAGTTTTAAAAAAAATCTAATTCCTCTGATCCGTTTCACAAAGAAACACACAGGACATTACTCACCAAGTAGAAATAAAAATATTGTAATGGCTGCAAAGAAGCTGCTTAGGTGGCGGTTGTCAAACAGCTCCTTATTAATCCTGTACGTCAGAACGGTTACCGTGCGAACCAAATCAAATATCACAGCCAGCTTTCTCTTACTCTGAGGGAGAATGTTCACCAAACGCACACACCCATACAGGCAGACCCCGCCCCCTCTATCCCACCAGTCACCAGCCCACCGTTGATTGACACACACTGTGGTCCAACTGGCAGAAAGAGGGGCCACCCGCAGCTCTGTCTCAACTCTGGGTTGTTACATTATTGTTAAAAATCATGTCAGGAGTGCAGCTTTGAAAAAATGACAAAAGAGCAAAGAAAACAGAAAGATCTGATTTGTTATTTCTAGCTATTAATATTTCCAGGCTTTGTTTTATTTTGTTCTGCAGCATCTTCATACTTGTTTAATTTTGACAGAATATATTTAATGGTGAGCAAAATGTTATAAATTATTTAAGGTTTAACATGATTTATTCTGGACTAATGTTCCTGTCTATTTTTATTCATTTTAATATTGAAAATACAAGTTAAAGTTGTAAAAGTTTAGCTTAAGTGTGTTGATCAGACTGTCAAGATGGCGCCACGGACGGCTGCCTCGGTGTTTTGGTGCGCTTTACTTTGTTTTACTTTATGTTTTAATTCGGTTTTATGTCTCAGTTCTGGGGGCTCCTTCTCCAGAGACGAGCTCATGAACATCAGAGCTACAACCCCCGTGGACCTTTTTCCAACATTTCTCGCTTCTACCGTGGATTTACTGGCTATTTTGACCCAGCAGGCACGTAAGAAGGTGAAACGCCGCAGGAGACGCACCAGCGCTCCTGAGCCGTCTCCGCCGGCGCAGATTTCGCACTGCGCTGCCTGGAATATTCCTCTCCAACGTGCGCTCACTTTGCAATAAAACGGACGAACTGAGCGTGCTGCTCAACAAAAACAGAGACTTTTTCCACTTCCTGTGTTTTGTGTTTTACGGAGACGTGGCTGTGCGACTCCATACCGGACGCTGCACTAGAGCTTCGGGGATTCCAGCTGCACCGAGCGGACAGATGCGCGAAGCTTTCCGGCAAAACGAAAGGAGGTGGAATATGTTTCTACATCAACACAGCTGTTGCAGCGATGTTTCAAAAGTTTCTCAACTCTGTTCTCCGGACCTAGAGACCTTCATCATCAACTGTAAGCCTTTCTACTCCCCCCGTGAGTTCTCCTCATTCTTCCTCGTCGGCGTTTACATCCCACCGCAGGGCGACGTGCGCGCCGCTCAGCGAGCGCTGGCTGAGGAGATTCTGAGTGTAGAACGGTCAAACCCAGACGCCTTAGTCATCGTCCTGGGAGACTTTAATAAAGCCAACCTATCATCTGAACTCCCTAAATATAAACAGTTCATTAAATGTCCGACCAGAGAGGGAAAGGTACTAGACCGCTGCTACACCACCACCACGGCTTATCGTGCCGTTCCCCGTGCTGCTCTGGGCCTGTCGGACCACATCATGGTGCATCTGATTCCAGCCTACAAGCAGAAATTAAAGCTCTGCAAGCCGGCTGTGAGGACCTGCAAGAAATGGACCAGCGAAGCTGTGGGGGAACTTCAGGAGTGTCTGGACTGCACAGACTGGGACGTTTTCAGGTCTGCCACCACCAGCTTGGATGAGTACGCAGACACTGTGACGTCCTACATCAACTTCTGTGAGGACAGCGTCATTCCAACACGCACCAGGGTGAGCTACAACAACGACAAACCCTGGTTTACAGCAAAGCTCAGACAGCTGAGGTCAGAGAAAGAAGCTGCATTCAGAAGTGGGGACAGAGACAAATACAAAGAGGCCAAGCACAGATTTAGCAAGGAGGTGAGGAAAGCTAAATCAGCCCATGGTGTGAGAATGGAAGAACAATTCTCAGCCAACGACTCTGCTTCTGTCTGGAAAGGGCTCAAGACAATCACTAACTACAAGCCCAGAGCCCCCCACTGTCTGAACGACCTGCGTCTGGTCAACGACCTGAACACATTCTACTGCCGCTTTGAGCAGACAGCAGGCAGCCCCATCACCTCCCCCCCCAGCCATTGTCCAGCAACATCCTTTCCCCCCACAACCCCACCTGACCCATCCATACAGCTTCACACCTCAGCGCCCCCCTCCCCCCACTCCCCCCTCTCCATCACAGAGGTAGATGTAAACAAACTTTTTAAACGGCTTAACACCCGCAAAGCTGCGGGTCCGGACTCTGTCTCCCCCTCCACCCTGAAGCACTGTGCCAACCAGCTGTCTCCAGTGTTCACAGACATCTTCAACACCTCACTGCAGACCTGTCAAGTGCCAGCCTGCTTCAAATCTTCAGTCATCATCCCTGTCCCCAAAAAGTCCAGGATTACAGGACTGAATGACTACAGACCCGTTGCCCTGACCTCTGTAGTTCTGAAGTCCTTTGAGCGCCTCATTCTCTCCTACCTCAAAGACATTACAGACCCCCTCCTGGACCCCCTGCAATTTGCCTACAGAGCCAATAGATCGGTAGACGATGCAGTAAACATGGCCCTCAACTTCATCCTCCAGCATCTGGACTCTCCAGGATCCTAGGCCAGGATCCTGTTTGTAGACTTCAGCTCCGCGTTCAACACAATAGTTCCATCCCTGCTCCATGACAAACTCTCCCAGCTGAATGTGCCTGACTCCACCTGCAGGTGGATCACAGACTTCCTCACGGACAGACAGCAGTATGTGAGGCTGGGGAAGCTCGTCTCAGATTCTCGGACCACAAGCACCGGATCCCCCCAGGGCTGTGTCCTTTCACCCCTGTTATTCTCCCTGTACAAAAACAGCTGCACTGCTGGTCACCAGTCTGTCAAACTCCTGAAGTTTGCTGACGACACCACACTCATCGGCCTCATCACCGACGGAGATGAGTCGGCCTACAGGAGTGAGATAGCCAGGCTGGTTTCATGGTGCAGTGCCAACAACCTGGAGCTCAATGCTCTAAAGACAGTGGAGATGACAGTGGACTTCAGGAAGGCCCCAGCCCCCCCTCCCACCTATCATCCTCTGTGACTCCCCGGTGACCTCTGTGGAGTCCTTCCGCTTCCTGGGAACCATCATCAGCCAGGACCTCAAGTGGGAGCAGAACATCAGCTCCATCACCAAGAAGGCTCAGCAGAGGATGTACTTCCTGAGGCAGCTGAAGAAGTTTCACCTCCCTGAAAAGATGCTGGTAAACTTCTACACTGCCATCATCGAATCCACCCTCACGTCCTCCATAACAGTCTGGTTCGCTGCGGCCACGGCCAGAGACAAGGCCAAGCTGCAGCGCGTCATCCATTCAGCTGAGAAGGTGATCGGCTGCCACCTCCCGTCTCTCCAGGAGCTGCACGTCTCCAGGACCCGGAGGCGGGCAGCCAGGATTGTAGCCGACCCCTCTCACCCAGGACATGAGCTTTTTCGGCCCCTCCCCTCTGGCAAGAGGCTCCGGTCCATCAGGACCAGGACCTCGCGCCATAAGAACAGCTTCTTCCCCTCTGCAGTCAGCCTGCTGAACAGTACCCCAACTCCCCCCAGCTGACCCCCTCCCCCCACCAAAGGACTATCGCTGCTACTTACAGACCCCACCATCCCAGCCCACCTGTGCTCCCACCTTACTTAACTGTATATAGTGTGTTGTTGTGTTAATTTAATTTCTTTAACTTATTTCTTTATTTTAATTGTACCAAAACACCATGACAAATTCCTAGTTTTGTAAAGTGCGCTCTACTGAACATGGCAATAAAACCATTTCTGATTCTGATTCTGATTGAGTAAATGTTTATCTTGTTCGGCCCAAAACCTAAAGCGTGTTTTTCATAAAGGTCCCACGCTTTGCAACTGAGTTCAGAGGAAAACAAAGACGTTCATGGATCTATGTGTCTGCAGGTGGAAGCAGCAGTGAACGTACCAACTATGTGGAGCTGCAGCTGCGGGTTCCAGCTGCTATCCAGCAGTCTGCGCTGACGACAGAGCTCCTCCTCGTTCTGGACGATGGTTCCTTCAGCAGCAGAAAGTTGTTCTCTGACAGAACCTTCCTGAGGTTCTGAAGACATGGTTCCTGCTCCGATCTTCAGCTCCAACTCCCACAAACACCGCCGTCCTCTTCACTGCAGCTCCGATCGATCATCTGCTAGTCTCACAATCCCAGAAAAAAGGTCCAAACAGAAACTTTTCTCCTGTTTGGAGATTTTCCTGAAAGTTCCTGTGATCCTGCAGGAGTCAGTTCTGCTCAGCCTGCAGACCAAACAGAAAAGACTCTGGAAGCTTCCACATGTGGAACTTCAAGACAAAGAATCCAAACAACAACATCTGATTGGTTGACTTTTGGAGGGAAAGCTGCAACAGTCTTCTGTGATTGGTTCAGCCGTCCCTGCCCCCACTAGTCCACTGCACAGGGGGCAACATTCCAGGGGGGGTTGGTAATCTCCTCCTTCTATTGTTTCTGCCCCACTGGCTCTTTCAAAATAAAGGCTTGTTGTAGCAGAAACCTGAATGGAACATCAGAATGGACTCAAACTGCTGCTGGTTTCAAAGCCTCGTTCTCAACTTCCAGCTGAACTGTCCCGTTGTGTTCAAATCTTTCTGCTTTTTTTGATTCTTCCAGCACCATGAGGGAGAGGATAATGAGTTTATTTAGCAGCCCTACTGCCAGAAAGTCATGTGTTTATTATAGAGAAATGGTCAATGATTCCATAATGCAAGTCTGATTTGATCCTTTCATTTTATTGTTATAAAAATATCTGCAGGCTCAAACTTAGACAAATGAGAGTTCAAGAAGTACAATTAAGATGAAAAAACATTCAATTGAATTGGAGTAATATGACATTTAGTTAGATAAATATGTAAATTTGAGTTGTAAAAATATTGAGTTGGAGAGATTTAAGAAATGAGGTTAAATACATTTATCTAAATTACTTGGTACCAATTGAAGTAATTTATTTAAGTTATATATATATATATATATATATATATATATATATATAGATATATATCTATATATATATATATATATATATATATATATATATATATATATATATATATATATATATATATATATATATATATATATATATATATATATATATATATATATATATATATACAACTGAGATTGGGTACACAACCCCAACAACCCAGTTACACTGAGCAACGCAGCAACTGACCTGAAAACAAGATAATGTCCACCAATGAACACTAAGCAACCCCGACACCAGCTACAACGGTTAAGTGATGTACTGCCTGAAAGTCTACTGGAAACTGTGAATGAAGCATTGAGGGCAATTCCTACCACAACCATCACAGAAACCAATGAACTGGTTTACACTTCAGCAGCAGTGATCCTTGAGATGCTTGGCTATAAGAGCAACCATAGAAGAAAACAATACCCACCATGGAAGCAACGGTTAGAGGCCAAAATCAAGGCAACTCGGAAGGATGTGAGTAAGCTGACAGAGGCTCAAAGAGGTACAATGAGAAAGCAAGTACCTAAGAGATACAGCCAGATGCCCATACCTGAAGCCCTGGAAACTGCCAAACAAAGGCTCCTAGCCTTGAGTAGCCGCCTAAAGAGATACACAAGAGACAATGAAGCCAGACGAACAAACAGGCTGTTCGCAACTCAACCAGCGAAAGTGTACGCTCAGTGGCAGGGTCAAAACAGCCGAGCAGACCCACCAAGGCTAGAAACTGAACAGTACTGGAAAAGTATATGGGAGAAAGAGACAGCACATAACAGCAATGCCCAGTGGCTGGTCTCTCTGAGAAAAGAACACAGCAACCTCCCTGAACAGAATCCAGTAACCATCACAGTGGCAGACATCCAAGAAAGAGTCTCAGGTATGAAGAACTGGACAGCACCGGGCCCTGACATGATACATGCCTACTGGCTAAAGAAGCTTACCACACTCCACGAACGCCTGGCAGCACAAATGAACCAGCTGCTAAGAGATGGGACTCACCCTGAATGGCTAACGGAAGGGCGAACGATCCTGATCCAGAAGGATCCCTCAAAGGGTGCAGTCCCATCCAACTACCGGCCAATAACCTGTCTCTCCACAACATGGAAGCTCATGTCAGGCATCATTGCAACCAAGATAAATAGGCACATGGATCAATTCATGAGTAACACACAGAAGGGCATTGGTAGAGACTCCAGAGGAGCCAAACACCAACTCCTGGTCGACAGAACAGTCGCCCAAGACTGCAGGTCACGACACACCAACCTGTGCACAGCCTGGATTGATTACAAGAAGGCCTATGACTCAATGCCACACACATGGATCACTGAATGCTTGGAGCTGTACAACATCAACAGGACTCTAAGAGCCTTCATAAGAAACTCAATGAAGCTGTGGAAAACCACCCTTGAAGCCAATGGGAAACCACTTGCACAACTGTCCATCAAATGTGGGATATACCAAGGTGATGCTCTGTCCCCACTGCTGTTCTGCATAGGTCTGAACCCCCTCAGCCAAATAATCAACAAGACTGGCTATGGATACCGACTCAGAAATGGGGCCAACATCAGTCACCTCCTCTACATGGATGACATCAAGCTATATGCTAAGAACGAGCGTGACATTGACTCCCTGATCCACACCACCAGGATCTACAGTAATGACATTGGGATGTCATTCGTGCTCGAGAAATGCAGCCGGATGGTGACAAAGAGAGGCAAGGTAGTCCACACAGGGGGGGTCTCACTCTCAGAAGGAACAATAGCAGACATTGAGGACAGTTACAAGTACCTTGGAATTCCCCAGGCAAATGGCAACCTGGAGCAGGCAACAAGGAAAGCTGCAACAGCTAAGTACCTTCAACGAGTAAGGCAAGTCCTGAAAAGCCAGCTCAATGGCAAGAACAAGACCCGGGCAATAAACAGCTATGCACTGCCAGTTATCAGATACCCTGCAGGAATAATAAGATGGCCAAAGGAAGAGATACAGACCATGGATGTTAAAACACGGAAGCTCCTCACCATGCATGGAGGGTTCCATCCCAAATCCAGCACTCTGAGACTGTATGCTAGCCGCAAAGAAAGAGGCCGAGGACAAGTGAGCGTAGAAGCCACTATCCAGGATGAAACATCCAAGATGCATGAATACATCAAGCTCAAGGCCCCAACTGACAGTGTGCTCAGTGAATGTCTCAGGCAATGGAGAGCAGAGGATACAGTGCTGGAGGACAGATCCTCATGGGAGGACAAACCCCTGCATGGGATGTACCACCGGACCATAACTGAAGTGGCTGATATCAAGAAGTCCTACCAATGGCTAGAAAGGGCTGGCCTACAGGACAGCACTGAAGCGCTCATCCTGGCAGCTCAGGAACAAGCCCTGAGCACCAGAGCGATAGAGGCTCAGATCTACCACACCAGACAAGACCCAAGGTGTAGGCTGTGCAAAGAGGCGCCTGAAACAATCCAGCACATAACTGCAGGATGTAAGATGCTGGCAGGTAAAGCATACATGGAGCGGCACAATCAAGTGGCTGGAATAATATACAGGAACATGTGTGCAGAATATGGACTGGAAACCCCAAGGTCAAAATGGGAAACACCTCCAAAGGTGGTAGAGAATGAGATGGCAAAGATCCTGTGGGACTTCCAGATCCAGACTGATAGGATGGTAATGGCGAACCAACCAGACATCGTAGTGGTGGATAAAGAACAGAGGAAAGCCGTTGTGGTGGATGTGGCAGTGCCAAGCGATGGGAACATCAGGAAGAAGGAACATGAGAAACTGGAGAAATACCAGGGACTCAGAGAAGAACTGGAGAAAGCTTGGAAAGTGAAGGTGACAGTGGTGCCTGTGGTAATTGGAGCACTCGGGGCAGTAACCCCCAAGCTTGAGGAGTGGCTACAACAGATACCTGGAAAGACCTCAGACCTCTCAGTCCAGAAAAGCGCAGTGCTAGGAACAGCTAAGATACTGCGCAGGACCCTCAAGCTCCCAGGCCTCTGGTAGAGGACCCGAGCTTGGAGGAGAAACCACCCGCGGAGGGTGAGAGGGGCGTTTTTTATATATATATATATATACATATATATATATATATATATATATATATATATATATATATATATATATATATATATATATATATATATATGCATCACAATAACAATAAAAATGAGATAGAATCTCGTGCGTTTACTTTGTTCTTTTTCTCCAAGCAGAGTCTAAAAGTCTCAGCAGGAAAACAACAGGAGAGGATCCACGATTTATTATTTTTCCTATTAATGTATCAGTTTATGTTTTTCCTGACTTTTTGTCTTTAAAAATCACAGTTATTTGGTCATTTTTATTATTTTTTTATAAATAGTGTTATTTATTTTATTAAAATGATCATAAATTAAGAAAACTTTATTATAAGGGTTCACAATAAACGAAAGATAAAGCAGTTTAAAGTTTGAAAGAAAAAGACTTAATGTGGCCTCACAAGAAAAAGTTTGGTGACTCCATCTTAGCATCCATGGCTACGTTCACGCTGCAGGGCTTAATGCTCAATTCCCATTTTTTGAAAAAATTCCATTTTTTTGCAAGGCCGTTCATATATAACATCTGTGAGCTCCTGTGTGACGGTGAAATGACCCAGAAGTGACCCGCAGTAGTCAACTCAACGGTGAACGACGTCACTCTTGTTTGTGGAAGTAGCTAACGTTGATGTGGTCCTGAAGGAATTTAGTTTTCTTTGGCAGGTGCACACAAAAAGGCAGGAGACGGAGGTACCAAGGTTAAAATGATTTTATTACAAAACGTTAAAACCAATTAAAAATGGATCCGTTTAAAAGACGGATTCAGTCTGCTGAGGACCAGAAGACTTAACCCTTGTGCTATCCTAGGCACTTTACCGTTGCCAGTTGGGTCATCTAGACCCACTAGACAGTGCTCTGAACCTTTTTTCTTCAATGATTTGTGATCTTCACCGGTTCAGTGGATTACATGAAATTTTTCCACCTTTATCCACCTTTGTCATGGTAGGGAGAACATGTCAAAGTAAGGGTGGGGTCATCCAAGATAGCACAAGGGTTAAGGGAGGTGGAGAGGTATCACCCCATTCACATGATGCAGACCACACACACTTGTGAATCCGTCACTCCAAACCAGGGGAAAGCCTCCACCTAGAACTCAGGACAGACACCTGAGTCCTCAGCACTGAGGGAGGGGGGAAAACAAAGGTGGATTACACAATAAAAGGCAAAGTTAAAACACAGTTCTAAAAGAATTGTATAAAAGTTCTTAAAATGACGATAAAAGAAACTCGTGAGAGTAAGTCTGCCCGTAGGGGGCTGCTGGATGAAGTTTCTGTTCTCGTTGGTGGTGGAGGAGGATTCAGGCGTGACGCCCCGTTTAGTCTTCCATTGCTCAGGCTCAAAGGCAGCTGAGGAGCACCTGGACCCGGCAGAACCCTGGTCAGAGTCCACAGGGATTCTGGACACGAGCAGTGACAGTTCCTTAAAATGTTTCTAAAAATTCAGTCTAGAAAAAGCAGCAGCTGTTCAGCAGGTGGAGCGTCAGAAAGTCCCTGATAGACTGTTCGTCACCTGGAAGGCTCAAATGCAGAGGCTGTATTTTGGCTCAAGAATCTGTAACTGAAGTTCTGATCCGGAGCTGTGAGGCTAACCGGAGGTGTACAACAGGGGGGTGGAGCTGTGAGTTGTTGGGGGGGGGGGTCCCTTTGTTTCAGTTGGAGGAAGGGCAGAGTGGACTGCTTGGTGCTGAGAGACTTACAAACACCACAATCACTGCTGGATGATAAATACATTTACTCTTTATTTTCTGTCAATAAATAATATTTATCAATAAATGCTTGATTCTAAATGATGGATCTAAAGTTAAAAAGAAGTCAAAGTGCTGACTCAGCACAGATCAAAGGAGACACAGATGATTTCCTGGAATAAAGAAAACATCAAACATCATGATGTGATCTGGAACTGAGCTGGGGGGTATTCCAGAAAGCAGGTTATGCTAGCTCCCACGGTAAGTTTGAGGCTAAGGAAGTTGATAACCTCAGCTTTCGGTTCCAGAAATGGAGGT
This sequence comes from Oryzias curvinotus, assembly GCA_023969325.1. Taxonomy (NCBI): domain Eukaryota; kingdom Metazoa; phylum Chordata; class Actinopteri; order Beloniformes; family Adrianichthyidae; genus Oryzias; species Oryzias curvinotus. The sequence continues at coordinate 23,870,313 of CM043707.1, forward strand.
ATGTCTCAGGGTAGGTCAAGTTGCCATAGCAACTCATGCTCTGAACATAACCTGGTCCGGAGCAGGTTTAGTTGAAGCTTAGTTTGTTTTGAGAGAGGTGAAGCAGCATGGCGTGTCCATTTGAAGATGATTTAGTGGATGAAGAAGCTCAGATAATACTTTTTCCATCGTGAGAGGGTGATAAGACCATATATGGATGTTGGAAAATTAAACTTGTTTACTTTGATCTAACTTAATTATTTGCTTCAGTTAAGATAAATCATTTTTTTGTTAAGTCACCTTAAAAATAACACATAGTTTTCAGACAATTATTTTCCTTTCATTCAAATTAATTTAATTAAGTAGGTTTAACTTTGGTGCTGCTGTTAGATCGGCACCACAAGGGTTTCTGGGATATCATTCCCTTTGCCTGTCTGGACGGATTTGGGTTGAAGTGTGGCTTTTTGACTAAATATGTTTAGTTGTTTAGCTGTTTTACTGTGTTTTACTGTGTTTTGCCGAGTTATTTTGTCCTACTGTGCTTACGTCTCAGCACCACGAGTGAGAGCGAAGGAGAGGATGATGAGTTTTTATAGCACCCCTACACTCTTCTTCTGCAAGTACAATGATAAGAAATTCTATAATTAATTTTTGCACTCCGTGCATTTTTTACCGTCCTTTTTATTGTTATAAAAATTGGCATATTCACCGGCTCAAACTTGTACATATGAGAGTTCAATATATATATATATATATATATATATATATATATATATATACGCCTTTATACGCCGTCATTAAAATCTCAGACTCCGTCTCACTTCCGTCTCAAGTGTCGCGCTTTCTTCTTTTTTTCCCCACGCGTTTCCATGGTGACTCCAGAAATCGGCAATCTATTGAGAATGTCTTTATGTACACGACGTGCACGTGCGTTAACCCAGGGTTACCAAGTCGAGCATAATTACGCCAACTCATATCTGGTCTTCTGGAACCGACATACCCAGAGTAAGCAAGTTCAGGCGGATTTCAGACAGAGTTCAGGGTTAAAGTCAGGCTTGTTTAAACATGCTTCCTGGAATACCCCCCTGTTCTTCAGAAGATCCTCCCAAACATGGAAACTGTTTGGGAAACTGTTGCTGCAACACGTGAAGGTTTGGTTCTGTTGCTAGTGAGATCTGATGGATCAGAACCAGACTTCTGTCAGCTGGAACTGGGGCTTCTTCCAGACCATGACATGTTGTTCAATAAAGTTCATTCCAAAGCGTGACTGATTCATGAAGTGGTTCCTTGAGCCGTGAGTTTTGCCAGCAGCAGGAATCCCTGAGAGTTAGGAGACAGTTTGTGGAGAGAGTTTGTAGATTTAGGAGAAACCAACGTTTGAAATGAAACCAAAGTGTCCTAAACCAAAATCACTGAGCACATCTTAATGTTCCACCAACAGTCATTTTCCACAGTGGACCGTCACCACACACTTTACAAGACAGTTTTTCACAACTTTATGACAACAAATCCTGAAATTGTTCCATTCAAAGAAACATTGACTAACATTTGGATTGATGCTGTTTTCCATCTGTGTTTTCAAACCTGCATCAAGAATTAGCTCATGTTTATTGATTCACTTAAGAGCATAAAGAGAGAGAGAGTGTGTGTGTGGAGGGGGTCTCTGACCTCCAGGGTAGTCTCTGTGTTAACTCTGGTTTAGCTGCATTGATGTGTGTATTGAGGGTGGACACTTTCCTTGAAATAAACACAAGTACAATACTTGCTGTTCTGTTGTAGGGAGAGGAGTGTGTTGTGGAAAGTAATACGGCTTTAATTGAGTGTTTGTGTGTGTACATTTTGGCAGGTCAGTGTGTGGTGTGGCTCTTTGACTCTCACAGTGAAAAAATTTGGCTCTTGGTGTCAAACTTGTTCGCCACCCCTGGTCTAGGTCATGCCTGGTGAGCTGGAAGCCAAGAAAAGGAGTGAAAAATGGAGCATTTGGAGAAAATGAAAGACCTGAGGAAAGCTGCAGTTCAGCCTCCAGGAAGAAAAGTTTAGACCAATAATTACAGAAATAAAAAGAAAAATGTTTTTTATAAATCTGAAAGTCACCAAAGTGTTTAACAAACTTTTTTATAAAGTGAAAAGGTCAAATGTTTGTGTGTTGGAAGTCACAACCTGACAGATGAGCAGAATAATAAGGCAGGCAAAGCCGTAACACTGCCCCCTGGTGGACAGGAACTCAGCAGTGCAGCTTCAGGATGGAGTCGCTTCCAACAGATCAGATCAACGTTCTGCTCTCTGCTAAAGAGGCAGAACGTCTCCTTCTAAGAAGAATCCAGAGTTCCTGATCACAAACATCAACTGAAGCCCAAATCAGAGCTGATCAGACTGCATGGAGCCCAAGCTCCAGAAAAGAGGAGAGAAGAAGAAGTCGTCCACATGAAGCTTCACCTTAGAGGAAAAGAGGAGCTGCTGAACTAAAGTACTCCAGTACTGAGGAACACTTTCAACCTCTGATGGATTCTGTAGAACATTTGGAACTAGAATGTAGAAAGTGCTTCAGTTCCATCAGCTGTCAGTCTGCAGCAGCTTCATCTGCTGCCTCCATCCTCTCTCTGTGAGTCTCTGCAGAGTTTTTCTGCAGCTGCTGGTTTTTCTGCAGCAGCAGCAGCAGCATCAGAGCCAGAGAGCCAAAGAAAGTGGAAAGTCTGAGAAGGAAGCAGCTCTGAAGCTCTGCAGCTGACGGTGCAGCTTCAGGACTCATGAGGAGGACCACATGCACGGCTCTGATGCTGCTGAACGTCTGACTGAGATGATCCACATTCAGAAGAGAGTTTCAGAGTGAAAGACGTGTGGAAGAAGAGAATCCTGAAGGTTTCTGTGCAGACATGAACTCAGTCAGAGAGCGTCTGAATGTTGGAGGATCCAGAAGAAACCAGGAGCTCATGAAGGTGGTTCTGTTGGAGCAGAGAGCAGAACTCTGATCCCAGTTTCAGGAACAATGCAGGCTCATGTTCTGGACTGAAGAGTTCTCCTGAAATGTTCTGTTCAGACTTCTTCAGGATCACATCTGTGTGTGAATGTGGAGGTTTGTCTGAACCAAGCTGCAGCTAGTTCACTTTGAAGCTCCTTCAGGCTCACACAGCAACAATGACAAAGACTGAAGCTGCTGTGCTGCCCTCTAGTGGCAAACATGGGATCTGCAGCACACATTTCTGCTTGGTTATTGGTTTCTGCCTTCATAGAAAGAAACAAAAAATATTTAATCTTAATACAAACTAACAGTCCACTCAGACAATGTTTCCTCCTTCAGTGTCACATCCAGAAACACTGAACAGTCTTCATCAGTGAAGAAGATTCTCATCTTCTCACCAGCTTCCTGCTCTGAAGGAAACATCTTCATTCATCATCATGGACAGCCAGACCAACCTCTGTAGAAACACAATCCTCTAGTTCCAAACTAAAGAAATGATCCCTGAAAGTAGAGTCTTAGTGAGTTCTGGATGTTGTTTGTCCTCTTCTGTCTGCAGACAGGAACTCCTGCTCCTGGTCTCCTCCTGCAGATCACAGACTCACATCTCCTCCAATCAGACTGCAGCTTGTTTCTGGATAAAAAAAAAACATTTTAGTTCCTTTCAATCATCAAAGTAACCTATAGGTGAAATGTTCAACCACACCAAGTATTTCCCAACATCTTTGTCCAGTTGTGTCAAACTATCTTCTTCTCTGTTGGGTTCAGTTGTCTCAGAGATTAGTGGTCAAGCTAAAACCTTCATCTATCTGATCACAGACTGATTGGTCCTTCTGAAACCTCTTTAGTGCCATAGAACGTAGACGTTTGAAGAAGACATATCAGGAACCTTCACTAAGCCTCATCCTATGTTCATCTTTACTCTCCATGAAGTGACTGCAGCAGGAATTGAGTCAGTAAACTGTTAACTTAGCAGTCTGTGATCTGCAGGAGGAGACCAGGAGCAGGAGTTCCTGTCTGCAGACAGAAGAGGACAAACAACATCCAGAACTCACTAAGACTCTACTTTCAGGGATCATTTCTTTAGTTTGGAACTAGAGGATTGTGTTTCTACAGAGGTTGGTCTTGCTGTCCATGATGATGAATGAAGATGTTTCCTTCAGAGCAGGAAGCTGGTGAGAAGATGAGAATCTTCTTCACTGATGAAGACTGTTCAGTGTTTCTGGATGTGACACTGAAGGAGGAAACATTGTCTGAGTGGACTGTTAGTTTGTTAGAAAATGAAATGGATTTTTTTAATCAATCATGAAGTAAAAACACTTGTGAATTAATCAGATCAGGTTATCTATGTCCTGATGTTATTAATAAACTCTGACAGTCCACTTGAATTTGAATGTGAGATTTAACTTCCATGACATTTTTGGATAAAAACATTAAACCTTCATTTCTGCCTCCAGAAAAACCAGCTCATTTTCAGTCTTTATGTAGATTTATCTGCCTCTTTTATTTCATGTTTGTGTTTACTTTCTCTTCATTTTTTATCTGTAATTTAAAAATCTGGAGTTCAAAATGTTTTTTTTCTCAGATTCAGGAAGCGACACAGAAATCTGACTCGTTTTTCTGCAGCTGGAGATCATAAATGTGTCTGGATGGAGGTCAAACATCTCTGATGGTTAAATCAAGGATTATTTTTAATATTTTAGAGGAATTTCCTTGTGGATGTTCTGTACTCCACCACTTCTCTTTGTCCTTCTTGCTTCACCTCAGAACTGCTGCTCCATATCCACAGACGATGAAGAAAACTGAATTTTATGTTTATTAAGACAAACTATTATGATCTAAACTAATCAAAGCTGCTGTTGTTAAGATGCTGACAGAAATGTTTCCATCCTGCAGGTTTACCTCAGGTTCCTCTCCTCTCTTTCCAATATTTGCTGAAATGTTCTGTGTCATTTGTTTTATTATAATCAAGAAATATGAATATAATTATTTTCCAAATGTTCTTCTGTTTCTACATTAAAAAGGTACTGAGTGTAGAAAGAAGAACAGGACTTTTCTGTCACTCTGGATTGAGATCAGAATGTGGTGATTTCAGGTTTTCGTTGGGACTTTTATGAAAGTCTTGAGACACTTTTCAAAAACTTTCATCATCTATGTATATTTGTACAAACATGAGCTCTAAAAAGAAAACTGGAAGGATTTTAAGGCAACAGAGAAGACAGGTTTGCTGAACTTCTGCTCCCACAGTCGATGCAGCAGAGACAGAAACTGAAGCCTTCATCACATCACCATAGCTGGATTCCAGAGCGCTTCATCAAAGCACCTTAAGCCCGTTTGGACTCTGGCGCTCCACGCGCTGGATGAATAGTGGCGTTTGGAGGAAGTGCGGCTGCGCAGTCCGTCACTGAACACCGTCACTGCCTGGACCTCTTTCTGGGTCCTAGTGCCCTAAAGGTTACAGCTCCTAGTTACACAAGGAAAAAGTCCATTCTAGAGGCCACTCTGACGTCATCATCATCAAAGACAGCGTTACCTAGCAACCATACCAAGACCATAGCAGCTATAGAGGGAAACGCAACAAACCATCAACGGCGGTTAAAGCAGTCAGACGTTTGTTCTGCAGCTCAGCAAAAATCTCTGGTTTAGGTTTTGGGAAGAAAAACAAAGGAAAACACACGGAGAAGGATTCTGCAAAGGAAATCCCAAGTTCTATTGGTAAGTCAGCGTCCTGGAAACATGCTTTGTTGGTTCTGAAGTGGCATGAATGCAGACTTAGATTGGTTTGTTTCCTTGGATTCTTCAGATGGATTCAAGCTGTAAATGTTGTCAGCATAAAGCAAGTTTGGACTAAACTAAAGCAGAAAGTGGCTTTGAAGATGGTCAGGAGAAATGAGGGCTTTTTTCAGGAATTCTTGGAAGAGGAGGACTTCTCCAAACAACCAGAATCTAGGAGGAGGTTTTTTCAGCATTGATATCAGGATTTAGCATGAGCTTCAATCCCATTTTTGTTCAATCCAAATGTTTACCGTCATATTCAGGAGTTCGACTCTGAAAGCCACCATGACATCATAGACATTAAAGACCCTGTTACCTAGCAACCAAACACAACAAACTGTAGACTATTCAAACTGGACATTTTGGGGCAACAATTCTTTTCTAACTCAAGTTTGGTTGAAAAATCCAAATGATGGAAACAGATTGTGTAAAGGAAATGAGGATATATTGGTGAGTCACAGTCCTGGAAACATGAGTTGTGCTCTGATGAAGACGCCTGATCCAAATGTGGATTTTTGAAATGTTCTTTCATGAGATTCAAACTGATTGAAGCTTTGAATTAAAGGTGTCAACACATTTCTGCATTGGATTCATTCTGTTTCAGTGTCTAAGGTTGGTTTTGTGGCAGAAACCAAGTTTTTGTTGAACAGTAGCGTTTGAAAAAGCAGAAAGTGGCTTTGAAGATGGTCAGGAGAACTTCTTTGAAGAGGAGGACTTCTCCAAACAACCACAACCTTAGAGGAAGTTTTCTGAGCATTCATAGAATGCTTTTCAAATGACTCATCATTTTCCACAAGAAGCTAATGAGTTTTTCCAAATGCATGCTGGATATTCTTAGTTCTAGCTTGGAAGGCACTTTGTGGTATTTCCCTGGAAAACCTGCTTTATTAATCATTTTGGTCTCTTTTTCTTCTTCTAACTTCCAGCTTGGTAAGTGTGCAGGTAGCCATGGCAACCACTGTCCAGGTCAAGGGAGGACCACAGCCATCCAGTCTCCAGGCTTTTGGATTGATTTGGATTTGATAAACATTTGTTTCCCACATGTTAATAGTAGAATTCAACACGGGACATATAGTGGATTGTAATCATAGGAACAAAAATAGCAACAACAAAATAATCCTCCTCCCCTTAAAACATGCATTTGACTCTGAACAAGTCTAAAACAAATCCGAGCAAAGACCAGCGCTGGGGCTCCTGCTAGTTTCTTTTAGAAGAGCCTGCCTCTTCCAAACATAGAATGTTCAACAACTAGAGCTAAAAATGTCTGTTGGTAGATTTCTGGATGTTGGCCGTATCCCAGCGAGCAAGGCCAAGTCAGCCCCATATGGTTTCAAAGTGGACAGAAAACGTTTTTAGGAGTTTCTAGAATGTTCAACAACTAGAGCTAAATGAAACTAGTGCATTAAATGACAAAGAACTTCCTGTTTGAAAGGAATATCATGATGGCTTCCGCCTGTCTCTTTGCTTTTCCTTTCTTTTTTGTGTTTCTCCTCTTTGGGAGGTTACACAAAACTGCACTTTAACCCAGAAGGAAACAACAACCGCTCCACAATCCCTGAATCCCCTACAGCCTTTATCTAAACATTTACATTGACCATTATCACACATTTGATTGCATTTTCTCAGGAAAACAAGCACAACTTCACATTTGTTTGTGTGTGAAATGATTCCAAAAAGCCATGTGTCATCCTGGAGGGACTGGTTTCTCATCAATGCAGACCACCAAGTTTCTCTGGTTTCTCACTATTTGGTGGCTGGTAGGCCTTTTGGGGTTTTGTCAGGGAAAGAAGTGAACCTGGGCTCCAAATATTGGAAGACACTGATCTAAAAGTCATATTGTATAAAGTAATAAAGTAAAGATCATATAGTATCCAAGATGGGCAGAGGAATCGCCCTGGCTCAGAGGTGTGTGCAATAATGTCCACCTTCAGTCATGAGGACAGTTGTACAGTCTTTGGTTTTGTCACATCTGGAGTATTGCCCAGTCATTTCGTCTAGTGCGACACAGGGGCATCTAAAGAAAATTACAACTTGCCCAAAATCGAGCTGCCAGGGTGGCTCTTGGTTGCTCTTTTTGGACCAATGTGAACGAGATGCACACCGTTTTAGGTTGGTTGATGGTAAAAGACAAAGTACAACTCAGTCTTCAATGCTTAATGCACAACGTCATTTTTAAAAAATGTCCACAATATATGGTAAACAAAGTTTTATACAGTGGGTATTGTCACCAATATCAAACTTGTCAGGTCAACTCTGGTGATTTGATTGCTCCTTTTTCAAGATCTAACTATATGAGAAGAACAGTGCTGTTTAGATCTTCTGTTGCATGGAATCAAGTGTCTGTAAGGACAAGGCTCATTAGTAACAAATATAATTTCAAAAAGATTTTAAAACTAAGATACATGGACTACTTACAATAACTAGCAATTTAAATGATTTGCTGTTATGAAATGGTAAATGGCGTATACTTATATAGCGCTTTCTACCTTCTTACGAAGGCCCAAAGTGCTTTACAGTCACAGTCCCATTCACCCAGTCACCCACACATTCACACACTGATGGCGGCTCCGCTGCCGAACACTGGCGCCAACCTCCCACCAGAGTTCAGTGTCTTGCCCAAGGACACTTCGACACATGGGCGTGCAAGGTGGGAATCGAACCTGCAATCTTATGATCATGGGTCGACCGCTCTGCCGCTGCACCACGGCTGCCCCCTATGTATTATTGTTGATGTTATGTTGCTATGTGTTTTGATATGCTGTTATAAAAATGAAATTGTTTTAACTTATTTTAACATGTGAAGCTTTTATGGTAAATATGATGAATTAGTCACTGTATTTTGTGAAATCAGTTTTGTTTTTTGTGAAATTGGTAAAATGTATGTATTTTTTGCGTATGGACTCCAGGAAGACTAGTGACCACTTTGTGGAAGCTAATGGGGCTCCAAATAAATAAATAAATAAATAAACAAATAAAAGTACTAGGACATCTGGAGAAAGCTCTAGTTCTGGTCCAACTCAGTCCAAAGTACTGAAGATAGATGGAGTTGGATTTGGGAGAGGACTGAGCTCATTCAAATGAAGAAAGAACAAGTCAACAGATGAAGAAGATTTCAGGAAGTATCCCATTCAACAAGTTCAAGTTTCCAGAGAGCTAGTTTAGCATCCGTGTTCTGGACCAAACCACTGTCCCTCTGAAGGTCCAGACACAGAGAGGCCCAGAGTGACCCCCATTTCTCCTTTTTTCTCTCTCCAGTGGCTAACTCCGCCCCTTAGGACGTCCCCCTGTGTGGATCAGTGGTCAGTGGGTTGGAACCTGCTGCAAATGCAGGCTCTGGTTCTAACTGCTGGATCAGAAGTGGAATGTGAGCTGTAGTGGTGTGTCTGCAGCTGGATGTGGAACACATGAGGGAGGGGTCAAAGGTCAATCTTTCTTCCAAACAAATGTTGTCAGTCTATTCTCCAACAATGCTCCAACATCTTCAAAGGTTTTTGGTCCCAAATCCAGAGTGTAGCTGGTAGGACGTGATCATTTCAGCCTCAGATTTGGGATCTCTCATCTCTCTGCCACCGTGACACCGAGTGATGAGTTCATGCTCCAAAGCGGCCCGATCGCTGGCTTTAGGGACTATTCCAGAAGCTTTCAATGATGGCGGGGAATGAACATTAGGAACAGATGACGGCTTGAAATGTCTGCTGTTGGTTTCTGATCCAGACAGAAATTCAATCAAATGTCTGTGAATCCAGAATTTCCTTAGAATATTTGACTCTAGATTCAGATCCATCTGGTTCAAAGGATGAAACTGCAGCTAAAAGTCTTTCAAAAGTCCAAATACTCAAAGATGAAACAGAGAGTTCCTAGAAAGTCAAATGAAAAACAATCAGATTGTCTTAGATAAACCCGTTTGGAAGTTAAAGCATAGAAACAAAGAAAGTTCCAAAAGCTAAAAGCCTTAAATAAAGAAAAGTCCAAAGAAAAACAGAAATCCCACATTTGGATCAGTAAAGACATGAATTCTCCAGAAACATCCAGAAACAGCTCTGAGCAGCCATGAAGGGACTGAGAACAGACGGACATCAAAGCAGAATCCAAGCAGCACCTTCATCCTGATGAAGCTCCGCCCTCTGACCTTCAGCAATCATCTCCAGGCTCCGCCCCCAGTCTGTGACGGCTGGATGATGCTGTCCTCCACCTGCAGCTGGACCTGGATGTTCTCTCAGACCATGTGGCCTCTTGGATCAGAAGGTTGAGGGTTCAAGTCCCTTCATGGTTGAAGTCAGACAGAAAGTGAAGAAGAGGGAACATTCAGAGCAGTTTCTGTGCTGTTTGGTTCCTCATGAGTCACGTCTAGATCAGGTCTGGATCCCAGTCAGAAAGTGATCAGGAAATCTGCAGATCAAACCTTCATTTACTGAAATGGAAAACATCAACTGACTTTCTACAGATTCTACTTCCATTCATCAAACTCCAACATGAAGAAGATTTACAATCAATCAAATCTGTTGATTTCCTGACAAACGTTGTTTTCTCTTCCTGTTTGAATGTTTGATTGTTTTCAAACATGAAGAAAGTTTTTTTTCCTGTTTTTAGCTTGAAATTTCTGTTGAAATGCAAAGGTTCATTCAGAATTCCCCAGTGGCCTCATGTTGGAGGAGGGGCTTCATGAGATGCTGCTGGGGGCGGAGCTTGAACACACACCGCTTCCTGGAACCCAAACTCAGGCTAAGTGGAGGAAAAGTTGGGATTTCTGGTGTTTGTAAAGATCTGGAATGGTTTCCTCCCACAAAAAGGCCTTTTTCTAGTTTCCTGCAGATGAATTCTTTTCCTGCTGGGAGTTCTCATCTGGGTTTGCAGATTCTTAGTTGGAGGAAAACTTGGAGCAAATTCTTCCCAGAAAAAGGATTTTCTCTGGAGTGAATTGACATGAACAGAGTGAGTTTGGACTGAAAGCAGCAACAGGGAGGAGATGTTAGACCTTCATCAGAAAACAGCTTTCTGGAGGAGTTGGAAGACGTCAACAGTCACAGTGATGGTGAGGAGGAGGAGCTAAGACTTCCAAAGTCAGAGCTAAAGATGGAGGAGCAGCAGGAGGAGGTTCTTCACTGAAGGAGAGCACAAGTCCAGCTTGTCAGTGCTTTGCTGATTGGCTAGTTGGATGTGTTCTTTGATGAGCTTTTCAATCTGACGTCTGCTTGGAGGACTGTTTTCATCCTTTTGGATGATTCCACTATTTGAACCAGACCTGGAACTAGAAGAGACTCAATGAGAACAGAAACACAAGAAAGGATCCAAACCAAACTCTTCTTCTGTCTGACTTCAACCATGAAGGGACTTGAACCCTCAACCTTCTGATCCATGAGGCCACATGGTCTGTGAGAACATCCAGGTCCAGCTGCAGGTGGAGGACAGCATCATCCAGCTGAAGAAGAGGAGGAGCTTCTGCTGCCTCAAAGAGGAAGGTGGAGGAGGTGAGAGGCTGCACTGGAGCTTTGGACCAAACCCTGTGATGGATGAACAACATCTCCAGGCTGTTTCCAGCCTGACCAGGGGGGTATTCCAGAGAGCAGGTTATGCTAGCTCCCACGACAAGTTTGAGGCTAAGGAAGTTGATAACCTCAGCTTTCGGTTCCAGAAATGGAGGTATGTCTCAGGGTAGGTCAAGTTGCCATGGCAACTCATGCTCTGAACATAACCTGGTCCGGAGAAGGTTTAGTTGAAGCTTAGTTTGTTTTGAGAGAGGTGAAGCAGCATGGCGTGTCCATTTGAAGATAATTTAGTGGATGAAGAAGCTCAGATAATACTTTTTCCACCGTGAGAGGCTGATAAGACCATATATGGATGTTGGAAAATTAAACTTGTTTACTTTGATCTAACTTAATTATTTGCTTCAGTTAAGAGAAATAATTTTTTTGTTAAGTCACCTTAAAAATATCACATAGTTTTCAGACAATTATTTTCCTTTCATTCAAATTAATTCAATTAAGTAGGTGTAACTTTGGTGCTGCTGTTACATCGGCACCGCAAGGGATTCTGGGATATCATTCCCTTTGCCTGTCTGGACGGATTTGGGTTGAAGTGTGGCTTTTTGACTAAATATGTGTAGTTGTTTAGCTGTTTTACTGTGTTTTACTGTGTTTTGCCGAGTTATTTTGTCCTACTATGCTTACGTCTCTGCACCATGAGTGAGAGCGAAGGAGAGGATGATGAGTTTATATAGCACCCCTACACTCTCATTCTGCAAGTACAATGATAGGAAATTCTTTAATTAATTTTTGCACTCCGTGCATTTTTTACCGTTCTTTTTATTGTTATAAAAATTAGCATATTCACCGGCTCAAACTTTACGACGGAGTTTTAGGGCCACGGTGAGAAAAAAAAATTCTGGCCAACGAGTCAAGTTTTTTCTCGTCATGATGAGATCAAAGTCGTCATGACTTTGATCTCATCAAGACGAGAAGAAACTCGACACAAAGTTTCGAGAAAAAACTCGTCGTGTCGACATAAAAGTCGAAATAAAGTTTCGAGAAAAAAGTCGCGAGTCTTCCAGGAGCATTCAGTGTTATGGCTAACGTTAGTGAGCTAAGGGCTTTGTACTTCAGAGTTTACGACAGAGTTTTATGGCCACCAAAAAATAAGAACATTTAGGAGATAAAAACTCGTAAATTTACGGGGGAAAATTCATAGATTAACAAGGAGAAAACACCGAAGTTGTCTGTTTATCGGAGCCTAGCTTGAAGATGAAATATGTGGAGCCTTTTGTGAAGCTTTATTTCTGGATTATTATAGGTTTAAAACAAAGTGATTCTGAACCTTTTGGTGACCCAAAATCAGATTATTGTCAGTGGAGCCGTCTTTGCTGGGTTCGGTGTCGGTAAAGCAGAGTTTCATATGTAAAATAAGGAGAGAGACACGTTTGGGTGTAAAGGACCGCTGCAGCCTTTATTCTCCGTTTCATTCACATATCATGAAGTTCATCTGTCACCTGACGTCATGAACCTGTCATCCCAACACCAATGCGGAAGTAAACAGTGTTACATACGCCCCCTCCTGCAGGTGAAGCGTCCCGTTTCATCATTAAAAAACAAAGATGAATGAAAATAGTCTGTTTTATTAGCATTACAACGTTGAAAAAGGCAAAAAGTGCTTCTCCTCCTCAGACGGAAGCTTCACACAAACGTAGAGATCTGGGGCCTCATTTATAAACGTTGCGTACGCACAAAAGAAGGCGTACGCCACTCTCTACGCAATAGTTGAGATTTATAAAAAGCAAACTTGACGGGAAAATGTGCGGTCCTTCACGCAAGCTCTGACCCAGGCGTACGCACAAAAACGGGTGAAATGAGAAACGGCGACACCGTCGGCAGATGGAAGAAACACGTGAAAGTGAAAATGACAATACTGCCTCTCATAAATAACATGAAGACTTCACAAAGCAAGTCTCACAATAACAGCTACACGAACACCTGTTTGATCGATCAGCAGTGAAACAAACAAAAAGAAAATCAAACGAAAATTACAACAGAAATTCAAATGAACACTTACTTGCAAAAAGAAAAGTGAAATATGTTCTGCAATATTGGCATGTTATGCAATTCATCCTCATAAATAATATAGTTAACAGAACGAAATAATGTACAAAACTGATATTCTCCTCAATGTGTCCGTCTGGAGGAGCAGATATAGTCAAAGTCAAAGTCAGCTTTATTGTCAAATATGCAGCCTCCGTAAGACATACAACACAGATGAAATTGCTTTCCTCTCATTCCAAAGTGCAAGCAGCATATAAAATAATAAATGAACGACTTAAAAAATACATTATTTTAAAAACAATAAAGCCGATAGAGCCGCTGCGTGTGCACGCGCCGCCAGATGCGTGCGAATCAGACAGACAGACAGACAGACGGACGTATAAATTGTCCACTGGGGAAAGTTGTTTTCATAGTAAAACATTTCTTCATAAGCTACAGAATTATGGTATTCATGCATTTGCCTTTAGTTTATTTTATTTTTGATAAAACAATGTATGGCGTATGTCTCAACCATTCAGAAAGCAACAAGAAATTACATTTGATGAACAATTTCCCATTTCCACGTGGATTATTACCGACATCTGTAGCTTGTCAGATGCAGTTAAATGGATGGAAATAAAATGCCCCATCACAATGCGTAATGACGCACAGTGGCTGATCTTGGATCTTAGAAGATGTGGCAAATGGAAGAATTCGGAGTAAACGCATCAGGACCAGTGGCTTATGAGCCGGTTCCGACTTCTTCGAGCCGTCCTGTTGGAGCTTTTGGGGGGGGTGTCACCCGGTGCATCTGGCGCGTCGGTGTCCTAACCGACACCCCCCACCCCCCGCCTCAGTCACTTCTCCACGTAAAAGGGACTCCCCAATAATTGCCGCCACTCTCTCATCAAGAGGGGTCAGCTCCGGTGTCCCCTGTCCCCCACCCGTGGCAGACACACTCTAGCGATGCAGCGCCAGACGTTTTTGGCCCCGACTTTGATGTCCGTCTGTCACTGTTTGCCTCTCACGTGCCTTTTTGGTATTAGTAATGCCCACACTGTGCCCTCCAAACAACATTTTTCTCCTCTTTTCCACCTCGCCAACGATAACTTCTACTTCACATCGAGTGAAGTTGCGTTTTTTTTATTTTCTCTCGATGTTTGGCATGGTTTCGCAATCAATGAATATTAATTTGTGGGCGTTTCACGGACTATTTATGGGCAACTATGGGCGTGTCATGAAGCCGCAAAAGCTGCGCAGCATTTAGAATTGGTTGTGATTTATTAAGGGAAGGATGCGTAGGATGTGCGTGCGCACGGTTTTATAAATCCGAATATTTCTGTGCGTACGCACGTCCTATGTTTCATCCGTACGCCACTTCTGACGCAAATCCTACGCAAGGTTTTATAAATGAGGCCCCTGGTCTTTGGTGGAGGAAGAAAGGATTCAAGCGAACAGCTGCAGGGACACCAACGGCTTCATCAGGCTGCAGAGATCCTGCAAACCACCCATCAATGAATAAAACTTTAATAAATTGTAAATCAAACAAATGGGCTTCCAGACATTTGGAACGTTATCAATAAACATTCAGCTCACCTGTTCAACTACGTTTAGTCGGTCTGATCTGCTGCTGCTCTGCATGATCACTTCCACAATAATCTCGTAAATTTACAAGTTATTTCTCAAAAATTTATGAGATGAAATTCATTGCGACTTTAATCTCGAAACTTTATTTCGCCTTTTATCTCGACACGTTGGCCAGAATTTTTTCTTCCTCACCGTGGCCCTAAAACTCCGTCGTACAAACTTAGACATATGAGAGTTCAATATATATATATATATATATATATGCGTCACAAGGAAAATGGAAACAAGATCAGAAACTCGTGGGTTTACTTTGTCTGTTGATTTTCTCCAAGCAGAAATTCTTTTTTTGATGATGCAGCCGTGTTACTTTTTTGATGGACGTATAATCTTCATACGCCGTCATTAAAATCTCAGACTCCGTCTCACTTCCGTCTCAATTGTCGCTCTTTCTTTTTTTTCTCAACGCTTTTCCATGGTGACTCCAGAAATCGGCGATCTATTGAGAATGTCTTTATGTACACGACGTGCACGTGCGTTAACCCAGGGTTACCAAGTCGAGCGTAATTACGCCAACTCATATCCGGTCTTTTGGAACCAACATACCCAGAGTAAGCAAGTTCAGGCGGATTTCAGCCAGAGTTCAGGCTTAAAGTCAGGCTAGTTTAAACATGCTTCCTGGAATACCCCCCAGGAGGATCAGAAAACAGCAACAAATTCTCCTCCATCAAACCATGATGTCACCACCAGCAGGTGGAGACAGATATGAGCAGAAATTCTCTAGTTGGCTTCAGATTTCAGAGTTTCCCAAACAAGCAGGAGCACAACTCCACTTTTCTCTCCAAGCCCATCCTCTGAAATCTGATCTTCTGAGGGAGGAGAACACATGGAGACTGAAACTACCGGAGCATCACTAGAAGGACAGTTGGACTCCCCTCTGTAAAAAGAAGGCTTGAGCATGTTGACGTGACAAACTCCACATTTCTTCTCTTTGTCATGAGTTGGGATCCTAAAATTGGTGTCATTCATTTTCTTTTCCACCTCATATGGAGCAGAAAACTGTGCCTGTAGGCTGGAACCAGGCAAAGGCAACAACAGCAACACTTCCTCACCTGCACCTGTTGTTGTTTGTGTGTTGATCCACAAACACATGCTGTGAAGAGGAACCTGCAGTGAAGGCAGCCATGTTGGAGCCTCACACATGTTCTCATTAGGATCAACTGAACCAGTGTGTTTGAGACTGAAAGAAAGACTGAAGGACAAAGAAATATGAAGATTCATTAAGGATCAAATCCAGACTTTATTCATGTCTTCAGACAAAAAAGCTGCAGACATTTTACAGACACAATTGAGGTTTTTCAACACTTTTCTGAGCAGAAGATGCAGTTCTGGATACAGCCAGAAGGTGTCGCCCTTCTCATTTCTAATACAAGTTCAAACTACAGACCTGACTGATTTGGTTTGGTTTTTGTTATTTTAGCCATCATTTATGAAGACATCAGACCTAGAATTACAGAAAAACCATCAAAAATATTTCACAAACTTATTTTTGATAAACTGAAAATATATTATTTCAGTCTATTGGAAGTCATTTGAAGTGAAGCTGTGAAAGTGACCACATTTGTTCAACAACCTCATAGCAACAAGAAACAAAGCAGATTTCTCTCCAAAGAAGTTTTTTTCCTCCGTTTTCAATCCAAACAAAGACAAACAGATGTTCTGTTTGGCAGAAATGTGTTTCCACCCAGAGGAACCTGCAGCAGCTGCTGATCCATCAGAAGATTCTGGACCTGCAGAGACTTCCCACACAGCTGCCTCTGCCTCCAAAGAAGCTGCTGATCTGCATGGAGAGAGAGAGAGCTCCAAGTCTCTGCAACCAAAGCAAAGAAGCAACCAGAGAACAGAAGCACAGAGCTGAAGCAAACATCCCAGAACGTCCCACCTTCAGTTTGATCCGCTTCAAGACAAAGTCCCACATGAAAGAGATCAAAGTGAGCTAACCAAGCGCTTCATCCAAGAGAAGCAGCTCCAAAGCACAAAGACTCCGTCTGGTTGCAGGAACTCTGGGAAAGAAGGAGCAGGAGGAACTCCTGCAGGAATCTCTGCAGGAAACATCCGCTTGGAAAGAAGAGCTGACTCAGCTGAAACATCAGCTAACATGTCAGCAGTCTGTGGCTGAGACCAAGTCAACACTCCTGCAGCGCTCAGCTGCAGCAAACAGACACCCAGCAAACGGAGAGAGAGAGAGAGAGAGAGAGAGAGAGAGAGACAGAGAGAGACAGAGAGAGAGACAGAGAGAGAGACAGAGAGAGAGAGAGAGAGAGAGAGAGAGAGACAGTGTTCCCATGGTGACTCCAGAAATCGGCGATCTATTGAGAATGTCTTTATGTACTTGCCGTGCATGTGCATTAACCCAGGGTTACCAAGTCCAGCGTAATTACGCTAACTCATATCTGGTTTTTGGAACCGACATACCCAGAGTAACAAGTTCCGGCGGATTTCAGCCAGAGTTCAGGGTTAAAGTCAGGCTAGTATAAACTTGCTTCCTGGAATACCCCCTGATTATTTTAGTGGAGTTTTAACCACTAAATGTGGTGTTTTTTTTATTAGAAGAGTTCTGGATCTTCTCTCAACGTTGGAGTCTGGTCCTGCATTTGGGTCATCCTGATATACCGTAACAAAGCCTCTTTTCTGTGCTGCAGAATCAGCTGATTCAAGGTGATTACGTAATCACGTCCCTACTGTGCAGCGCTGCATCTCAGTGTGAGGCTGCTTTCTCCACATTAGAATCCACTGGGATTGTGTCAACTCTTGAATAGTTACTGGAATAAAAAGAATGTAAACACTGGAGATAAAGCCCCTGTGTCAAAGCACATGTGTTTCAGAACGTATGTCAGTAAGCTTTAGACTTTATTTTGGTTAGAAAACTTAAACTCCAACATTATTCTGCATTTCAGAGCAATACAACATTGCTCCCAAGTACATTTTTACCACACTCTGCTATATTTGTAAAGATTGTGAGTCAGCCATCTTAGACGTTGCAAATAAAAAAGGAGAGAAAATGAACAGGACTACCAGCACTGTAAAACACAATGATCACATCATATCAATGGGCTGAAAGATCATATTTCACCTCAATAATAAATTACACAACACAAAGTGTAAAATTAATTAAACACAACATTGTGCATTTAAATTTCCATTGTTCTTGTTATTTGCAGTGAGGAGGACATTTGATATATTTGCTTCTTTACTGCACTGTTTATCTAAGTTATTACATTGAAGTGAGTAAATTATTACAAAGACGCACTAGTATTTTTTTTACATTTAATTTCAGTGTTCCAAATAATGTTACATGCATCAGTCCACTCCATGAAGCAGTTGGGGAAGAGAAAACAGCTACACACACGTTTCAGGCAGTTAGTCAACTCCAGCTTCTGTACTTGCATCAACTTAAAAAAATAATATCTAGCACATTCTCAATATTAACAAAGAAATCATACATTTCAAATTGAACTTTTCCTTAAAGTAAATACAAAAACAAGTTGAAGTAATTACAGAAACATATAAGCAACTTTTCTCCTCTTGGCTTCATCATGCACTAGCATGCTAGCTCGTTAGCTTGCTAACTCGTCCAATTTGTGGTTAGCTTATTAAAAAAAAAAAAAAAGAAAAAAAAAGAAAAACAATCTGCACGGTGGCGCAGTGGTTAGCGCTCTTGCCTCACAGCAAGAAGGCCCCCGGTTCAAGTCCCGGCTGGGGCACATGAAAAATCAACATCGATGAAGACCTTTCTGTTTGGAGTTTGCATGTTCTCCCCGTGCATGTGTGGGGTTTCTTCCTCCCACCGCCCAAAAACATGCTTCATAGGTCAATTGGCAACTCTAAATTGACCATAGCGAGAGTGAATGCGTTTGTGTTTGTGGACATTCTACCCTGCGACAGACTGGCAACCTTTCCAGGGCATCCCCTGCCTTCCCCCACAAGTGGCCAGGATAGGCTCCAGCACGCCCGTGACCCCGAAAGGGGAAAACGGTATAGAAAATGAATGAATGAAAGAAAAACAATCTTCTACTCACCAGGATATCTCTTTAAACTGTTTGAAAATCTTTAGAATACTCCTTCAGTGTCGATTCGTGCCAAGTTGCTATTTCTGTATGTGTTCCAGAAGCACACTGATGTCCTTTCATCTCACCGTGTCGTCGCAGATGGAAAAAACCTTGAGAAATATGGAGTGATATTTCTGCCACCACGTTGCACACAAAACTTTCTAAGTTGCACATAAGACTTTCTAAGTTGCAAGTGAAAACATTAAATATTTGCTTTTTAATTATTTTTTATTCTGCTTTACTTTGTTTTACTTTCAAAAGTGTTTTTGTTTTTGCATGTTTTTGCATGCGTTGTGTCAAATCTCGCTTTTGTCCTATCTTTGATTTTGCTGAGTTAATATTCAGTTTAGTATTCAGTTTAGTATTCAGTTTTTCAGATTAGTTTGTCAACATTTTCAGGAACGAGGAGAGATCTTTTAGCGGTAACGATGTCCCCACATTAGAAAAAAACCCTCTCACCCAGGAGAGAGGTTGCAGAAATGGAGAGATACCTCTTTGCCCATTTTGCAATATGCTTACAGCTGGTCTAATTAATTCTTCCCAATTCAAGAGGGTTTGGATCAAGAGGGATGCATCCTGTTTCTCTGTATTTGGTAACTTTATCTTCATCTCCTCCAAAATAGCAGACTTATTTTCCACCGGCATCTGAAAGACTTTGCCAAACAATTCAGTCATTACTAATTACAGACATTCAGGTGATGCCGTTTTAAGTGCATTAGAAGATTAGATGTTTTACAGCGGCATATGCGATCTTCGTGAAACAATGTTGGCACACGGTGTTCGACTTATACAACTGTCTTTTTCCTTCATGGATGCTCACAACAAATCAAAAGTGTTCCCACACAGGAGAGCGTAAGAAGATGGGTGGGTCCTCAACTTCTGGTCTCACATCTGCATTAGCCATAAAGCTATAGTTGACATGCTAACTGTCCGTCACCTAATGGCGTATCGGCAAAAACTGGCAGTTAACATTAGTTCCGTCGTGGAGCAAAGTTAATACATTGGGGGACAAAAACAAAAAAATAAATAGCGACTCGTCACATTTTCGGGCAGGCACACATCTGCAGAGTTACAGGTTACCCCCTTAGGGCGGGTCAGTCAATTAGCTCACCTGCTCAGCGTCCTATTTAAGTCAGGTGTACAATTGTTCATTCTCTCTTACCTTCAGCGCTCATTCTTCGCATGTTCTCTGATGTTGGCGACTTTTGTCCTGGTGTGTCTTGGCATTGTGATGTCTGCCCCGCCTTTCTGCTTGGATAGGGATTATCCTCCGTGTTCTGATGGGGAGATTTCTGTTATTCCTACGACTGCTCCCCCAGTTTCCATCTCCCCCGGTGGCGCCGCCGCAGCTTCGCGTCCTTGGCGCCGCAGCTCCCGCATTTCAGCCAAGCGCCTGCAGGATTTGCCTGTCCACCGTATTTTGGAAGCTTTCTACTAGAACGGCGTTCCGGTGCCCGCAGGGGTTATCTCACGATGACCTGTTTGAGTATTTTATGGCTCAGGCCAAGGTTTCCAGTGTTGCTCGCCAGAAAGGAAAGGGAAAAGCTCCCTCCCGGAAGCGCGCTGCCCCGGCGGTGGATCCTGACGACGCCGTATTTCCCGGGCCCTCTTGTGACTGTGTTTCCACTTCTTCAGCTGAGGCTTCCATCATGTCCTCTCTCGTGGATATCAAGCGTTCTCTGGATACAATGAATTCCCGGATCACTTTTGTGGAGCGTGCAGTGATGCCCTCTTCGCCAGGTTTTACGGTGCTGGCCTCTTCCTCTACCGGGCATCGGACTCTTACCTGCAGCGTTTGTGGCTCGTTTTTACACTCCACCTCGCTCTGTCCAAAGACAGCAATGCATGCCCTCTCGACTCCTCCCGCTCAGTCCTCTGGTTCTACCCCTCCTTTCCTCCCGTGGGGACTGGTACCTTTTCGTTCCCGTTCTCACGCTCCTCTTTGTCATTATTTCAATGAAGGTGTCTGTGTTTTTCCTAGCTGTGAGTATATGCATGTTTGTAGCGTGTGTGCAGACAGCCACCCTCGCTCTGTGTGCCCCCGGAGAGTCCGCTCCAAGCCTTCCAGGAATTAAACTTCGGGCATCCTTCTACTCCAGTGGACGTGTTTTCTCTCTCTGATGGCCTGGCTTCTCACCCTAATAGTTGTTTTGTGAACTACCTCATCACTGGTTTAGTGCAGGGTTTTTTGCTGGGTTGAGTTTTTTTCCTCTTGTGTCTTATGTCTGCGGGAATTTGTTGTCCGCTCGTAAAGAACCTGCAGTAGTGGTTTCTATCCTGGCAAAGGAAGTTTCTCAAGGTTATATGATTGGGCCTTTTTCTAGGGCTCTGTTTCCCTTGTTTTGGGTCAGTCCTTTAGGGGTGGCAACTCGGAAATATTCTGGTAAAAAGCGCCTTATTATAGACCTCTCCGCCCCTCATAACTCCTCTGTTTCAAGCATTAATAGCTTGATCCCTCGTGAGCCTTTTTCGCTCTTCTACGCTTCTGTTGATAATGCTGTCTCTTTGATTAAAACCGCCGGACAAGGTGCGTGGTTGGGGAAAGCTGACATTTCGGATGCGTTTAAAATTATGCCGTTGCATCCCTCACAGTGGCATATCTTTGGTGTTAGATGGCGCTCTAAGTATTATTTTTCTGTTCGTTTACCTTTCGGCTGTCGTAGTAGTCCTCACATATTTGATTCTCTGTCCGAGGCATTATGCTGGATTCTGTATAATTCTTTCAAGTTTCCTTATGTTTTGCATCTTTTGTATGATTTTTTGGTGATTGATTTTCCATCTTCGCCCCCACATCGTTGCATTTCTGCGGTCAAGTTGCTTTTTTCTTATCTGGGTGTTCCTCTCTCCCCTGAGAAGACATTTGGTCCTTCCACTCGTTTAGAATTTTTGGGGATTGTTCTCGATAGTTCTTTGATGCAGGCTTCCCTGCCGTCCGATAAGCTCATTCGTATTTGTGAGGCCATTTCGTCTTTTCTGTCCGTTGGACGTGTGACTAAAAGGGATTTGCTTTCCCTTTTGGGCCATCTGAATTTCATTATGCGAATTATTCCCCATGGCCGTTCTTTCATTTCTCGTCTTCTCGATATTGCCAGTTCGGTTCCGGACCTTCACGATCTTCTTGTTCTGGATGTTGGTTCCCTGTCCGACTTACGTTTTTGGTCTCTCCTTTTGGGGGCTTGGAATGGTGTTTCTTTTTTCTATAATGATCTTTCGAATCTTTGGACTCCCTTCATATTTTTCCTGATGCTGCTCCGTCCGTTGGTTTCGGGGGAATTTTCTATGACGTGTGGTTTGCAGATGTTTGGCCAGCGGAAACTCTTGAAGCCGTACCTAAATCTACAGCTTTGTTTGAATTATATCCAATCGTGGTACCATGCTCGCTATGGGGAGAAAATTGGTCGAGGAAACGAATAATGGTGTTTTGCGACAACGCAGCTGTAGTGGAAATAATTAATAAAGGGCGTTCTAAATGTGCGTTGATAAACAGTCTAATGAGGCGATTGACCTGGTTTAGTGTCATGAATAATTTTATACTTCGAGCTACCTTTATTCCTGGTCATGTGAACATGGTAGCTGACGCCCTCTCTCGCTTTAAATTTCAGGAATTCAAAAATCTATGTCCGAATGCCAATCCTCACAGCCTCCCCTGCCCTGCGTTCCAGCAGATAATTCTCAATTAAATGTTTCTCCTCTGAATGAATTACTGGTATTTCCTGCTGGATACATGAGGTTTGAGGCTCATGAGGCTCAATCTACTATTAAATCATATGATTCATTCCGGACATCCTACCGCTCTTTCTGTGCTAGTATTCAAGCTTCCCCTTTGCCAGTTAAGATACCATTAGTCTGTGCTTTTGTTGCACACTTATTTGAGAATCGCCGGTATCAAGTTCAGAGCATCAAATCCTGCCTGGCCACCATCCAGTTCCACACGAGATGTTGTTCCTCTTCAGCGACAAATCTTCTTGGACACCCTACCATACGTCTTCTCCTCAACAGCCTTTTGAAGGTTCGCCCTTCCGGAAATGTCAAAAGGTTACCACTTACTTTGCCTATGGTTCATAAACTTGTGTTAAGATTGCGTGCTGGATACATTTCTCTCTATTTAGACTATTTATTAGAAGCTGTTATTATAATGGCATTCTATGGTTTCTTAAGATGTGGTGAATACACTACTAGAACTTTCTCTTTCGACCCACAGATGGATCTCACTTTTTCTGATTTAACATTCACTGAGCACTTTTATTCCATCAATCTTAAACATTCTAAGACTGACAAATTTTCTAAAGGTGTTCAAATAGTCATAGCCAAAACTAATACTGCTTTCTGTCCTTTCTTATCCATGCAACGCTTCCTGAGTCTCCGACCTAGTACTCCCTGGTCAGCACCTATTTTCTTTGTGGATGGCTGTAAACCCTTGACTAGAAGTTGGATGGCTTCCAAGTTTCATAGTCTCTGCTCGTCCTGCGGTCTTCAGACATTTACACCTTGCACTCCCTGAGA
Source organism: Oryzias curvinotus (assembly GCA_023969325.1). NCBI lineage: Eukaryota > Metazoa > Chordata > Actinopteri > Beloniformes > Adrianichthyidae > Oryzias > Oryzias curvinotus. The sequence goes on from CM043707.1 coordinate 23,893,727, forward strand.
ATTGGCGCCACGACGACTGCTGCTCTTCACGTGCCATCATCTACGCTAAAAGCAATGGGAAGGTGGTCCTCATCTGCTTTTCAGAGATATGTTAGATTAAATTCTGATGAAATATTAGCGGCTCAAATAAAAATAAGTCTGGTTTGAATGATGACTATGTTAAGCCAGGTGGAAGCCGCGAATTATGAGTATTAAATGCATTGGTGTTTAAATTGAATCAGGTTGTGTAATCTTGTTGGCTCCCCTTCAGTCTTCCCTCTCTCTTCAGATAGTATGTTCCCCTGGTGAACGGGAGCGGCCCAACGGTCAATGGTGCCGGGTAAACACATAGCAGATCCACTAGATAGAATGTTCACTTTGTAGAGTGGTTCTCGAATGGGAGCGGCCCAACGGTCAATGGTGCCGGGGTAAAGACATAGCAGATATACTAGATAGCATGTTCCCTTCATGGAGCGGTTCTCAAATGGGAGCGGCCCAATGGTCAATGGTGCCGGGTAATCATAGCAGTCATACTGGAAAATGAAAGGAAATGAAGTGAAAATGGAATACCGAAAACACACCTCATCTTATTTACACACTGATTATAAATTCACATTTTCTTCTTCCGGATGATCTTGGTGGTGGGGGTTTTTGTTACCCGTAAGTGTAAGCAAAAAAGAATTATCTCAAGGAATTGAACGGAGCCTTATGCCAAAACGAAGTTGTGAATCAAGTTGTGAATGCCAACCTAAAGATGTTATGAAAACCTAAAGATGTTGTGAAATAAATATTCTTCTGCAAGAGTTGTCTGACTGAAATAACATTTAAAAACCAAAACGGTGCAAAGGTGAACCGAACCGAAAGTGCCATACTTAAACGTTCTGGTACAACTATGTGTACCGTTACACCCTTATTACTTGACCTAACAAAGTATATACTGCAGTCACTACTTTGTGTTTAAATCTTTATTAAATGTTCACTGATTACATTTAAAGTGTTAGAATTAAAGATGTATAAAAATCATTTAAACCATAATGAAAACATTCAAGAATTAGCTCTAATGACTCAAAACAACTCATTTCTATTTGCAGGTACATCTAAAACAATTCATTTTATGAAAATGTTGTACATATTTTGTCAGCAGTAAAACTCTTTGTCTAATATCATTACACAAAGATTCAAATGGATTGATCCATTACTTTTTTTGCTTTTTATGTAGAGAAGATGAAAACCAAAAAAAAAAACTAATAAAAAGTAAGAATATCATATTATAACAATACATTTGTAGAAAACTTCATTTCTACAGATTCAATACTTACTTGTGTCTCCCTGTAATGAAGTTACTTCATCAATATGGTATGGAGGCCATCAGATTTTTCCTTCCTGTAAAATAAAGTCTGACTGTGGTGCAGAGGTTGAGGTGTCGACCTCTTATCAGAAAAGCTTAGAATTTAGAGTTTACACTAACTCCTTTATTACATTGTTTGTAAAGAAAAAGTCTTGTGAGTTCTCATGTGTGTTTTGAGATTAGATAATTGACGAAAACATGCATCACATTCTTTACAAGAAAAAGGCTTTTCTCCTGTGTGAGTTCTCATGTGTCTTTTGAGAGTAGATATTTGATTAAAACTTTTTTTACATTCTTTACAAGAAAAAGGCTTTTCTCCTGTGTGAGTTCTCATGTGTGTTTTGAGAGTAGATATTTGATTAAATTTTTTTTTACATTCTTCACAAGAAAAAGGCTTTTCTCCTGTGTGAGTTCTCATGTGTGTTTTGAGAGTAGATCTGTGACTAAAACTTTTCTCACATTCTTTGCGAGAAAATTGCTCATCTTCTGCATGGATTCTTGTGTGAATTTTGAACAGAGATATGTTACAAAAACTTTTACCACAATCTTTACCGATATAACATCTTTCATCAGACCCAGTTTCCATGTAGTCAGACGGGTTAGTAATTATTCTTGAGTTTTTACCAGACTTGATAGAGGAAAGTCTCTCTTCTTTTTGAGATTGTTTGTATTTCTTACCAAGATTTGTCTTCTTGGGATTTTTTCTAACATCAGAGTCACACTGACCTGCTGACATATGAGAGCTGTCCACACTTTGGACATGACTTCTGTCCCTCCTCTTCCTCTGATCTCTGTTCTGTGGGTCTGTCTCTTCATCTGTAGTTAATGTTGATTCTTCATGTTGGTTTCCTTCTTCATCCTGACTATCAGTTACATTAAAGCTCTGCTGATTGTTTAGATCTGCTTCACTGTTCTCATCTTCCTCATAAGTAGGAATCTCCATCAAGGTATCAGTCTCCTGCTTCAGATCAAGCTGATCTTCATCCTGACTGATACAGAGTTCCCCTGGTTCCTCTTTGGTCTGTGGAGGTTCTGGTTCTTCCTGTTCCACTCTGAAGTTCCTCTGCTGGATGCAGAGATCTTCCTCTTCAGTCATCAAACACTGGAGGAGGCCTGCAGAAACACAAGTAGAGGCCATTTTATATGTTATAGTGACTGTATGCTAGGAGTGTAACGGTACACGTAGTTGGACAGAACTGTTTCGGAACAGCACTTTCGGTTCGGTTCCTGTTCATACCTAGTCCGTTTTTTGGTTTGTTTATCTTTTCCCCGCAAATGTATTAACTTTGCCTTGAGGCGGAACTAATGTTACTCGCGGTATTCCGCCGAGACTCTCACTGGTTTCTGCAATTGCGTGCCTGTAGGAAGGGGGGGGGGCAGAGCGTGTCGCGCGCAGCAGCGTAAGACTTTGTGTGAGCGCGCGTTCAGTTTGTGTAGCTCAGTGATGGAGAACAGCAATAAGTCCAAACGGGTAAGTGAACCCCGAAGGAAGATCCGCCTTCCACGGTCAGAAACATCACTGCAGTTTAAGTTCAACAGCTATCAGGTGACGGAGGTGAGAGTGCGCATGTCCATAGGATCAGCATGGCTAATGCTTAGCTTACGCTCTCCTGTTTGGGGAATGTTCTGTTGTGTTGACATCATTACTCAAAGATAGTGTATGCCACAGAATAGATCTGTTAATGCTCTTAAAGCGGCATGACCCAACTGTTCCAGTCGGGTCCGCAAGAAAATAAATGTGCAAGTTAATTTTTCAGGCCAGTGTTAATTATCCAAAGTTTTTAGTTCCTGGCAGCTAATAGTTTTTCTTATTTTATTAAGCAGATCATCTACAGAGGTCAATTTTATTTATTGTTATATAAAACCAATAAATCCATTTTGCAAGTTATTATTTTTTAGCTTTTTGTTCAGAAAAATACCAAAAATAGATAAATTAAAGCTTTATTAATCTCCCAAGGGAGAAATTCAGGTGTCCGACAGCAAAACACACACAATAAATAACAATAAGATAATACTTTATAAAATAGCAGTTCATATCAGGCAGATTTGTTAAACAGCCGTACCGAACCGAAACGTATCGAACCGAGCCCTAAGAAACTCTGAATCGAACCGAAATGAGATTTTAGCGTATCGTTACACCCCTACTGTATGTATTGTTAAGTACCAATACAATTTTAAATAGAATCATTCAGAATATGCACAATAAAAAACGTTTAATGTTTTAAAACAAGTTTCTTGTTTTCTTTAGCACAACAGTATAAAACTGTCCTCTACACCTGCCCTCTATAAGGAGAGCTGTATCAGTCAATAACTTGTAGTCTGAACCAGTTATAGATATAAAATAGTATTTTTGATTGATTGTTTTTTGATTGATTGATTTATTGAATTATTTCTAGCATTGAAGTCAAAGCAATAAAGAATTTACACATTACAGAAATGTTGAAATGCATAGTTTAAAAAGACAGAAAATAAAACAAAAAAGTCACTTAAATCACATTTGCTTAATTAAATACAGGGATTTTCTTTGTTTTTTTTAAGGAAATGAAATTGCAGATAAGTAATTCATAAATGGTACAAACAGGTCTTTAATGTTATATAACTTATAAATAACTCAATTTAAATCATGCTGAGATAAATAGGACAGATTTACTAGACAGGGGATGGTGGGATTGACAGAAAATGTACTTTTAACCTGATTCTGTCTCCAGGCAATTCATTTTTATATAAAATTATAAAGAGGAAAACAGTCTGAAAACAAATAGAATGTTTTAGATTCTTGCCATAATTGACAGTAAAGATGCCGGCATCTATAGTAAATGTTTGACACAGTCTCTGAGGCTTATTTTAGCACAACACCAGCTGTGTTATGTTAGGAATATGCTGCTAATAAAGTTACATTCACATGTCTGTTATTGTAATTATTTTATTTAGAAATCACCTCCAGGACCGAGGTCTGGGGCCCCATCAATCGGGCTCAGAAACTTACCTGTGCTTGTGTTGGTTGGTGTGTTTGTGTGTGTGTGTTAGCCTGGAGGTGCTGCTGGCAGCTCAGACGGTAAAAATGTGTCAAAATGGACAACCTTGAAGATTTGATGTGAGAACTTGTAAAATAGAATGTGGCAAACCAAAAGTCTGCATCTGTGTGTGAAAATATTCTGCTGTAAAGTTTGACAAATAAAATCACAACTGATTAATTACCATTTGCATGTGTTCATTTAGAACGGGGGTCAGCAACCAGCGGCTCAGGAGCTGCATGCGGCTCTTTAGCGCTGCCCTAGTGGCTCCCTGGAGCATTTTAAAAAATGTTTAAAAACTTAAAAAGATGGGGGAGAGGAACATATTTTTGTTTTAATATGGTTTCTGTAGGAGGAAAAACAAGACACAAACATTTTTACGGTTTTCCAGTGCTGTAAAAATGTGTAGAATAAATATTGTAACGTCCAACAGATACGTCACTTGCAGCGGGAGAAACGGGAACCAAGTTGTCATTTAGTTGAGCTGTCAAACAACTGGCTGCACTGGAGAACTGTCCGTGTCCCGAACACCGCACGATTCGGAACAGTCTCAGGAGGAGAGGAGGCAGAAGGAGAAGCTGAAAGCGCAGTCTTCTTTCCAGCATAACGAGCCTACTTATTTTGAAAATGCACTAAATTAAACATTACTCAGAAGTCATCAACCTCTCCCCCTCCCACACTTATGGTGCAACATAAAGAAACGACATAACAGGAAGAATAAACTAAGATGGAACAACAAAACTGCCATATGAGAAGAAATGTGGGCAAACAGAAACGCTCATGCTGATCCCTAATTAGATCAGGAGACCACACCCCACAATCCCCTGCTGCTAACAGACCTAAAATGCACATGACCGCCACTACAATGTTAAATTTCAACATTTCTGTCAACGAAGATTTGCGACATAGCCTGCAACACACGTTTCTACCAGCAGGGCTTTTTGTTATTTCCTTTTTTTTTTAACTTTCAGTGGACCGCTAAACAAGTGGCTGATGTAAATGAACCACCGTCAGTTCCGTTCATTGCTTGATGAAGTTGAAAGTGAATATTCTGATCTCCTGCTACACAACACAGTCGATGGCTGTCCAGGGGTGAGGTTTTGCGTCACTTTGTCGTCTGTTTAGAACATGTGAAAACATTCCTGAAAAGCAAAGACCTGAACTACCCACAACTGGAAGATGCTGAGTGGCTGGAAAAGCTGCACGTTTTGGTGGATCACATGACTTTGACAAGCAACTAAAACCAGCCGAATGAAAATCTGCAGGCACCGCAAATGCTTGAAGCTGTTCTGTCAGTCGAGCACAAGCTGACTGTCTTTGCAGAGATGTACAAGAAAAGAAGAGAAGACGATGCTGCTGCGTTTACACTGACTTGCTTGGCATTTGCGCAGAAATCAAACTTAACTGTATTCATTTGATTTTATATACTTTACCTTTTCAAAAAGCTGTTGTTTTATTTTATAAACGCAGGCTGCATTTATTGCACTCTGTTTAGTTCCCAGAGGGGCTCGTCATGCACGTTCCATTTTGTTGTTTTTTGTTTGAATCCTCACAATAAAAATGACATCAAAAATCGGATTTCTTTATTGCATTTCTTTAATTTTATCAAAGCAATGAAACATAATTCATTGATATTGTAATGAAGTTAAACTTGCACAACAGAGCAGTCACGTAACGCGTCATTCTCCCAGAATGCACTGCAGGGCAAATAAACATTTAATCATTAATGCTCATTATGTATTTGTAGCAACTTAGTCATTTTAATAGTAGCTAATATAGCTACTATAGATACATATTGCATGTGTTGCCTACATTATAAGGCTTAAATAGGGCTTTTCATGTTTTGCGGCTCCAGACATATTTGTTTTTTGTTTTTTTTTGTCCAATTTGGCTCTTTCAACATTTTGGGTTGTTGACCCCTGATTTAGAGTTACAACCTCAAATCAGTGATTTCAACTTCTTGAATCTGCTGCTGTGAATCACAGCACACTACAACTGAGTGAACTACAAATACATTTCAAAAGTAAAAAGATTTTTTTTCCCCCTGACTTTCAATGAGAAGTGATCTCTTGAGGTGTAAATGGAGACACAGCAGCGAGACGGCTGCCAAGAGACCGTTGTCAAAAAAGTACAATATCTGAGGAAAGACCATTCTGTAAAAATCAATAATCTCTCAAAAAGAAATGAATTTCTACATTTATATGATATTGAAGACTCGTCAGCATATTCATGCTACAATCAATACTTTGTGAAAAATATTATATAATATGTCAATATTCATTTTATTGTTTATATTTGATCAATAATATAGCTCTGAAGATACTGAAAGTATTTTCGCCAAACTTTCTGTACTGACTAATCATGACCCTGTTGTTCAACTACAACAAAGATAACTGTAAGTCAATCAATTACGTTTTTTTTCCAATATGGATCATGATTGGTCCAAAATTCTTAATAGCTCTAAAAGATACCATAGCTAACAACGTAATGTTCTGATATCTTGATCGGATCAATGGTCGGATTTAAATTCGACCGTGTACATGGGCCCAGAAAAACTTTTTCAGTAGTCGCATTTGTAGTCGCAAGAACAAACTCCACTTTTCTCTCCAAGCCCATCCTCTGAAATCTGATCTTCTGAGGGACGAGAACACATGGAGTCACACTTTTGGTCAGAATAAATTATTGGTTATGCGCAGTAGTGTTGAAAATACCGGAAGAGGAAATGAGTCCTGGTGTAAACAAACTGCCACAGAGTAGATAGCTGGCAGCTCGGTAATATACAAGATGATCTTCTAAACGTCCTTTACTATTGTTAGGGTTATTATGAAGCACCTGCTAGATCATCTTTTTATTTTTAATCCCTGTGGTCAGTACTTTATTTGTGGTGGAACAGAGTTGGAAGAAGTCAGGGTTATGAGTGAGCTAACATGCTCTAACAACAAGTTCCAAGTCTAAAAATACAAACAGACGACAGATCAAGTGCTTCTTTTTGTCAGCCACCCCCCCCCCCCCGCGCGTTCCACTGTCTTTCCCTCTGTGTGTCCCAGGTTGTCGACCCCTGATACAGTATGTATTGTAGTATGAGGAAGTGTGTGGTTAACATTTCTTTAGATTGCTCAGAAAAGTGGTCCTACTGGTATTTGTGTTAAATTAGAAACAATCAGAAACATTAAAAAAGACCCTTTTTTAGTATTAAGATCTTTTTCTTCATCACAATGTCACAGATTTCAATAAAATTACCTCAAAATCAGGCTTATCACAGCAATTATTATGTTAAATTAAAAATATATTAATAAAATTACTTAATAACAGGTAATGATTGATTGATCACACAATTAATTCATCTCATGACAGTGTCATAATTCATTTTTGGGAAATATTTTAAATCTACACTTAATAAATGATTTTCTTAACAGCCAGAAAAACAGAAATAAAAAGTATTTTGTTAAACAGTGAAGTGGAACTTTGTGGTTCTTGTTGGGTTTTGGTCTGGAAGAAACTGGACCAAATGGTTCTTTTAGTGTTAAAGGTTCCAGACTCTTGATCTCCACTGAAGCTATGATTATGAAATGTCATTCCACAGACAAACCATCAACAAAATGATCCTGATGCTGCTGAGGTTCTTCTGGAAGTGAAGCAAATCTCAGCAGAGATGCAGTTTTTCTAAACTGAAATCACTGACATTAAACAGCCTGAACATTCATGGAGCTGAACTGGACACAGAAAAACCTCCCTGTTGTGTTTCCACCACCAATGAGGAGCAGTTTGATGAAGATGAAGCTGCACTGGAGGAAGAATCAGTCCAGAAAAGATGGAGAACAATTCTGACACTAAGCAGTTTTTCACTGATGTGTTCAGGTTTGAATCTTTTCTGTCTGCAGATCCATGAGCAGGACCCTGTCTTTGGGTTTTAGCTTGAAATGGAGTTTTGGAAATAGAATCTGTCTGAATGTCTGGAATTGGAGACATGGAGACTTCAAAGAGGTTTAGATGGATTTTGGGTTTGACAGAGAAATCTGCTGAAAAGAACTGAACTACAAACTTAGAACCACAGACGACTAAACAGATTGTACTTTTTTATCTGCTAACAATTTTCTCTTTGATCTGTTAAGGTTTCCTGTTTGTCGTTAGCTGGAGGGACTAACTAAGATCATATGATTTGAAGAATGTTGTGGGCTGCACTGACCACAATGTCTTCTGTCTTTTCAAACTGGAAGGGACAGAAGAGACTCTTCCAGGACACGCTGTTGATGGACTGCATGTTTGGAGAGCTTGAAGCTCAAGATAGAACCGTTGTTGAAGTGAACATACCGATAGTGTGGAGATGAAGATCAGAGTCACACTGACCTGCTGACATGTGAGAGCTGTCCACACTTTGGACATGACTTCTGTCCCTCCTCTTCCTCTGATCTCTGTTCTGTGGGTCTGTCTCTTCATCTGTAGTTGATGTTGATTCTTCATGTTGGTTTCCTTCTTCATCCTGACTATCAGTTACATCTAAGCTCTGCTGATTGTTTAGATCTGCTTCACTGTTCTCATCTTCCTCATTAGTAGGAATCTCCATCAAGGTATCAGTCTCCTGCTTCAGATCAAGCTGATCTTCATCCTGACTGATGCAGAGTTCCCCTTGTTCCTCTTTAATCTGTGGAGGTTCTGGTTCCTCCTGTTCCACTCTGAAGTTCCTCTGCTGGTTGCAGAGATCTTCCTCTTCAGTCATCCAATGCTGGGGGAGGACTGCAGGAACACAAACACAACAAGGAGCCTTTTATACGTTTCCAGGACTTTTGGGTTTCATCAAGCATCAATAAACTCTGTGATCATTGGAGAAAATGTCTGAGGAGTCTGGAGTCATTGAAATAAATATATATGCAGAGGTGGGTAGTAACGCGTTACAATTACTTAAGTAACTTTTTGGTAAATTGTACTTGTGAGAGTAAGGCAACGCAATTTCATTTGATTGGCACAATAAGTACACAAAGTAAAAGAGAAAAAAAAAGAAAAGCATGAAGCTCAAAGGTCTTCTCTGTTTCTCTGATGAAGGTCACATACCTATGTGGTGGAGCTGCAGTTGTGGTTTCCAGATGACATCCAGCAGTCTGCGCTGACGACAGAGCTCCTGCTCGTACTGGACGATGGTTCCTTCACAGAGTCTGCAGATTTCTTCAGCAGCAGCAGCTAGTCGCTCGCTGATCAACTCTCTCAGAGACTGAAGGGAAGACATGGTTCCTGCTCCGATCTTCAGCTCCAACTCCCACAAACACCCGCCGTCCTCTTCACTGGCAGCTCCGATCGATCATCTGCTAGTCTCACAATCACAGCAATCCACGTTGTCTTTCGTTGCCGTCTCGTCCGGCCTTCGCAGATTCAGATGGTTCAGGACGTCCAAAAATGAAATGTGCAGAAAGGAAAAGACACACAATAGTCTGCATGAATTTTCAAACCTTTTCCAAAATGGAGAAACACGACCTGTTAGTCTCTGTGGCTGTCCTCTCTCTCTGTCCTCAAGGCTAAAAGGCTTTTTTATTACCCAATAAGGGAAGATGTAAACATACTAGATAAAACTGTTCAGGTGAGGTATAGTTTGTAAAATGAAACCAGGCCAGACTTAGCGGAAATGCACCAGACAAATGCGACAACTGAACTACTGCGAGATTGAACTTGTTGACTTGTTGGGGTGAGTGAACGCTGGCGCGTTTTGGCTGCCGCTGCTTCCTGGACTCTATGCCACTTTAAGGCTCTACTTGCCCTGTGGACTATGTCTTTTGCTATTAATGTGACTTTTCCTCACTCATCACCTGCTCGCAGCTATCTGCAGTTTGTCACCTGGATCAGTGTACGTTAACGTTTGAGCCCTGATCACCATACACGCAGTGTGTGAGAGCTAGCTTACCTGCTGCTTACTCCCAAGGCTGCCACAATGTGAATCAACTGTGTTTGGATTTTAGTCGCCTGGATCATCCTGTCATTTCTCAAGCATCCACTGACAGCCCTGCTCCAATACTCTGTCGCTGACTTTGCCAAGCTTCGCTCTTCTCCACTCGATTCACCTCCACCAGCGCTGCTCCAGCACCCGGACATCCTATTCCAGCCTCGTCTGAGATACATTCACACGCGGCTCGCGTCGGATCATCCGTGATGAGAACTCAACTCCAACTCCAACACCATCAGGTCATTTTGGTCCGCCAGTCGCCGTCCGCCGAGAAACTTTGGTCGTCGCGCTAATCAAAGCTTCCTGACTCGTCTGCGCCTCGTTCACCTAACGATCCGACCGCCAAACTCTCCGCCAACTTTGGTCTTCTGAACATCCGCTCTCTCTCACGAGCAAGGGTCATCTCATCCAAGGTCTCCTACTCGACCACAAGTTGGATTTTATGTGCCTAACAGAAACATGGCAGCAGCCAAATGACTTCACCTCACTGAATGATGCTACCCCTCCGGGGTTTGTTTACATCGCGCAACCACGTGGCTCCGGCCGCGGAGGGGGGCTCGCGATGATCTATCGCGAGAGTTGGAGGATAACGCCTGTGACTGTCCCTGCCTATGAGACTTTTGAGGCAAGTGTATGTCAACTCTCTGGCCCTGTTCCAACTATCGTTGCTGCATTTTACAGACCCCCAAGATCAGTCAAAAATTGTATTAATGACTTTTCTGCTCTTTTAACTCTCCTTTCCACTCTCTCACCGAGAATAATAATTTTAGGGGATTTTATTATTCACATGGACAGTGACACCAACTCCCTCACCAAAGACTTTGTTTCCCGTCTGGACAGCTTTGGACTCAATCAATATGTCAACTTTCCCACCCATATTAAGGGTCATGTATTGGACCTTGTTTGCTGCTCTGGTGTCACCTGCGGACTGTAAACCAGACCCCCTCCCGTATTCTGATCATATGCTGTTATCTTTTCATGTCAACCTCTCTGTTTCTAAATCCAATCTTCCACGCACCATTAGCTTTCGTTAAATAATGGACATTAACCTGGACAATTTATCCTCACTCATCCATAGCATGCCCAGTCCTGATAGTGCTTCCCCTCCTGAGGAACTGATCTCCCACTACATTTCTAACCTCCATAATTTTCTAGACATTCTCGCCCCACTCAAAACAAGGTCTATCTCATTCAACGTCTCTGCACCCTGGTTTACTCCAATCCTCAGATGACTCAAAGCTAAAGGTCGCCAACTAGAACGACTCTACAAGAAAACTGGGCTCACTATTCATAAAGACATGTTTTGTAACCATATCATCCAATACAAAGACTCCATCTCCAAGACCAAAACAGAATATTTCTCTGGTTTGATAAACTCCGCTAATGGCAACTCAAAGGTCCTATTTTCTATCCTCTCACGTACAACCACCTGCCAGAATTCACTTCCTCCTCATTTGTACACCTCTGACTTCTGTAACACCCTAGCGTCTTATTTCTCTTCAAAAATCCATGACATTCACCAACAACTTCAATCCAACTCAAGTCAAAATGTAACAGCACCAGCTCTTCTCTCCCCACATCAGCTATTTTAAATCCTTTAATCTTCCATCAGTTGAGCAAATCACCGAACTCATTAACAATCCAAAACCACCTCCTGCCAACTTGACCCAATTCCCACTGCTCTGGTCAAGGCTACTCTCCCCTCTTTATCCCCCCTCATTACTAGCATCATTCACGCCTCCCTTAAGACTGGAACTGTTCCTCCTGTTCTCAAAACCGCAGCTGTCACCCCCATACTGAAAAAAACAGGTTCTGATCCCACCAATCTCAATAACTACCGCCCAATCTCTACTCATTGCAGTGCCCACTCATTGCAAAAATCCTTGAAAAAAACTATCACCTCTCAACTTCAAACCCACCTCTCTTCCAATAATTTATATGAAGAACTCCAGTCTGGCTTCCGTCAATTTCACAGTACAGAAACAGCCCTCCTTAAAATTACTAACGACCTTCTACTCGCCGCTGACTCTGGTTTAGCCTCCATCCTCCTTCTAATCTCACACCCCATCCTTCTGGAAAGACTTTCAACCATTGGCATCACTGACTTACCCCTCAGCTGGTTCCAGTCCTATCTTTCAGGCCGCACGCAATTCATACAATTAAAGTCATTCACCTCTCCCACAGTTCCAGTTACCACAGGTGTGCCCCAAGGCTCTGTCCTAGGGCCCCTGCTATTCATCATTTACCTTCTTCCCCTTGGTTATATTTTCCATAAACACAACTTCCACTTTCACTGTTATGCAGATGATACCCAGCTCTACCTCTCCTCCAAGCCTGACTCCACTCTTCCACCTGCCTCCCTCTCCAAATGCCTTCTTGAAATAAAATCCTGGTTCACTGCAAACTTCCTTAAATTAAATAGTAACAAAACTGAACTCTTATTGTAGGAACAAAGACCACCCTAAATAAACTCCCTAACTTCTCAATTTCCTTCGATAACTGCTCCATCCTTCCCTCCCCACAAGTTAAGAGTCTGGGTGTCATCCTTGACAGCACTCTCTCCTTTACTGCCCACATAAATAGCATCACCCGGACGGCCTATTTCCACCTCCGAAACATCCGCCGTCTCCGCCCCTCTCTCAGTCCTCACTCCACAGCCACTCTAGTCCACAGTCTCATCACCTCTCGTCTGGACTACTGCAACTCCCTTTTATCCGGACTCCCTAACAAAACCATTCACAAACTACAACTGCTCCAAAATTCTGCTGCCCGGATCATAACACAAACCCCCTC
>CM043707.1:23907789-23973005 GCA_023969325.1 Oryzias curvinotus
TTTCCATAAAGGCTACTTTTATAAATTGATCTTATTCTAAATTAGCAAAAATAAGTCTTTGTTTATTAACACAAAATCTGTCTTTGCGTTGATTATGTGGAAAACAACAACAATAATGATGATTGATCGGATCATTGCACTTTCCAGACGCTCAAAAGCGCTTAAAATGTATCCCTATTCATTGCACTCCTCATTCATACTTGTGATGGTTAACTACTGAGTTAGCCACAGCTGGCCCCTCTACCCATCATCTGGACTTCATACACATTCACCACCAGTGGAGGAGCCTTGCCCACGACACAACAACAACATGACTGGGGGAATCTAACCGCCGACCCTTTCAATCATTGTCCGACCATCTGCAACCGCCTTGAGCCACTGCCGCCCCCAATAATGAGAATAAATTCCTGAAATATAAATTCCAAAAACAAGTACTGCATATATGAGTACAACACTTTTTAAAAGTACAAGTTTAATCAGAACTCAATGAGCAATGAACATTTCCAAACTTTTCAACAATTGACTGCTATTGAAAATTCTTTAACTCTATAACATGAAATAAAGTTTAATGATCTACTAATTGCATAATCGTCCGTTTTACTTCAATTGGCAGTGCTCCAGACTAACTTTTTTTCACCAGGACACTGTGGCCCCTAACTGAAAATGTTAGGGACACAACCATAAAATTTAGGGGCGCATACCGAATCAACATGCTAACCAAATCTACTATTCTCCACTGTATTACTAATAATACTTTAATAATAGATGCAGAATTACAATGTGCTGTTTCAATTCATTGTCACTTTTATCTGCACTTTTAAGAGGCACAACAGGTAAACTGACAGAACCATCAACTGTCATGACAGTACAAATATTAAAGAAACAGATGGAAATTATCTTTTGTGACACCAATAAGTGCATCCAGATTGCACAGTAAGCGTGTTTGAGATCACCCAGGTGAACTCAACGCTGCGCCGATCACTGGGTGTGAGACGTATATTTTGTTTTTGCTTGAAACTCACCTGTCATCATCACAAAAATATTGCGAGAAAGAGGTGAAAGCAAGGGCAAACCTACCGAACACAGCAGGAAATTTAGTACTGATCTGACTGAAAGCTTGCCCTACAGACTACAAACAATGCATTATGGACATGTGTGCTGATGGTTTATTGTAGTTGAGTGTTAATTAAAATAATTTAAAATACCAATTCTTTAAAAAAGCTACATACATTACAAAACATTAAATAATCATAAAATATATAGAAACAAGATCAACACATAGGGGGGAGAGAATATTAAAACTAAATTGAATGTTAAGCGACAACTCCAACTTCCTGGTCTCCTTCAGTCTCGCTGCAGATTCGCCTTCATCTCACAGCCCCCCCCACCCCCCACCGCCTGTACTCCCAACGTCCAGGCGGGTCCGGTTTCATCTCAGCACGTCTATCGTTGCCATTTTCCCCAACGTATTTTCAAGTGTGTCTTAAACTAATGTTGTTTTTTCTCAAGTGTGTTTAATGTCCAAGCTCCCTTAGCTGTCACGCATGTATTGTGGACCTTTATTCTCCTCAGGCTGACCCGACTAGGAGTAAGGAACTCCTTAATGTGGTCCGGGGAGGGAGGGGGCTGTCAGGTGTCCTGCTTTCAAGCCCTGTCATTGTCCCGCCCCCAAGGGTCATATACCCCACTGTGATTGGTTGGTCAGCTCCGTGCACGACAATGAAAAGTGTCATTCATTAAAACTGACGGGCTGCAGTAACATTAAACTTTCATATTAAGGCGGGGGCCGCAAAATATCATCTTGGAGACCGCAAATAGCCGTGAGTTTGAGACCCCTGCTGTAGTTCTGTCACTGGTACACTAGCCGCAGGTCAGAAGAATGAATCAATAGTTCACTTACCCATAGCTCCGACGCACATATCAGGTTGTGATGATATTTGTCTCCGTTTCCTTCCCACAGATGTTAACGCGCGCTCGATTATCTCTAGGCCCCTCCCCCTCCACGCATTTTAGCCACTTACAGTGGCTTTCCCTATTCTTCTCACACGCAGTGGCCGCCTCACAAGACGGGCATCACGCGAGTGTGTGCTCGGGTTTCATGAGTATGTGCGCGAGTGTGTGCGTCTGCCTGCGTGCGTGTGCGCTCGCGTCACATTGATTATTTCATTGATCATTGACGTGCCCCTTCCACGTTTAATGTATAAAAAAATACGTAGGGTGGGGGAGACAAATTTACTGGTCGCGCATGTGCGACTGGATGTAAAATTCAGTCGCACACTCTCAAATTTTGGTCGCCAAATGCGACCATTTGGTCGCAGTCTGGAGCCCTGATTGGTTTAAGCAAATCCACCCTGCAACAAAAACGACTACATCTAGTATTTTGTATGAGCACTGTGATTTTTTTTTAAGGACAGCACCGAGTCTTCTAGGTTGCCGACATGTTACAGCATCTATCTTTTTCCATTCTTCAAGAACAACTTATTTTAGAGCCTGAATGGGGAGTGATGCTCAACTTGAACAACAGAATTTCCCACAGGTGTTGGATTGGGTTCATATCAGGAGACATACTTGGCCGTTCAATCACCTTCATCCTGTTCTTCCTCAGAAAATACAGCAGTAGCTTTAGAAGTGTGTTTTGGATCATTGTCGTGTTGGAAAATTGCTCAATGACCAATGAAGTAATGGCAGCATCAACCAAGCATGCCATTTCCTCTGCAGTGTGCGCCGTATGGCGTCGCGGGAAACAGTGTCTCCAGTTTAGCTTTCTACTGCTTTAGCTAACTGCAGTGAACTTTCATGGTGGTTTTCTTCAAGCCTGGTTCGCCATTACCATCCTATCAGTCTGGATCTGGAAGTCCCACAGGATCTTTGCCCTCTCATTCTCTACCACCTTCGGAGGTGTTTCCCATTTTGACCTTGGGGTTTCCAGTCCATATTCTGCACACATGTTCCTGTATATTATTCCAGCCACTTGATTGTGCCGCTCCATGTATGCTTTACCTGCCAGCATCTTACATCCTGCAGTTATGTGCTGGATTGTTTCAGGCGCCTCTTTGCACAGCCTACACCTTGGGTCTTGTCTGGTGTGGTAGATCTGAGCCTCTATCGCTCTGGTGCTCAGGGCTTGTTCCTGAGCTGCCAGGATGAGTGCTTCAGTGTTGTCCTGTAGGCCAGCCCTTTCTAGCCATTGATAGGACTTCTTGATATCAGCCACTTCAGTTATGGTCCGGTGGTACATCCCATGTAGGGGTTTGTCCTCCCATGAGGATCTGTCCTCCAGCACTGTATCCTCTGCTCTCCATTGCCTGAGACATTCACTGAGCACACTGTCAGTTGGGGCCTTGAGCTTGATGTATTCATGCATCTTGGATGTTTCATCCTGGATAGTGGCTTCTACGCTCACTAGTCCTCGGCCTCCTTCCTTGCGGCTAGCATACAGTCTCAGAGTGCTGGATTTGGGATGGAACCCTCCATGCATGGTGAGGAGCTTCCGTGTTTTAACATCCATGGTCTGTATCTCTTCCCTTGGCCATCTTATTATTCCTGCAGGGTATCTGATAACTGGCAGTGCATAGCTGTTTATTGCCCGGGTCTTGTTCTTGCCATTGAGCTGGCTTATCAGGACTTGCCTTACTCGTTGAAGGTACTTAGCTGTTGCAGCTTTCCTTGTTGCCTGCTCCATGTTGCCATTTGCCTGGGGAATTCCAAGGTACTTGTAACTGTCCTCAATGTCTGCTATTGTTCCTGAAGCAGAATTCACCAAGCGTTGGATTGTTCACCCACTAATAGGGAACGTGAGCTGGGATTAGACCGTCGTGAGAATCAGTCGTGGACTGATTCTATATATATATATATATATATATATATATATATATATATATATATATATATATATATATATATAAGCATTTATGTTGTGATTTATGTTATGTGATTTCAAATTTTATTTATTTATTGACAATTTTAAATGAATGAATGACACATTTATTCAATTATTCATTTCCATCAATCTCTTCTGGTCCTCCAGACTCCTCAGACGTTTTCTCCAATGATCACAGAGTTTATTGATGCTTGAAAAAAAGACAAAAGTCCTGGAAACGTATCAAAGGTATAAACTATAAAAGGTATAAAGAAAATGTTTAAATGTTGTTTTTGTGTCCCCTGCAGTCCTCCCCCAGCATTGGATGACTGAAGAGGAAAATCAATGCAACCAGCAGAGGAACTTCAGAGAGGAACATGAGGAACCAAAACCTCCACAGATTAAAGTGGAACAAGTGGAACCAGAACCTCCACAGATTAAAGAGGAACAGGAGGAACCAGAACCTCTGCAGATTAAAGAGGAACAGGAGGAACCAGAACCTCTGCAGATTAAAAAAGAACTGCAGAGCTTTAATGTTACTGATAGTCAGGATGAAGAAGGAAACCAACATGAAGAATCAACATCAACTAAAGATGAAGAGACAGACCCACAGAACAGAGATCAGAGGAAGAGGAGGGACAGAAGTCATGTCCAAAGTGTGGACAGCTCTCACATGTCAGCAGGTCAGTGTGACTCTGATCTTCATCTCCACACTATCGGTATGTTCACTTCAACAACGGTTCTATCTTGAGCTTCAAGCTCTCCAAACATGCAGTCCATCAACAGCGTGTCCTGGAAGAGTCTCTTCTGTCCCTTCCAGTTGAAAAGACAGAAGACATTGTTGGTCAGTGCAGCCCACAACATTCTTCAAATCAGATGATCTTAGTTAGTCCCTCCAGCTAACGACAAACAGGAAACCTTAACAGATCAAAGAGAAAATTGTTAGCAGATAAAAAAGTACAATCTGTTTAGTCGTCTGTGGTTCTAAGTTTGTAGTTCAGTTCTTTTCAGCAGATTTCTCTGTCAAACCCAAAATCCATCTAAACCTCTTTGATGTCTCCATGTCTCCAATTCTAGACATTCAGACAGATTCTATTTCCAAAACTCCATTTCAAGCTCAAACCCAAAGACAGGGTCCTGCTCATGGATCTGCAGACAGAAAAGATTCAAACCTGAACACATCAGTGAAAAACTGCTTAGTGTCAGAATTGTTCTCCATCTTTTCTGGACTGATTCTTCCTCCAGTGCAGCTTCATCTTCATCAAACTGCTCCTCATTGGTGGGTGGAAACACAACAGGGAGGTTTTTCTGTGTCCAGTTCAGCTCCATGAATGTTCAGCCTGTTTAATGTCAGTGATTTCAGTTTAGAAAAACTGCATCTCTGCTGAGATTTGCTTCACTTCCAGAAGAACCTCAGCAGCATCAGGATCATTTTGTTGATGGTTTGTCTGTGGAATGACATTTCATACTCATAGCTTCAGTGGAGATCTAGAGTCTGGAACCTTTAACACTAAAAGAACCATTTGATCCAGTTTCTTCCAGACCAAAATCCAACAAGAACCACAAAGTTCCACTTCACTGTTTAACAAAATACTTTTTATTTCTGTTTTTCTGGCTGTTAAGACAATCATTTATAAATTGTAGCTTTTAAAAATGTCCAAAAAGTGAATTATGACAGTGTTACCAGAACTGTCATGTGATTCAGTCTTTGTGTGATAAATCAATCATTACCTGTTATTAAGTAATTTAATGAATCTATTTTTAATCTAACCTAATAATTTCTGTGAAAAGCCTGATTTTGAGGTATTTTTATTGAAATTTGTGACGTGGTGAAGAAAAAGATCTTGATACTAAAAAGCATGTTTTTAATGTTTCTTATCAAATCAGACTTTCAACCTCTATGTTTACACCAACAAGGTGTATTTAGGGCCTGCATGTCAGAGATGTGGAAGACATGGCAGGAATAGATAGGAATATGTTAGATGGAGTAATGGGTGGAATTAGTAGTTTGGACAGCAAGATATTTAATGAATGCATTGAAGATGAAACTGTATGCACTAAGCTTTAAGATGAATGTCAAAGAATCAAAGGCAACTCCAAATACCTAAATCACAGACTCAAATGCAGTATAATGTCAAAGTACTTCATTTTGTTTTTCTTTACAACACTGTAAGCAGTAAGTATTTCTAGTCAAAAGCTGAATGATCTCAGTAATTTAATTTGATTTAATTTTTCAATTATTTAATTTAATTAAGTAACTAAAGTAAATAAAAAGTAAATGTAACTTTGCAACAGTAACATAAAGCAGAACCTCAAGGCAATCAGAGCAAAAAAGTAAATAAAACTTCTTAACTATTGATTAGGAACAAATGTGAAATAGCAGTGATTAGAAGCAGCATGAAAACTTCTGAACTATTGTTACCTACTACACTGCAGTGCTCTCTTCAAAGAATCTGAAACAGACTAGAGCAGATTTAAGTTTGATATGGTCTATTTTCAGTCATTGAAAAGTGTATAAATAAGTGCTAGATGTCACCAGAATGCACCAAATTGCACCATATTAAAATTTTCCGGGGGGGCATGCCCCCGGACCCCCTAAAGTTGCAAGCACCTGTGGAGCGGCGGGCCGTGCTGTGCGCGGTGTCGGGCCAGTAACTTTCAGGCAGGGCCAGTAACTTTCAAAAAGTACTGGCCCTATGGACCAGTGCAAATTTCTGGGCTATGTCAACCCCTGCATTGGTTCCCTTTGTTTAGTGACGAGGCGTTAAACGAAATTCATCCCGGTGTGAACAGGCCTTTAGACACAGAAGGAGAAGCATATCAACTGGATTAGTAACAGGGTGGCATTTTTAGGTTTAATTAGGTTAAAAACTTACATCACTAGAAAACATGAAGCTGTACATCACATTATTGACCTAAACATGTAAACATATGCTTGGCTCTGCAGTTAGGAAACGGTATTTGGGAATCTCTTAATATCAGGAGCCAGCCTGGCCATTGGAACATCGCCACTGTGCCCACCCAGACTGGGACAGCAACGGGGTCCACTTCACAGCCGTGAGGCTACAAAGTGAAATTCCAGCTGCCCCAGTAAGGGAGACAACTGCAGCAACAACCACCGATCAAGCCGGCAAGCCCTGGCAGAAAAGATCCCCACAAGAAACACTGCAGGCTGTTTCATAAAAAAATATAGTTTTGTCATTGCCTTGCAGCTCGCAGTTCAAGTGGTTTAGTTTTCCAGTAATATCAGTCAAAAATGCAAGTTCATATTCACCATATTCAGCAGACATCTCATCCAATAGCACCTTGAAAATCCTGTGCTGTTTTGCTTTGCAGCTGAGGTTGTTTATGATTTTCACAAAAGGAGTCATTATGTGTCCAGAGCCAATGACTTTTGCACATAAGGCCTACTGGTGAATGAAGCAGCAGTAATGCAGACATTTTGGAAAGTGTGGGTCAGCTTTACAGTGAGTCATGAAACCTGTTTATCTATTGATCATAGCAGGAGCCCCGTCTGCAGTCACTGCTACCAGCTTTTCTAATGGCACCTTTTTCTGCACAAAAACTCCTTCACCATGTTATACAGTTCAACTCCTCTTGTAGTTATCTGTAAGGGCAGTTCTTCTCTTGATGTTAATAAACCAACAGCTGTGCTGCTTTTCACAGACTAATCACACTGGATGCTAAACCACTTGTACTTTGCAATATCCTGGTCCAGCTAATTGGCCAAGTCATGCAAAAGTCTCTGTTCTTAAAGCCAACAAATTACAGCCCCCCCACCCACACCTACTGGCTGCTGTCATGTTAACAGTATCTTGCAGCTCCAGAATGCAGAAGGAAGAACGACATGAAACGGCTTAAGGCCCGTACACACCGGGACAAAAAGAAGCACTTGATCTGTCTTCTGTTTGTATTTTAGAGTTGGGAAAAAAATGATAATTTCTTCTCACAATGACTTTTTTCCCCCTACGGGGTCATAAGGGGTCCATTCACTTAGTGTTGTTACTATCCACCTATATACATGCTGCCACTTCTTTTCAATCAAACTTTATCATTTTACACAACATACATTACTTGTGTAACGTAGAACAGCAGCTACTTCCCGTTCCAAATAGCTGCTGTCACCAAACTCCAATAGACCTCCATAGAAAAATAGGCAGCTGTTACTCAGTCATTCTAAATAGATAGAATGACCATTCTTGCTGTGAAACATTTTTCCTAATATCTTGTTGCTAATCTTAGATTTTTTTATAATATTTTTCTCTTTATTGCCAGTTATTCAAGTTGTAAACTGACCAATCAGATGCCTCAGTAAAAGGGGTGGCGCCCGCTGGCCCCACCTCGAATGTTTGATTGACACCTTCTTCCGAGCAGCTTTCAGTGATGGGGGAGCATGGACTTTGAACTAGCTTACCATGATTGGCAACTGGTTGCCCTAAAAACGTGACTCAGACCGCCTGTCTAATCTCTTTTGCTTGGCTCAAATGGTGATTAGATTTGTTGTTGTTATTTGCTGCGTTTACATAGACAAAAGTAATCGGAAAGAATGCCTGATCTGAAGAAAAACACGTCATGTAAACACCCCGTTCGGAATATTCTGCCCAGATCAGAATCGTTCGGATCAAAATTTCTTTCCGAAGGAGATAGATGGGTTATGCCGATTGTTGATCTGATCGTGTTGCATGTAAACAGTTCATTTCAATCCTGTGTCACTTCTGCTCTGGTTTACGTCATGCATAGACGGTGCGGTGTTCCAGCTTTGGAGCAGATACAGGACCGACCGGCTGCTCCGCGCCACCAAACTGTGTCTCTGAGCAGAGCAGCCGGAGTGATAGCTCTGTGTTTGCGGACAGGCTGCTGTCACTCCCACATATTTACGTGCAGCCAAGATGCAGATTGCAGCATTTCCCGCATGGATTTTATGTTTTTTAAACAAGGCTAATGTTGTTAGCGCATGTTAGCCCACTCATAACCCTGACTTCTTCCGACTCCGTTCCACCACAAAAAAAGTACTGACCACACAGATTAAAAATAAAATGATGATCTAACAGGTGCTTCATAATAACCATAACAATAATAAAGGAAATTTAGACGATCATCTTGTATATTACAGAGCTGCCAGATATCTACTGTTTGGCAGTTTGTTTACACCAGGACTCATTTTCGCTTCCAGTATTTTCAACACTACTGCGCATGCGCAAATAATTTATTCTGACCGAAAGTGTGACCATGTGAACATTGGCTGGGCAGGCAGATGAGAACTGAGGGCCTCTTCTGTTGCACTTTTTTTACTTTAACAACTAGATTAATAACCTCTTATTAATCTTTAGACAAACCAAAGGTATGTCTGAATAAATCCCTTTTGTAAATGAGGCCAAACTTTATTAATTTCAATCATGTTTGAAAATCTTTGGTGTTGGACTGGACGGAAAAGGAAAGAAGGGAAGAAGAGAGAGGGATGTTAGAGAGGGGGGGTGGGAGGGTGATAATAGGAGGGGGATAAGACCATGAAGCAGCATAGAGCAGCAAGTATACTGGTTGATTATCATTACGGTAAGGTTCAAATGTAGTACAAAAAGGCCGGGGCCTGTCCACACACACACTCAAATGTTATCAACACACCTGCTAGCTGCAAAACTGTCCACATGTCAACATGTACACAAAACAGATAGTGTTCACACATGCATTCTTATGCCTTTAAACCAATTAGTGTGAAATATTTCGTTCATTCAATCATGCAAACTATTAGTGCAAATGTGAGCTAACACCTGTGCTCAGGTGAGTGTTTATGTTCTAAAATGGATGGTGGAATGTGAAAAGAAGGAAGGAGAGTGACCAGCCATCCTCACACCAAGATCCCCGCCGCAGCAGCAGCGACAGCTGGAACCCCTCAACGCCACACAGCAGCAGGCAGAGAACAACTGCCCCCCCGGGCGACCAAATCCGCCACCCAGGCCTGGGCCAGCAGGACCGCCACGAGGCCCCCAGAGCCAGAGAGCAGAGAGGCACGCGGGGAAAGAGAGCGCCACCCCACCCCAACCAGGAGAGCAGCCCCCCCGCCGCGCCGGGAGAGCCCAACTCAGGGCCGCACCCGAGAAGGGCGGCCCCAGCCCCAGACGAGCACCCCATCACCACCCAGGAGTTCTGGGCATCCCCCCGCCCCAACCACAGGTACGAGCCAGGACCCCGCCAAGGGAGACCCGCTCCGCACTCCAGGCAGCCACCCACCTGGCCCACGGTTGGTCCAGGGAGGAGCAAGGCAGGGGCCAGCCGCCCCCGCCCAGGAGGGGGGCACCCCGGAGAAAAGGGGGGCCCACAAGGGGTGTTGTAAACATGGCCAGACCAGGCTCAGCCACAGTTGGAAATTTGGCGGAGCCCAGCGCTCAGGGGCAAGGACCAGACCCCACCCCCCAGGGACACAGACATCCCCGGCTCAGGTGTAATGTAAACCCCCTCCCCTCGCAGAGAGAGCACTGCCGGGCCCAGGAAACCGGCACCCAGGGGACACGGCCGCCCTTGCCAAGGGCCCCGTACCCCCCACCAGGGAAGGGGTAGGGGACAGATGTTCCTAGGTCCCACCTTCCTTGCAAAATGTGTGTGCGTGTATGTGTGTTTGTGAGGGTGTGTGTGTGCATGTGTGTGTGTTTATGTTGGAATGTATATTTTGAGGGTGGAGGTGTTTAAAATTGGCAGGTAGGGCACTGAACGTTTGTTCTAATCGTGTACACGGTTGAAGTTATATCCGTCCTTTGATCCGGCTGGGTAGCTCGGTTGGTAAAGTGGGAAGCTACCATGCAGGAAACCAGGGTTTGATTCCCAGAGGTTACTGGGGGCAATTACCATATTAATGGCGAGCAATTAACATAACCCCGAGCGCGGTTCGACTGCAACTCACCGCTCCCCAAGGGGATGGGTCAAATGTGGAGACGAATATCCCTTTGTGGGATAAATACAATGTATATATAAGATCCGATCAAGATATTTTGCACATGTAACTGCGGCTATAGACAAAAAAGATTATATCTGAACATTGCGTTGTTAGCTATGGTATCTTTTACACCTATTAAGAATTTTGGACCATATTTGAAAAACAAAAGTAATTAGTAAGTAAAGCTCTCCTAATAGGGGGCAGGTGTAGAGGACAGTTTTATACTGTAGTGCTACAGAAAACAAGAAACGTATTTTAACACATTAAAAGTTATTTATTGTGTATATTCTGAATGATTCCATTTAAAATTGTATTGGTACTTAACAATGCATAAAGTTAGCAAAACATATAAAAAGGCCTCTACCTTTGTTTCTGCAGCCCTCCCCCAGTGCTTGATGACTGAAGAGGAAGATCTCTGCATCCAGCAGAGTAACTTCAGAGTGGAAGAGGAAGAACTAGAACCTCCACAGATTAAAGAGGAGCAGGAGGAACAAAAACCTCCACAGATTAAAGAGGAACCAGGGGAACTCTGCATCAGTCAGGATGAAGAGCAGCTTGATCTGAAGCAGGAGACTGATACCTTGATGGAGATTCCTACTTATGAGGAAGATGAGAACAGTGAAGCAGATCTAAACAATCAGCAGAACTTTAATGTAACTGATGGTCAGGATGAAGAAGGAAACCAACACGAAGAATCAACATCAACTACAGATGAAGAGACAGACCCACAGAACAGAGATCAGAGGAAGAGAAGAGACAGAAGTCATGTCCAAAGTGTGGACAGCTCTCACATGTCAGAAGGTCAGTGTGACTCTGATGTTAGAAAAAATCCCAAGAAGACAAATCTTGGTAAGAAATACAAACAATCTCCAAAAGAAGAGAAACTTTCCTCTAACAAGTCTGGTAAAAACTCAAGAATAAATACTAACCCGTGTGACTACATTGGAACTGGGTCTGATGAAAGATGTTATATCTGTAAAGAATGTGGTAAAAGCTTTTGTAACAAATCTCTGTTCAGAATTCACGCAAGAATCCATGCAGAAGGTAAGAGATTTTCTTGTAAAGAATGTGAGAAAAGATTTAGTCACAGATCTAATCTCAAAAGACACATGAGAACTCACACAGGAGAAAAGCCTTTTTCTTGTAAAGAATGTATTAAAACATTTAGCCGTATATCTAATCTCAAATCACACATGAAAACTCACACAGGAGAAATGCCTTTTTTTTGTAAAGAATGTAAAAAAAGCTTTGGTGACAGATCTCATCTCAATAGACACATGAGAACTCACACAGGAGAAAAGCCTTTTTCTTGTAACGAATGTAAAAAAAAATTTAGCCGTATATCTAATCTCAAATCACACATGAGAACTCACACAGGAGAAAAGTGTTTTTCTTGTAAAGAATGTAAAAAAAGTTTCCGTGATGCATCTTATCTCAAAACACACATGAGAACTCACACAGGAGAAAAGCCTTTTTCTTGTGAAGAATGTAAAAAAAGTTTTAGTCAAATATCTAATCTCAAAAGACACATGAGAATTCACACAGGAGAAATGCTTTTTTTTTGTAATGAATGTAAAAAAAGTTTTCATGATGTATCCACTCTCAACAAACATATGAGAACTCACACAGGAGAAAGGCCTTTTTCTTGTGAAGAATGTGATACAAGTTTTATTGATTGTTATACTCTCAAAAGACACATGATAATTCATACAGGAGAAAAGCCTTTTTCTTGTAAAGAATGTGATACAAGTTTTCGTGATGCTTCTGGTCTCAAAACACACATGAGAATTCACACAGGAGAAAAGCCTTTTTCTTGTAAAGAATGTAGAAAGAGTTTTAATCAAATATCTCATCTCAAAAGACACATGAGAACTCACACAGGAGAAAAGCCTTTTTCTTGTAAAGAATGTAAAAAAAGTTTTAATGATATATCTAACCTCAAAACACACATGAGAACTCACAAGACTTTCTCTTTACAAACAATGTAATAAAGGAGTTAGTGTAAACTCTAAATTCTAAACTTTTCTGGTGCAGAGGTCGACACCTCAACCTCTGCACCACAGTCAAAGACTTTGTTTTACAGGAGGGAAAAATCTGATGGCCTCCCTACCATATTGATGAAGTAACTTCATTAGAGGGAGACACAAGTGAGTATTTAATGTGTAGAAAGGAAGTTTTCTACTAATTTATTGTTATAATATGATATTCTTACTTTCTAGGAATTCTTTTTAGGTTTTCATTTTCTCTACATGAAAAGCAAAAATCGATACACTTGAATTTTTGTGTAATGATACTAGACAAAGAGTTTTACTGATGACAAAATATGAATTGTTTTAGATGTTCCTGCAAAAAGAAATGAGTTGTTTGTTTTTGAGTCATTAGAGCTAATTCTTGAATGTGTTCATTATGGTTGAAATGTTTTTATACATCTGTGATTCTAACACTTTTAATGTGATCAGTGACCATTTAATAAATATGTATATATAAACACAAAGTAGTGGCTGCAGTATATACTTTGTTAGGTCAAATAATAGGGGTGTAACGGTACACGTAGACGTACCAAACCATTTCGGTACGGCACTTTCGGTTCGGTTCACCTTTGTACTGTTTCGGTTTTTTAAATGTTATTTAATTTTTTGTTTGCCCCCCCCCCATGTAATAACTTTGTGCAGAGACGGAACTAATGTTAACCGCGAGTTTTCGCCGATACGCCATTAGGTGACAGACAGTTAGCATGTCAACTATAGCACTATGGCTAATGCAGACGCGAGACCAGATCTTGAGGACCCTCCCATCTCCTCACACTCTTGTGTGGGAACACTTTTGATTTGTTGTGAGCATCCATGAAGGGAAAAGACTGCTGGATAATTTGAACATCGTGTGCTGACATTGTTTCACGAAGATCACGTATGCCGCTATAAAACATCAAATCTGCTGATGCACTTAAAACGGCATCACCGATTGTAATTAGTAATGACTGAACTGTTTGGCTTTCAGATGCCGGTGGAAAATAAGTCTGCTATTTTGGAGGAGATGAAGGTAACGGTTACCAAATACAGAGCAAGATGCTAACCCTCTTAAATTGGGAAGAACCAATGAGACCAGCTATAAGCATATTGCAAAATTGGTAAAGAGGTATCTCTCCATTTCTGCAACCTCTGTCCTGAGTGATAGGGTTTTTTTCTAATGTGGGCACATCAGGTGACAGACAGTTAGCATGTCAACTATAGCACTATGGCTAATGCAGACGCGAGACCAGATCTTGAGGACCCTCCCATCTCCTCACACTCTTGTGTGGGAACACTTTTGATTTGTTGTGAGCATCCATGAAGGGAAAAGACTGCTGGATAATTTGAACATCGTGTGCTGACATTGTTTCACGAAGATCACGTATGCCGCTATAAAACATCAAATCTGCTGATGCACTTAAAACGGCATCACCGATTGTAATTAGTAATGACTGAACTGTTTGGCTTTCAGATGCCGGTGGAAAATAAGTCTGCTATTTTGGAGGAGATGAAGGTAACGGTTACCAAATACAGAGCAAGATGCTAACCCTCTTAAATTGGGAAGAACCAATGAGACCAGCTATAAGCATATTGCAAAATTGGTAAAGAGGTATCTCTCCATTTCTGCAACCTCTGTCCTGAGTGATAGGGTTTTTTTCTAATGTGGGCACATCGTTACCGCTAAAAGATCTCTCCTCGTTCCTGAAAATGTTGACAAACTAATCTGAAAAACTGAATACTAAACTGAATATTAACTCAGCAAAATCAAAGATAGGAAAAAAGTGTGATAAAAACAAATCAAACTTTATTCATAAAGCACTTTTCATATAAAATTATAACACAAAGTGCTTTACATTAAAACACAACAAAATATAAAAACAAGCAAGCATAAAAAAAATAAAAATAAATAAATAATAGGGCCCCCCTCCCCGTACCTAGCCCCCCACGCCTTTCACACCTCCCACCCTCCAACTGATGGGAAACGACAATGAAAAATAGGCTGAGCACAAAAACATGATGCTGGAAACGCTGGTAATTGGAAACTCCCCCTCTGTAAGCAGCCGCATAGACAGCCAAATGCAGCATCACAGGCGGGGACCGCTCCACCACAGCTAAGAGGTGATGCAGATCCCCACCCAGAGCCACAGTGGCTGAACAGCAGCCGACCCAGAGGGAGAGGACTTCTTTGGGGCCGGGATGATGGTGGTGACTTTGAAGCAAGAGGGGACAACAGCGTGGCTCAGTGAGAGGTTGAAGATGTCGGTGATGACATCTGTGAGCTCATCAGCACAGGTCCTCAGGACAGCCAGGAATGTTGACCGGTCCTAGGGCTCTTAGTAGCTTTATCCTTCCCAGTGCAGGGCTCCAGACTAACTTTTTTCACTAGAAGCACAAAATTGCTGTAAACAGCAATCCTGTTTACAGCAATTTTGTTTTAAATAATGGCTGCTGTTCATGTGCGCTATCGTTTAAACGAAATTTTACATATATTTCCAAATGAAAATTGTCATTGTTTGTCAAAAATAGAGTATTACTAATTTCAGCAATGTTACACAGAAGTCATTCATTACACCAAATAGGACACAAGTTGATTATTATCAGGTGTTTAAAAAAATAAATAGGGAAATATTTTCCAAAAAACAGTTTTTCAAGTTTTTCTTTCTTACAGTTTGATAATTTGTGAGTTGTTAGAGACGAGATATATCGATTATCACATTATCGCCATATCGTGATAGTATCGTTATCGTGAGCAATGTATCGCAAATCGTATCATATCGTGAGGTACCCAGTAATTCCCAGCCCTACTTGCTAACCCAGCTAGCTGGATTGCACGGTCCAGGATGTTGTCCGTTAGCCACGTTTCCACAAAGACAAAGACACAGCACTCACTTGCAGTCTTTATTGTCCAGAGATCGTACGTTGGCCAGCGTGATTGTTGGGATGTCTGGTCGGTGAGGACTAGCCACTAGCTTAGCACGGATGCCTTGAAGCTTCCCCATGCACCGCCTGTGGTGCCTCCACTCCGTCCGGAGCAGACCGCAGTCACGTAGTTCAACTGGTACAGTCCTCAAAAAAATGGTCAGAAACAGTGGATCCGCTGATTGGGAGCAGAACCTCGCGGGTGTATGAGTATATTCGGTTAAAAACAATTCAATCTGTTCAAACCCAAAAAGATAAAGCCCAAAAACACACCGGATAGGGAAGAGAGGAGCTGTCTGGCTTTTTTATGATTTCCTTTCAACAGTGGTGTCCTCCTAGGTCGTCTCCCATGAAGTCCACTCTGGCTCAAACATCGACGAATGATGTGATCTGACACTGATGTACCTTGATCTAGAAGTTCACCTTTAATGTTTTTGGAGGTTTTTCTGGGCTCTTCTGATACAGTTCCAACTAACCGTCTCCTCAATTTGTCATTCATTTTCCTCATCCAGGCACGTCCAGGGAGGTTGGCTACTGTCCTGTGGGTCTTAAACTTCTGAAAAATATGTGCCACCGTCGTCACAGGAACGTCAAGCTGCTTAGAGATGGTTTTATAGCCTTTACCTTTACGGTTTTTGTCTATAATTTTGTTTCTAATGTCCTGGTACAATTCTCTCCTTGGCTTTCTGTTGTCCATGTTAAGTGTGGTACACACCTTTTCACCAAACAGCAACGTGACTATTTGTTCATCATGACCCCCTGGGCAATTACTTCTCAGTCTTTTATGAAGGTACCATCATTTTTGTCCAGCCCTATTTCATTAGTTTGTTTTTTTTAAATAATTCTGTTAATCAACAACTCAAAAGTAATGGCTGATTTTGATTATTTAATTTTCAATATATTTTAATTTATTGTTACTTTTGATGTTTCAAGTCATTTCAGTGAGCATTGTGGACTTTACTTCTTTAACTGAAGGGTACCAACAATTCTGTCCACCACTGTAAATGTAAATATTTATTCATTTCAGAGAGATTATTGATTTTTACAGATGCATGTACTTTGTTGCCGGTCCATTGGCATCTGTCTCGCGGCTGTGTCTCCATTTACACCTCAAAGAGAGAATTCCTCTTTTAAAGGCAGTAAAAACCAACAATCTTTTTTCTTTTAAAATGCATTTGTAGGTTACTCTCTGTGTTAATGATTGAAAATGATTGAGATACTTGCTTCATATTTGAACATTTATCAGAAAAGTTATTGAGCTGTCTGTTTCGCACAGCTGGTTCTGGTTCTGGTTCGTTTCCCAGTCCACCTCGGCCTGTGATTTTAGATATCTTCTCACCTGTTTCTCTTTCTAAGCTACCGGTAGTCAGATTGGTAGGCACATTGAAGTCATCCTTTTGCTCTCTCGATGTGCTGCCAACATCTCTGCTCAAAGATGTCTAGACCCATCCCTCTTGAGCAGTTACAGACCTATTTCTAATCTTCTATTCATGCCCAAAATTTTAGAAAAAGTTGCTAACGAACTTACAACTGCTCTCGACAGTCATGGCATTTTTGATCAGTTTCCTCCAGCTCTTCTGAGAGCTCTCTCCACCGAAACAGCCCTTCTCAGAGTCACTAATGACAACCTGATGCAGAGTGATGCAGGAAAATGCTCTGTGCTACTGCTACTGGACTTGACCACAGCCTTTGACACTGTTGAGCATTACGTCCCTTTGGACAGGCAAAAAAATTGGGTTGGGCTATCTGGTTCTGCTCTAAACTGGTTCTTCTCTTATCTGACTGGTAGATCTTCTTCTGTTGTTTTTTCCAAATTTAAGTCCTCTTCTTCATCCCTCACTTTTGGTGTGCCACAAGGCTCTGTTTTGCGACCTTTATTGTTAATTTTATATATGCTCCCTTTGCAGCATTTTTATAAACTGACTGACGTAGCTCTCCTCATAGGAGGGAGGTGCAGGGTTTTTTTTCCAGCACAATGTTGTGCTGCTGTGCTAAAGAAAACAGAAGAAACTTATTAAAAAAATATTGTACATATTCTGACTGAGACTATTTACATTTTTATTGGTCTTTATAACACACAAAGTCATCAAAACACATAAAAGACTCTCTTCTTGTGTTTCTGCAGGCCTCCCCCAGCATTGGATGACTGAAGAGGAAGGTCTCTGCAACCAGCAAAGGAACTTAAGCGTGGAACAGGAAGAACAAGATCCTTCACATTATAAAGAGAAACAGGGTTACCCAGAACCTCCACAGATTAAAGAGGAGCCAGATGAGCTCTGCATCAGTCAGGATGAAGATCAGCTTGATCTGAAGCAGGAGACTGATACCTTGATGGAGATTCCTACTTATGAGGAAGATGAGAACAGTGAAACAGATCTAAACAATCAGCAGAGCTTTAATGTAACTGACAGTCAGGATGAAGAAGGAGACCAACATGAAGAATCAACATCAACTACAGGTGAAGAGACAGAATCAACATTAACTACAGATGAAGAGACAGACCCACAGAACAGAGATCAGAGGAAGAGAAGAGACAGAAGTCATGTCCAAAGTGTGGACAGCTCTCATATATCAGCAGTTCAGTGTGACTCTGATGTTAGAAAAAATCCCAAGAAGACAAATCTTGGTAAGAAATACAAACAATCTCCAAAAGAAGAGAAACTGTCCTCTATCAAGTCTGGTAAAAACTCAAGAATAATTACTAACCCGTCTGACTACATGGAAACTGGGTCTGATGAAAGATGTTATATCTGTAAAGAATGTGGTAAAAGCTTTTGTAACATATCTCTGTTCAGAATTCATATAAGAATCCATGCAGAAGCTAAGAGATTTTCTTGTAAAGAATGTGAGAAAAGATTTAGTCACAGATCTCATCTCAAAATACACATGAGAACTCACACAGGAGAAAAGCCTTTTTCCTGTAAAGTATGTAAAAAAGGTTTTAATCAAATATCTCATCTCAAACCACACATGATAATTCACACAGGAGAGAGGCCTTTTTCTTGTAAAGAATGTGATAAAAGTTTTAGTCGTATATTTGATCTCAAAACACACATGAGAACTCACACAGGAGAAAAGCCTTTTTCTTGTAAAGAATGTAAAAAAAGTTTTAATCAAATATCTAATTTTAAAAGACACATGAGAACTCACTCAGGAGAGAAGCTTTTTTCTTGTAAAGAATGCGAAAAAGGTTTTAATCAAATATCGCATCTCAAAAGACACATGAGAACTCACACAGGAGAAAAGCCTTTTTCTTGTAAAGAATGTAAAAAAAGTTTTAATCAAATGTCTAATCTCAAAAGACACATGAGAACGCACAAGACTTTCTCTTTACAAACAATGTAATAAAGGATTTAGTGTAAACTCTAAATTTAAACTTTTCTGATGTCGACCTCTAAACCTCTGCACCGCAGTCAAAGACTTTATTTCACAAGAGGGAAAAAGTTCTGTTTCTCAGAAAATGTGAATATTTTAAAATTTGTTTTTTATTTTTTAAAACTCCTAGGGACAAACCCCAATCTTCGAATGAACTTTATAACAACCTGAGCTTTCATTTCATGTACACAGAGCCACAGGCTGACGGCCTCCATATCATATTGATGCAGTAACTTCATTAGAGGGAGGCACAAGTTAGTGTTAAATGTGTAGAAATGAAGTTTTCTAAATACTTGATCATTTTAATATGATATTCTTACTTTTTAGGACAATTTTTTTTAGGTTTTCATCTTCTCTACATCAAAAGCAAAAAAGTAATGGATTAATAAATATCAATTTTTGTGATAATAGACAGAGTTTTACTGCTGACAAAATATGTACAACTTGTTCACAAAATGAATGTTTTCGATATACCTGCAAATAAAAATGACTTGTTTGTTTTGAGTCATTAGAGCTAATTCTTGAATGTCTTCACTATGGTTGAAATGTTTTTTATACATCTTTAATTCTAACACGTTTAATGTGATCAGTGAACATTTAATAAATATCTAAAAACAAAGTATTGACTGCAGTCTATACTTTGTTAGGTCAAGTCACCATTTAGTAGAAATGATTATATAGATAGTACTCCTCTTATTGATACTGCTTTCAATCCTGTATTCTTATCGATCTTTTTCTGTTTAAAAACAAGGGTGGAGAAGACAAACAACAATCTTTGTACATAAAAACATTTTATTTTTTAACCATTTAACCCTTGTGCTATCTTAGATGACCCCACCCTTAATTTCTTAATTTGTTCTCCCTACCATGACAAAGGTGGATAAAGGTGGAAAAATTTCATGTAATGCATTGAACCAGTGAAGATCACAAATCATTAGACTAGTGGGTCCAGAATCTAGATGACCCAACTCCCAACTGTAAAGTGCCTAGGATAGCACAACAAGTTACAACATAATGCATTCATGTAGCATCATTTGGAACACTGAAATTAAATGTTAAAAAGTTAAGTTGGAATTATAATTCATTAAGATGGAAAAAATATTAATTGAATTGGAGTAATATGACTGTACTGTCCTCAGAACATGTGACTTGATGCTGCTAGACAGCCAGCGAACAAATACGAGTACTTCCAGGTTGGTTTGAGTTGCTTCTTAATTTCTCTTCATCTTAAACAATACTCATATTATTATTTGTAACTGAAATAAAACAGAAAAAATGTGTTCACAGACATTAGCTTTCCATAAAAACATGGTATGACAGGCCAATTGCTGATTCACAGCTTGTAAGAAACATTTTCAACTACACAAGAAACAGCTAAACAACTTCCTAAGAAACATACAAAAAAATTCCCAACGCTTGCACGCACAGAGCCAGCTCAGCACGAACATGGCCGCATCTCCGTGAAAATGTGCTCCATTAAACTTGAGAACGCATGGTGAGAGCACTCACTTTGACAAAAATTTTAAATCAAAACTTAACAGAAACGACAGATGTCTCACTCTGACTATTTCCCAAAACGAACTGTTAAGCATAAGTTACATAAATGAAAATGCTTCTTTTACCAACTTAACTAAAGGCATTACACTCCCCGCTTGATATAATGCAATTATATCACATTAAAACATCAACACAAATTTACATAACTTTTTCAGTCATATGGGATAAGAAAAACAATGTCTGAAACTGGTCTAAGGTAAGTCTTTAAAGTTCCTTCTTTTGCAGTGCGTACTTCCACCTTACGTACTTTACCGCCCTTTCCACATAAGGATTTCACGATCAATCCCAACAGCCGCTCATTTCTGTTGGTCTGGATATCCTTCAACAGAACCACATCTCCTTCTTGGACGTTTGGTTTATCCTGAGTCCACTTGCTGCGGCTCTGCAACGTTGACAAATAGTCCCTTTTCCACCTTTTCCAAAAGGTGTCAGCGAGGTGTTGAACGTGCTTCCACTGTTTTCCAAACAGCTGACCTGAGGAGAAGCTTCCAGAAGGCGCAGACACGGTGCTCATTTTTTGTGTCAGTAAAGCAGCTGGGGTTAGCACCTCAGGACAGTGTGGGCCAGTTGATATGGCAACCAGAGGTCTAGAGTTCATGATTGCCATCACTTCAGCCATGAAAGTACCGAAAACCTCGTATGTCAGATGAGTTGAGTCTGTCTTCATTAACATTGCATCCAAGACGGGTTTGGGCACCCCAATTAGGCGTTCCCAAGATCCTCCCATGTGGAAAGCATCTGGTGGGTTAAACATCCAAACACAGCCTCTGTTTTGTAGGTGAGTGGTCTGGAAGAAGCCCCAGTTCCAGCTGACAGAAGTCTGGTTCTGATCCATCAGATCTCACTAGCAACAGAACCAAACCTTCACGTGTTGCAGCAACAGTTTCCATGTTTGGGAGGATCTTCTGAAGAACAGCTCAGTTCCAGATCACATCATGATGTTTGATGTTTTCTTCATTCCAGGAAATCATCTGTGTCTCCTTTGATCTGTGCTGAGTCAGCACTTTGACTTCTTTTCAACTTTAGATCCATCATTTACAATCAAGGATGTATAGATGTATATGATCTAGAACTTCTTTCTAGGATTCTGATGGACTACATAAAGAAGACTCCTCCCACTTTGGTTTCTATCAAATGTAGAAAAACTCAAAGAACCAAAATTAATCCAGTTTGGATCAATTCTGTCTTTCAGATCTTTGGAAAAACTGAAGGAATCTCTGAATCCCAGATTTCTTCTTGGGTTTTGGTTTCTGCAGGTTTTCAATCTCCTCTTTGATCTGATTGAATGTGTCCATCAAGGTCTTTGAAAGCATCATTTTCTCCCC
Source organism: Oryzias curvinotus (assembly GCA_023969325.1). Taxonomy (NCBI): domain Eukaryota; kingdom Metazoa; phylum Chordata; class Actinopteri; order Beloniformes; family Adrianichthyidae; genus Oryzias; species Oryzias curvinotus. The sequence continues at coordinate 23,929,762 of CM043707.1, forward strand.
CTCCTCCTTCTTCTTGAGGGTCTCTGTGAGTGAGGAGATCTCCCCCAAAAGTCAAAGTCAAAGTCAAAGTCAGGTTTATTTGCCAATTTCTTCACATGTGCTTGACATACAAAGGAATCGAAATTACGTTTCCCACAGTCCCGTGCGTAGACAAACAACAAACAACAGTAAAGTGCAGATGCACTACAAGAAACAGGCCTCTTCTCTAAGTAATAATGAATAATAAAATGTGAAGACAATAAATATGTTAAAACAAGGTGCAGGTTGCTTAAAGCAGCATGAGCCAACTGTGTGCATTTAGGTAAGGTAGTAGGTAGGAATGAATATAATTTACATGAATAAATGTTATTTACATGTGCAGTTGCATATGCAGAGGTAGTTAATTGTCTCAGTTCAGTGTTAGTGTTTTGTCCTTCAACACTTAGTGGAGGAGGGGTGTTTATCCTATCCGGTGGTCCTGCTGACTGGCGCTGTGAGTGGGGAGGGGAGTGAGTTCAGCAGTCTCACAGCCTGATGGATAAAGCTGTTGCTGAGTCTGGTAGTGTGGGAGTGGAGGCTCCTATATCTCTTTCCAGAGGGCAGGAGGCTGAACAGACTGTGTGCAGGGTGGCTTGCTTCATTTACGATTGTGATGGCTTTGTGGGTGAGGCGGGTGGTGTATATGTCTTGCAGGGAGGGGAGTGATACACCAATTATTTTCTCAGCTGTTTTCACTGTGCGTTGTAGAGTTTTCTTGTTTTTCTCCGTGCAGCTCCCACCCCACACAGTGATGCAGCTGGAAAGGATGCTCTCGATGGTTCCCCTGTAGAATGTTGTCAAGATGGGTGGTGGAGCACATGCCCGCTTGAGTTTGCGCAGGAAGTAGAGGCGCTGCTGTGATTTCTTGGCCAGTGATGCAGTGTTGGTTGTCCAGGAGAGGTCCTCGCTGATGTGCACCCCCAGGAACTTGGTGCTGCTCACCCTCTCCACTGCAGCACCTTCGATGGTGAGTGGGGGGTGTTGGGTGTGGCCTCTCTGGAAGTTGACAACAATCTCTTTGGTCTTGCTAACATTAAGCAAGAGGTTGTTGTCTTTGCACCACATGGTCAGGAGCTCCACCTCTTTTCTGTAGTGGGTCTCATCGTTCTTGGTGATGAGCCCCACTAGTGTTGTGTCGTCCGCAAACTTCAATATATACGCGTCACAAGGAAAATGGAAATAAGATCAGAAACTCGTGCGTTTACTTTGTCTGTTCTTTTACTACAAGCAGAAACTCTTTCTTTTGATGATCCAGCTGTGTTATAGTTTTACTGGACGCATAATCTTCATATGCCGTCATTAAAATCTCAGACTCCATCTAACTGATTTATAGGGCTCTCTTTTTTTCTCCATGCGTTTCCATGGTGACTTCAGAAATCGGCGATCCATTGAGAATGTCTTTATGTACCTGCTGTGCATGTGCGTTAACCCAGGGTTACCAAGTCAAGCGTAATTACGACAACTCATGTCCGGTCTTTTGGAACCAACATACCCAGAGTAAGCAAGTTCAGGCGGATTTCAGCCAGAGTTCAGGCTTAAAGTCAGGCTAGTTTAAACTGCCTTGAATACCCCCCAGAACTGTAGTTTAAACTTGTATTTGAAATGAGAAGGGTGACACCTTCTGGCTGTATCCAGAACTGCATCTTCTGGTCAGAAAATTGTTGAAAAACCTCAATTGTGTCTGTAAAATGTCTGCAGCTTTTTTGTCTGAAGACATGAATAAAGTCTGGATTTGATCCTTAATGAATCTTCATATTTCTTTGTCCTTCAGTCTTTCTTACAGTCTCAAACACACTTGTTCATTTGATCCTAATGAGAACATGTGTGAGGCTCCAACATGGCTGCCTTCACTGCAGCTTCCTCTTCACAGCATGTGTTTGTGGATCAACACACAAACAACAACAGGTGCAGGTGAGGAAGTGTTGCTGTTGTTGCCTTTGCCTGGTTCCAGCCTACAGGCACAGTTTTCTGCTCCATATGAGGTGGAAAAGAAAATGAATGACACCAGGGGCCTGTTTCAGAAAGGAGGTTAAGTGTAAACTCTGAGTGAGTTAACCCTGAAATCAGGGAAACTCTGGGTTTTCCGTTTCAGAATGGGAGGTTTGTTAAACCAGAGAAAACAGAGTAAGTCAAACCCGTTTCTGAAAGTGAGGTAACTTATACTCAGAGTCAGTGTCCATGGTTACTTATGCTGTGAACCTAACCTGGTCGGGAGCAGGTTTTATCCTCTAAACTCAAGGTTTCTGCCGGTCCCCTCCCCTTTTTAAAGACAAAGCGGTATTTTTCGCTTTAACCTTCATTGCTCACATTTCTGTCACACAGAGACAAGCTAAGTGACAAGAATGACTTGTTCTTTTTTGGAGGACCCAATAGACGAGGAGACTGCATTAATTCATAGAGAATTATATTTACCTCGTACGAGGATTTTGAGAAGACTCGATTTTTGTCATTTCCCCATACGTTTTTGTTTGAGCTTTACCGTTTTTCGTTGCAGTCAATTACATATATACAATGAAAACAACATTAGATATTGCTATGTAGATGTTTCATATGTCAAATATTGTCAACAAAGCCTACATCCATGACATGCTCACATTTGACCTGATTGAATTATGTTTTATACTTCATTTTTAGCTGCTGCCATGTTCTTTTAATTCCTGCAGGATTGCATCTACATGAAAATGAAATCAGGGACATTGAATTAGATTAATGTAACAATTACTTTTTGGAAACACAATTTGATAGCACTGCTTACTTTCTTAATCCCATATAAACCTATACCACTTGATCAATACAAGGGTAGTGTTGCAGCGTGTGTGTGCTGAGCGGGGTGCGAGTGCAGGTGCAGATGGGGGGGGGGGGGTGAGCACGGAGCGGAGGTGTGTGCGTGGTACATATTGTGTGTTCGGAGGACGGAGCACTTAGTTAAATAAAGAGAAGGTGTCATTCCCAGAATAACTGTTTTGGAGTCATTCTTAATCCGCTCTGGAGGTTGAGGGTTTCGAACGGGAAGTGAACCCCGAAGTAGGATTCCCTTCGGCCCTGAAGGAAATCTCCCCTGCGCTTCTGACCACAGTCGGAAAGACGAGAGAAAAGAAAGGAGAAGTCTTCGCGCAGCGAAAGGTTCAACAGTAGACAAACGTTCACTTTTCAAAACACAATTGCATGTATTAATATTAAACTGACCAACGTTTGCAAGAGGGGAAGGTTAACAAAAAAGTCCTCTAAACATTACCGACGTTAAATGCATTCTTCCCCCAGATTGGTTCTGTACTCTATGCAGCATTTCATGCATTTACACCAGGAATAACACTTCAAAAGTACACCTAAATATCGCCATTTTTTAATTTCACACCTTACGCTACTTAAAAAGTTATTTATTACAGCCAATATTTTATAACAATGATTTAAATGCAAACTTATGCATTAACTTGAGCAGCTAACTGTCTCTGTCTTGTAGATGCAGCAATGTTGCTTTTCTTCTGGAATATGTGCTCATATTCACTGTAACTCTGCAGCAGCACGTCAAGTTCAGCTGGCCAAAAATATGCAGACCTCTTTGTTTCCACGGTTGCCATGGGGACTCGTAATATCTGCGCTCCAGTGATAATGGCTTCTTATAGTCGCGGTGCGCACGCTCAACTCCGATTCAGTCCACTCAGAATTGATTAACCTAACTCCGATCAACTTCTCTGAAACAGAGAACTCAGAGTTGTTAATCTCTCGATTGACCAACTCAGAGTTCAAGTTCAAGTTCAACCTCAGAGTTGGTTGAACCTCCTTTCTGAAACAGACCCCAGTTTTAGGATCCCAACTCATGACAAAGAGAAGAAATGTGGAGTTTGTCACGTCAACATGCTCAAGCCTTCTTTTTCCAGAGAGGAGTCCAACTGTCCTTCTAGTGATGCTCCGGTAGTTACAGTCTCCATGTGTTCTCGTCCCTCAGAAGATCAGATTTCAGAGGATGGGCTTGGAGAGAAAAGTGGAGTTGTGCTACTGCTTGTTTGGGAAACTCTGGAATCTGAAGCCAACTAGAGAATTTCTGCTCATATCTGTCTCCACCTGCTGGTGGTGACATCATGGTTTGATGGAGGAGAATTTGTTGCTGTTTTCTGATCCTCCTGGTCAGGCTGGAAACAGCCTGGAGATGTTGTGAGTCCATCACAGGGTTTGGTCCAAAGCTCCAGTGCAGCCTCTCACCTCCTCCACCTTCCTCTTTGAGGCAGCAGAAGCTCCTCCTCCTCTTCAGCTGGATGATGCTGTCCTCCACCTGCAGCTGGACCTGGATGTTCTCACAGACCATGTGGCCTCATGGATCAGAAGGTTGAGAGTTCAAGTCCCTTCATGGTTGAAGTCAGACAGAAGAAGAGTTTGGTTTGGATCCTTTCTTGTGTTTCTGTTCTCATTGAGTCTCTTCTAGTTCCAGGTCTGGTTCAAATAGTGGAATCATCCAAAAGGATGAAAACAGTCCTCCAAGCAGACGTCAGATTGAAAAGCTCATCAAAGAACACATCCAACTAGCCAATCAGCAAAGCACTGACAAGCTGGACTTGTGCTCTCCTTCAGTGAAGAACCTCCTCCTGCTGCTCCTCCATCTTTAGCTCTGACTTTGGAAGTCTTAGCTCCTCCTCCTCACCATCACTGTGACTGTTGACGTCTTCCAACTCCTCCAGAAAGCTGTTTTCTGATGAAGGTCTAACATCTCCTCCCTGTTGCTGCTTTCAGTCCAAACTCACTCTGTTCATGTCAATTCACTCCAGAGAAAATCATTTTTCTGGGAAGAATTTGCTCCAAGTTTTCCTCCAACTAAGAATCTGCAAACCCAGATGAGAACTCCCAGCAGGAAAAGAATTCATCTGCAGGAAACTAGAAAAAGGCCTTTTTGTGGTTGGAAACCATTCCAAATCTTTACAAACACCAGAAATCCCAACTTTTCCTCCACTTAGCCTGAGTTTGGGTTCCAGGAAGCGGTGTGTGTTCAAGCTCCGCCCCCAGCAGCATCTCATGAAGCCCCTCCTCCAACATGAGGCCACTGGGGAATTCTGAATGAACCTTTACATTTCAACAGAAATTTCAAGCTAAAAACAGGAAAAAAAAAACTCTCTTCATGTTTGAAAACAATCAAACATTCAAACAGGAAGAGAAAACAACGTTTGTCAGGAAATCAACAGATTTGATTGATTGTAAATCTTCTTCCTGTTGGAGTTTGATGAATGGAAGTAGAATCTGTAGAAAGTCAGTTGATGTTTTCCATTTCAGTAAATGAAGGTTTGATCTGCAGATTTCCTGATCACTTTCTGACTGGGATCCAGACCTGATCTAGACGTGACTCATGAGGAACCAAACAGCACAGAAACTGCTCTGAATGTTCCCTCTTCTTCACTTTCTGTCTGACTTCAACCATGAAGGGACTTGAACCCTCAACCTTCTGATCCATGAGGCCACATGGTCTGAGAGAACATCCAGGTCCAGCTGCAGGTGGAGGACAGCATCATCCAGCCGTCACAGACTGGGGGCGGAGCCTGCAGATGACTGCTGAAGGTCAGAGGGCGGAGCTTCATCAGGATGAAGGTGCTGCTTGGATTCTGCTTTGATGTCCGTCTGTTCTCAGTCCCTTCATGGCTGCTGCTCAGAGCTGTTTCTGGATGTTTCTGGAGAATTCATGTCTTTACTGATCCAAATGTGGGATTTCTGTTTTTCTTTGGACTTTTCTTTATTTCAGGCTTTTAGCTTTTGGAACTTTCTTTGTTTCTATGCTTTAACTTCCAAACAGGTTTATCTAAGACAATCTGATTGTTTTTCATTTGACTTTCTAGGAACTTTCTGTTTCATCTTTGAGTATTTGGACTTTTGAAAGACTTTTAGCTGCAGTTTCATCCTTTGAATAAGATGGATCTGAATCTAGAGTCAAAGATTCTAAGGAAATCATGGATTCACAGACATTTGATTGAATTTCTGTCTGGATCAGAAACCAACAGCAGACATTTCAAGCAGTCATCTGTTCCTAATGTTCATTCCCCGCCATCATTGAAAGCTTTTGGATTAGTCCCTAAAGCCAGCGATCGGGCCGCTTTGGAGCATGAACTCATCACTCGGTGTCACGGTGGCAGAGAGATGACAGATCCCAAATCTGAGGCTGAAATGATCACGTCCTACCAGCTACACTCTGGATTTGGACCAAAAACCTTTGAAGATGTTGGAGCATTGTTGGAGAATAGACTGACAACATTTGTTTGGAAGAAAGATTGACCTTTGACCCCTCCCTCATGTGTTCCCCATCCAGCTGCAGACACACCACTACAGCTCACATTTCACTTCTGATCCAGCAGTTAGAACCAGAGCTGCATTTGCAGCAGGTTCCAACCCACTGACCACTGATCCACACAGGGGGACGTCCTGAGGGGCGGAGTCAGCCACTGGAGAGACCATAAAGGAGAAATGGGGGTCACTCTGGGCCTCTCTGTGTCTGGACCTTCAGAGGGACAGTGGTTTGGTCCAGAACACGGATGCTAAACTAGCTCTCTGTAAACTTGAACTTGTTGAATGGGAAACTTCCTGAAATCTTCTTCATCTGTTGACTTGTTCTTTCTTCATTTGAATGAGCTCAGTCCTCTCCCAAATCCAACTCCATCTATCTTCAGTGCTTTGGACTGAGTTGGAGCAGAACTAGAGCTTTCTCCAGATGTCCTAGTACTTTTAGATCAGTGTCTTCCAATATTTGGAGCCCAGGTTCACTTCTTTCCCTGACAAAAACCCCAAAAGGCCTACCAGCCACCAAATAGTCAGAAACCAGAGAAACTTGGTGGTCTGCATTGATGAGAAACCAGTCCCTCCAGGATGACTCATGGCTTTTTGGAATCATTTCACACACAAACAAACAGGAAGTTGTGCTTGTTTTTCTGAGAAAATGCAATCAAATGTGTGATAATGGTCAATGTAAATGTTTAGATAAAGGCTGTAGGGGATTCAGGGATTGTGGAGCGGTTGTTGTTTCCTTCTGGGTTAAAGTGCAGTTTTGTGTAACCTCCCAAAGAGGAGAAACACAAAAAAGAAAGGAAAAGCAAAGAGACAGGTGGAAGCCATCATGATATTCCTTTCAAACAGGAAGTTCTTTGTCATTTCATGCTCTAGTTTCATTTAGCTCTAGTTGTTGAACATTCTAGAAACTCCTAAAAACATTTTCTGTCCACTTTGAAACCATATGGGGCTGACTTGGCCTTGCTCGCTGGGATACGGCCAACATCCAGAAATCTACCAACAGACATTTTTAGCTCTAGTTGTTGAACATTCTATGTTTGGAAGAGGCAGGCTCTTCTAAAAGAAACTAGCAGGAGCCCCAGCGCTGGTCTTTGCTTGGATTTGGTTTAGACTTGTTCAGAGTCAAATGCATGTTTTAAGGGGAGGAGGATTATTTTCTTGTTGCTGTTTTTGTTCCTATTCTTACAATCCACTATATGTCCCGTGTTGTATTCTACTATTAAAATGTGGGAAACAAATGTTTATCAAATCCAAATCAATCCAAAAGCCTGGAGACTGGATGGCCGTGGTCCTCCCTTTGACCTGGACAGTGGTTGCCATGGCGACCTGCACACTCACCAAGCTGGAATTAGAAGGAGAAAAAGAGACCAAAATGATTGATAAAGCAGGTTTTCCAGGGAAATCCCACAAAGTGCTTTCCAAGCTAGAACTAAGAATATCCAGCATGCATTTGAAAAAACTCATTAGCTTCTGGTGGAAAATGATGAGTCATTTGAAAAGCATTCTATGAATGCTCAGAAAACTTCCTCTAAGGTTGTGGTTGTTTGGAGAAGTCCTCCTCTTCAAAGAAGTTCTCCTGACCATCTTCAAAGCCACTTTCTGCTTTTTCAAACGCTACTGTTCAACAAAAACTTGGTTTCTGCCACAAAACCAACCTTAGACACTGAAACAGAATGAATCCAATGCAGAAATGTGTTGACACCTTTAATTCAAAGCTTCAATCAGTTTGAATCTCATGAAGAACATTTCAAAAATCCACATTTGGATCAGGCGTCTTCATCAGAGCACAACTCATGTTTCCAGGACTGTGACTCACCAATATATCCTCATTTCCTTTACACAATCTGTTTCCATCATTTGGATTTTTCAACCAAACTTGAGTTAGAAAAGAATTGTTGCCCCAAAATGTCCAGTTTGAATAGTCTACAGTTTGTTGTGTTTGGTTGCTAGGTAACAGGGTCTTTAATGTCTATGATGTCATGGTGGCTTTCAGAGTTGAACTCCTGAATATGACGGTAAACATTTGGATTGAACAAAAATGGGATTGAAGCTCATGCTAAATCCTGATATCAATGCTGAAAAAACCTCCTCCTAGATTCTGGTTGTTTGGAGAAGTCCTCCTCTTCCAAGAATTCCTGAAAAAAGCCCTCATTTCTCCTGACCATCTTCAAAGCCACTTTCTGCTTTAGTTTAGTCCAAACTTGCTTCATGCTGACAACATTTACAGCCTGAATCCATCTGAAGAATCCAAGGAAACAAACCAATCTAAGTCTGCATTCATGCCACTTCAGAACCAACAAAGCATGTTTCCAGGACGCTGACTTACCAATAGAACTTGGGATTTCCTTTGCAGAATCCTTCTCCGTGTGTTTTCCTTTGTTTTTCTCCCCAAAACCTAAACCAGAGATTTTTGCTGAGCTGCAGAACAAACGTCTGACTGCTTTAACCGCCGTTGATGGTTTGTTGTGTTTCCCTCTATAGCTGCTATGGTCTTGGTATGGTTGCTAGGTGACGCTGTCTTTGATGATGATGACGTCAGAGTGGCCTCTAGAATGGACTTTTTTCTTGTGTAACCAGGAGCTGTAACCTTTAGGGCACTAGGACCCAGAAAGAGGTCCAGACAGTGTCGGTGATGTGATGCCATTTTCATTAAACAAATCACAGAAATGTTCAAAAAGTAAAACGTCTAAAGTAATTTGGCGTACAATTGTCTTAGAATTTGTTCAGTAAGAATTATGTTCTGTATGGAGGTATTTCAGTTCATTATAAACTGACAGAAATGAGTAACATTCACTGCAAACTGTGCAGAAGGCATGTTCTTTCTAAAACTGGAAATAGCACCAACCTTTTTTATCACCTGAAGCTGAGTCTCCATTTGATAATTCAATAAAAATAACATTTCATTTCCTGATTATAAAGCAACTTTATTGGAGTTTCATTTGTCATTGGTCTTTTTGAGCCAAAATTCTGAAGAAATCAAAACAAAAGGCTTTTCCAACAGAATCAGAACGTTAGCACGTGACCTAAGTTTGTTCACTTTGTGCTAAATGTTGATTTATTTGACTGTTGTGTTAATAATATCAACAGTTCTCTGTCGCCCTCTGGTGGTTCATCAGAGAACCCAAACTTCCAAAGAAAGTGAATCAATAAACATGAGCTAATTCTTGATGCAGGTTTGAAAACACAGATGGAAAACAGCATCAATACAAATATTAGTCAATGTTTCCTTGAATGGAACAATTTCAGGATTTGTTGTCATAAAGTTGTGAAAAACTGTCTTGTAAAGTGTGTGGTGACGGTCCACTGTGGAAAATGACTGTTTGTGGAACATTGAGATGTGCTCAGTGATTTTTTGATTGATTTTTGATTTTGATTTATTGATTTATTTCAAGCATTGTAGTCAAAGCAATAAAGAAATTACACATATTTATCAAACTCATTACAGAAATGATGAAATGCATAGATTAAAAATACAGAAAACAAAACAAAAATGTCACTTATATCACATTTGCTCAATTAAATACAGTGATCATTAACTGAAGTATAAGTAGAGTTTGATTCATTGCTTGAAAAGGAGTGGGAAGAAGCAAGCTTATATAATCCCACCCCCACTGAGTTAATTCATTTGATAGTTTTACAGTGTTTTAACTCCGGTTCTGATCAAATAGATTCTCTTGAAGTAACAAAATCCAGTGCCTAGTAATGATTGTTGATCTTCAGAAAACATTCATTCATGATTTCAGTAAACAGTAACGATACCAATATGTAATAATAATTGATTATCTTTAGAACACATTATCACATTAAACCAGAAATTATTGTTACACATTGCAGATCAAGTAAACAAAATCAATAGCTTAATTGGTTGTAATTCAAACCTTTCAGTAATCATTATTGCACATTACAATATAACACTCATTGGTTGTAATTAAAAGAGCTTTGATTATTTCACCACAATCAAGTTCACACATGTATTTGGAATTATTCACCACCTGTTGATCCTTAAATCCTCTTATCTTCATATCCTGATATAAGAGTTTCTTTATACATTTTCTTGAATTTTTGAATATTGAACATTTTTTGAGCTCATCACTTAAACCGTTCCAAAGTTTAGTGCCACACACAGACACACATAAACTTTTCTTAGTGGTTCTTATCATTTTGATCTTGAAGTTCCTACATCCCCTCAGTCTGTAGCCTCCTTCATTTTCTAAGAACTGTTTTTGGATATTGAATGGTAACGATTTCCAACTGGTTCTGTATAAAAGTTGCGCAGTGTAAAAATCCACAAGGTCATGCAGTTTTAAAAGTCTTGATTGATAAAATAGATTGTTTGTATGATCAAGATATCCAAAGTGTCCTATTTTGGTTTAGGACACTTTGGTTTCATTTCAAACGTCGGTTTCTCCTAAATCTACAAACTCTCTCCACAAACTGTCTCCTAACTCTTAGGGATTCCTGCTGCTGGCAAAACCCACGGCTCAAGGAACCACTTCATGAATCAGTCATGGTTTGGAATGAACTTTATTGAACAACATGTCATGGTCTGGAAGAAGCCCCAGTTCCAGCTGACAGAAGTCTGGTTCTGATCCATCAGGGGGGTATTCCAGAAAGCAGGTTATGCTAGCTCCCACGGTAAGTTTGAGGCTAAGGAAGTTGATAACCTCAGTTTTTGGTTCCAGAAATGGAGGTATGTTTCAGGGTAGGTCAAGTTGCCATGGCAACTCATGCTCTGAACATAACCTGGTCTGGAGCAGGTTTAGTTGAAACTTAGTTTGTTTACAGAGAGGTGAAGCAGCATGACGTGTCCATTTGAAGATGATTTAGTGGATGAAGAAGCTCAGATAATACTTTTTTCACTGTGAGAGGGTGATAAGATCACATATGGATGTTGGAAAATTAAACTTTTTTACTTTTTTACTTTTTACATAGATATTTGCTTCAGTTAAGATAAATCAATCATTTTTTGTTAAGTCACCTTAAAAATAATACATAGCTATCAGACAGTTATTTTCCTTTCATTCAAATTAATTCAATTAAGTAGGTGTAACTTTGGTGCTGCTGTTAGATCGGCACCGCAAAGGATTGTGGGATATCATTCCCTTTGCCTGTCTGGACGGATTTTGGTTTAAGTGTGGCTTTTTGAACAAATGTGTTTAGTTGTTTAGCTGTTTTACTGTGTTGTGCCATGTTTTGCTGAGTTGTTTAGTCCTACTGTGCTTATGTCTCTGCACCATGAGTAAGAGTGAATGAGAGGATGATGAGTTTATATACCACCCCTACTGATGAGAACTATAGGTACATTGATGGAAAATTCTTTATTGAAGTTGTGAGTAAAATGGATTCTTTTCCCGTCCTTTTTATTGTTATAGAAATGATCATATCTGCCGGCTCAAACTTAGACATAGGAGAGATCGAGAAATATAATTAATTAAGATGGAAAAAATATTAATTGAATTGGAGTAATATGACATTTAGTTAGATAAATACATAAATTTGAGTTGTATAAACAATTATTGTGTTTTTATAGACATAAGAAATTATGTTGATTAAATGTAACTCAATTTTTTGTTACCAATAGAAGTAATTCATTTAAGGTGGCAAAATTGGATAAGTTATATATATATGAGTCACAGGGAAAATGGAAATAAGATCAAAAACTTGTGCGTTTACTTTGTCTGTTCTTACTACAAGCAGAAACTCTTTCTTTTGATGATGCAGCCGTATTACTTTTTTGATGGACGTATAATCTTCATACGCCGTCATTAAAACCTCAGACTCCGTCTCACTGAAGTGTAGCGCTTTCTTTTTTTCCACGCGTTTCCATGGTGACTCCAGAAATTGGCGATCCATTGAGAATGTCTTCATGTACCTGCTGTGCACGTGGGTTAACCCAGGGTTACCAAGTCGAGCGTAATTACGCCAACTCATATCCGGTCTTTTGGAACCGACATACCCAGAGTAAGCAAGTTCAGGCGGATTTCAGCCAGAGTTCAGGGTTAAAGTCAGGCTAGTTTAAACATGCTTCCTGGAATACCCCCCTGATCTCACTAACAACAGAACCAAACCTTCACGTGTTGCAGCAACAGTTTCCATGTTTGGGAGGATCTTCTGAAGAACAGCTCAGTTCCAGATCACATCATGATGTTTGATGTTTTCTTCATTCCAGGAAATCATCTGTGTCTCCTTTGATCTGTGCTGAGTCAGCACTTTGACTTCTTTTCAACTTTAGATCCATCATTTACAATCAAGGATTTAGTGATGAATATGATTTATTGACAGAAAATAAAGAGTAAATGTATTTATCATCCAGCAGTGATTGTAAGTCTTTTATTTTGAAATTCCGTAAGGATGATCATCATGGTGGGATTTCTAGATCTGCATGAACTCACCCTGAATCCAAAAGACACTGGAGCATCAAAGAATCCAACCCATCTCTGCCAACATGAGGCTCTTACTTTGAAAAGTCTCAGACTTCCTGCAGGGAAACAGGCTTTCTGCTGCTGCACTGACAGATGTGCACGAGCTTGAAAGAGCTTCCTGACTGAGGAGCTGCAGACTTTCTCCTGCAGAGCAGCAGCTGACTTCAGCATCGTCATGGGAACACAGTCTGCTGCTGCTTCTGGAAACGTCTTCAAGGCTGTGGTGGGACTTGTTGGTCTGGAGGACAGATTCTCTGAGCAAATGCTGCTTCAGCTTCAAGCTTCAGCTCTTTTCTTCTGGCAGAGCTTAGAAGAAATGGAAACCTCCTTTGTTCTGACTGTTTGCTCCAAATCCCAGATTCAGGAATTCCTCCAAGAAGTTCAGCTCAGAGATCATCAGCAGAGAAAAGCCTGAAGTTCTGATGGAAAATGAAAACAGAACATGATCAATATTATTGATCCACATTGAATCCAGAAGAAACTCTGAGGTGAAGACATGAAGACACAAGCTTCAGAGACATGAGGACAAGTCAGAGTGGATTCATTCTGGACTTTCTTCTCACATCTTCTCTTCAGAACATCTTTGTCTTTGATCCTTCAAATCTTCAGGACTCCAATTCTGAAATCTGATCATCCATGGATTGTTTTTGTGGATCAGATCCAGAGTTGCTGAAAGTTCTGCTGCCCTCTGCTGGTCAAAGTGTCCAAACAGCAGAGAGGAGATTCTCTGGGATTCATTGGAGTCCAGATTCTCCTGGATGTGAACAGTCTCTGCTTCTGGAACAGAAGAGTCCTTCTCAGAGCAGCATTGAGGATCTGTTCTGTCCGGCTGAGAGCGCTCCCTGCTGGTAGGAGACAGAACCACATCAGCTGCTTTTCTTTGGCCGTTCAGAAACAGTCTGGAGACTCTAAAAAACCTCCACTTCCTGAAGCAAACGGATGCAGAGCATCATGTTTGATCCTCTTCCTTCAGAAACGGCTCCATTGTTCCATCGCTCAGCAGTTTGACTAAAGCAGCTGAGAGTCTTGATGCAAACAGACCTCAGCAGCTCATCCAGAACGCCATGACAGAAGCACATGCAGCAGCACGTGCACGCTCCCAGAGAACAGCAGCTGATCCAAGTCCTGACTTTGAGGTGAGACCTTTCTGTTCTGCTTGGACCACACTTCAACATGAACTTCATTTCCCATCATTCCATCTGTCAGGAGAGAACACCTGCAATGAGCTTCCTTCAGGAATGACTGCAGGTAGAAGGATCTTTCATTCATTTCAGTCTTTCTACAGCTTCTCATCAACTGGATTGTCAAATATTTTCATTTCCGTTAACACTGTCAGACCTGGAAAAAGCTGAAAGGGTTCAAATAAAACCAGCAAGAATTCATATTTTATAGAAACTACATGTGATTTTAACTAGTTATTAAGAAGGGAAAAAATCCTTAAGTGTTTATTTTGTGTAAACCTGAAATAATCTGTGATTTACAAAAAAAAGTCCAGTTTTTTATTACACAAGTATTTGAAGACGATAAAAATATTTCATTTGTTCATTCATTTTTTCACTTTTCTTTCATTATGTTATATCTCAGTTAAATACCTCATAAATGGGTTAATCTAATTTAACTAAAGTCTATCCCTGTATTTTTTTTTCGCCGAAAGCATTTCTAAAATATTATTTGTCTTTTTTTTACTACAGTTTAATGTTTATTTATACTCGTAATTATTCTCTTTAAAAAGTTATTAAAGTTTTTTGCCGTTAAATTTCTTTTTTCAATTTTGTTTCTTTGTTCACTGAAGACATTTTTTTTATCAATTACTTTAGTTCAGGAATACAATAAACAAATGTGATTAAGGTTAATTCAACCTCTGATAGGTTTTGTAGTCAAACCTGGGGCCTGTTTCAGAAAGGAGGTTAAGTGTAAACTCTGAGTGCGTTAACCCTGAAATCAGGGAAACTCTGGGTTTTCCGCTTCAGAATGGGAGGTTTGTTAAACCAGAGAAAGCAGAGTAAGTCAAACCCGTTTCTGAAAGAGAGGTAACTTATACTCTGAGTCAGTATCCATGGTTACTTATGCTGTGAACCTAACCTGGTCAGGAGCAGGTTAGGTTCACAGATAAAGATTATGGTCTTTTATTTTGTATGTTCTGATAACTGTTATAATGCAGTGCAGAATTCTGATAAACGTATTTTTTCAATCAATTTCTTAATTTCAATGACAATAAAACATGTCAGTTGACATGGACAAAGTGACTCTATGAGGGGGGGGGGAGGGGCGCCTGGGGAGGGTCTCGCCCGGGGAGTAATTCAGGGTAGAACCGCCACTGGCGAAAGGTTCAACAGTAGACAAAAGTTCACTTTTAAAAACACAATTGCATGTATTAATAATAAACTGACCAACGTTTGCAAGAGGGGAAGGTTAACAAAAAAGTCCTCTAAACATTACCGACGTTAAATGCATCCCCCCCCCAGATTGGTTCTGTACACTATGCAGCATTTCATGCATTTACACCAGGAATAACACTTCAAAAGTACACCGAAATATCGCCATATTTTATTTCACTCCTTACACTATTTAAAAAGTTATTATAGTCAATATTTTACAACAATGATTTAAATGCAAACTTATGCATTAACTTGAGCAGCTATGTTTTCCCACGCTAACTGTCTCTGTTTTGCAGATGCAGCGGTGTTGCTTTTCTTCTGGAATATGTGCTCATATTCACTGTAACTCTGCAGCAGCACGTCAAGTTCAGCTGGAGAAAAATATGCAGACCTCTTTTTTTCACGGTTGCCATGGGGACTCGTGATATCTGTGCTCCATTGATAATGGCTTCTTATGGTCGCGGTGCGCACGCTGAACTCCGATTCAGTCCACTCAGAGTTGATTGACCTAACTCGGATCAGCTTCTCTGAAACAGAAAACTCAGAGTTGTTAATCTCTCGATAGACCAACTCAGAGTTCAAGTTCAACCTCAGAGTTGGTTGAACCTCCTTTCTTTTTTTTTTTTTTTTAAAAACTTTATTGAATGTAAAATTCAATACAAAACAATGCTAGATAGCAAATAGGAACAACAAAGGAACAAGCCAGGGGGTTATTACATTTTACGCAAATATATTGAAACTGACACACAGATCAAATGTTTTGATGGCTTTCTTATTATCAGAGTTTCTTTTTGTCTTAATGTATTGTTTGAACTCATTGATACAGATTGAGAAATGAGGGGTATTCGTAACTTTTGATTTATGAATGTGCCATTTGCATAAGAACAATAAAAGATTAATGATGTACAACTGTTCTTTTTATGAGTTGGACAGTGGGTGAGGCCAAACATAACATTTTCTAAGTACAGGCGAAAGTCTGGGTCAATGTGGGCGGAAAAGAAATGACAAACTTTAGACCAGAGAGTGGTGGAAAAGGAACATGACCAAAATAAATGTACAGCATCTTCAGGGTGTTCTTGACAAAAAGAGCAGGTTACATCAATATCATCTCTGAACCGTTGCAGATTTAGTTTGGATGGATAGAATTTATGGATTAATTTGAATGAGATTTCTTTCACTTTATTGGTTAAAAAGTATTTTGCTGGTAGATTCCAGATCTTTTTCCATTCTAAATGATAAACTAAATTATTCCAATAAGGAACTACATAGGGAATGGAAACAACATCCTTCTGGAAGAGTGAGCGTATACGGCGATTTGTGTTACGTGAAGAAGAAAAACAAATTTGGCCTATTTCTATTTTAGTTGGATCAATTGGTAATAAGGTTGGACTCTGCAATGATGAGCTTTTGAATAAGATAGTAATACATTTAGGAATTGCTTTCAAAACTATGTTAAACTCATTGAACTCATTGAACCTCCTTTCTGAAACAGGCCCCTGAACATTGGATTGAGAACGACCCCGTGTGATGACGTCACAACGGCCCTCATAAAGTTTCCCCAAAAATGATTTTTTTTCTATTATGATTTTATTATCTACTGAATTTAAACGGTTTTAAAAATATTGGAAGCATTTTGAACCATTTTGTTGTTCACCGAAGCACTTCATACGTTTTTTTCCAATCAAATGTCTCCACGTGACCCGGAAGTAAACAGCACGAGGCGCTAGCAGCGTTAGCTTGTTAGCAGGCTAGCAGCGTTAGCTTGTGTTGAGAGGTCGGCGGTGTTTTGTTGGGACGTTTGTGAGGTTTTTGGACAGAAAGGACGATACGTGGTTCGTGTTTGAACTCTCAGCATTTTCCAAAGTGTCGTAAATGAGTGAAGAAGTGTTGAACGGAAAGACAACGTGGATTGCTGTGATTGTGAGACTAGCAGATGATCGATCGGAGCTGCAGTGAAGAGGACGGCGGTGTTTGTGGGAGTTGGAGCTGAAGATCGGAGCAGGAACCATGTCTTCAGAACCTCAGGAAGGTTCTGTCAGAGAACAACTTTCTGCTGCTGAAGGAACCATCGTCCAGAACGAGGAGGAGCTCTGTCGTCAGCGCAGACTGGATAGCAGCTGGAACCCGCAGCTTCAGCTACACATAGTTGGTACGTTCACTGCTGCTTCCACCTGCAGATAAATAGATCCATGAACGTCTTTGTTTTCCTCGTCTGAGCTGCTATCTGGATCTAACTGTGTGGCTGGATTATAGCTCAAATGGTGCTGCAGTCATAGTTTAAACTAGCCTGACTTTGACCCTGAACTCTGGCTGAAACCCGCCTGAACTTGCTTACTCTGGGTATGTTGGTTCCAAAAGACCAGATATGAGTTGGCGTAATTACGCTCGACTTGGTAACCCTGGGTTAACGCACGGTACATAAAGACATTCTCAATAGATCGCAGAGATCGTAAGCACAGTAGGACAAAATAGTTCGGCAAAACACGGTGCAACACAGTAAAACAGCTATACAACATTTTGTAAAAAACTCACACTTAAACCCAAATCCGTCCAGACAGGCAAAGGGAATGATATCCCAGAATCCCTTGCAGTGCCGGTTTAACAGCAGCATCAAAGTTAAACCTACTTAATTGAATTAATTTGAATGAAAGTAAAATAACTGTCTGAAAACTATGTGTTATTTTTAAGGTGACCTAACAAAAAAATGATTTATCTTAACTGAAGCAAATAATTAAGTTAGATCAAAGTAAAAAAGTTTCTTTCCAACATCCATATGTGGACACGCCATGCTGCTTCACCTCTCTGTAAACAAACTAACCTTCAACTAAACCTGCTCCGGACCAGGTTATGTTCAGAGCATGAGTTGCCGTGGTAACTTGACCTACCCTGAAACAAACCTCCATTTCTGGAACCGGAAGCTGAGGTTATCAACTTCCTTAGCCTCAAACTTACCGTGGGAGCTAGCATAACCTGCTTTCTGGAATACCCCCCAGGCAGCTCTGATGTACGTGCTGTTTTTATCTCAGTTTTGGAAGGACCAACATTCATGTTTAAAAAGAGCCATTAACGGCGCCAACATAAACGAAAGTCTTTGATTTTAAACAATTGGTCGGATAAAGGAATTTGGGCTATTTTCATTTCATGGACAAACATGGTAATTATCTTGATCACAACACTTTCTGAGCAAAATATAATTTGGTCTGCCCATTGAAAGAATATGATAATTTAATCCATTCCAATTTCCACTAGAAATCTAGCCCAGCATATAATGATGCAACAACATTATTCAGAAATGAGACCACTCTTGTTTGGGAGACAAAAAAATAACAGCCATTTTTCCGAGAGATTTTAAAATGTTTATATTACCCTTCTCCATTAAAAAGAAAATATACTTTGCAGAATTACAGCACCACAGAAACTACAAATATATGAACATTATATCTAACATATCCTGTACCTCACAAAGCAAAAGAAGTGGCCTTTTAAAATATTGAATGATATTTCAAGACCAGTTTTCCTTTTTTTGTTTCCTATTTTGCCTTGCGTTTATTTTCTTCATGTGGTGTGTATTTTGCCGTGTAAAGAGCTTCTCACAGAGAACATAACTCATTGTGTTGTTTTACGTTGGTTTTTTTAATCATTATTAACAACATTGTTTTGTTTTACGTTTTTTCATCATCATTTCCACATTGAAGTGTTACAAGGAGCTAAGTTGAAGCAGATGATATACGTCCAGAACACCACCAGATGTCACTGTTATGTGTGGTTTCAAAGCTCTGAATGGTTGGTACATTTTTCTGGCACAATTACATGAACCCCAAGGAAAGGTTCCAGTGGCTTCTATTGCCATCCCTATGGACTAGTATGGTGACATGCAGAGGACTGAAGGCGTGGTTTGCAGAACCAGTCTGATCAATGCTGGAGACAGAGGGGCGTGGCTACACCTGAGCCAATACGATCATTTCAATATCAGACCATGTTGCTCTAGAATTTTTTTCCCCTGTCGGGACATGAATTCTGGCATCGCTGATTTGTTTTGTATAAATTCCCAAAAGAATAAATTCCCAAAAACAAAGTACAGCATAAATGAGTACAACAACCCCTTTAAAAAGTACTCATTTAATCAGAAGCTCAATGAGCAAAAAAAACATTTCCAAACTTTCCACAAATTTGACTTTTATTGAACACTTACTTAACTCTATAACATGAAATAAAGTTTCTAACCTAACCTAGATTGCATAATCTTCCATTTTACTTCAATTGGTTTAAGCCAGGGCTCCAGACTTTTGTGACCAAAATTTCAGAGTGTGTGACTGAATTTTACATCCAGTCGCACATGTAAATTTGCCCCCCCCCCCCCCCCCGTATTTTTATACATTAAACGTGGAAACGGCACGTCAATGATCAATGAAATAATCAATGAGACGCGAGCGCACACGCATGCAAACACACACACAAACTCGTACTCATACTCATGAGACGAGAGCACACACTCACGTAAGTAGCTAAAATGCGTGTAGGGGGAGGGCCATAGAGATAATCGAGCTCGCGTAAACATCTGTGGGAAGGAAACAGAGACAAATATCATCACAACGTGATATGTGCGTCTGAGCTATGAGTAAGCGAACCATTGATTCATTCTTCCGACTGCGGCTAGTGTACCAGTGCCAGAACTACAGCAGGGGTCTCAAACTCGCGGCCCGCGGGCTATTTGTGGCCCCCACCTTGAAATGAAAGTTTAATTTTAATGCGTCCTGCCAGTTTGAATGAATGACACCTTTTCATTGTCGTGTGCGGAGCTGACAAACCAACCAATCACAGTGGAGTAAATGACTATTGGGGGCGTGACAATGACAGGGCTTGAAAGCAGGACACCAGACAGCCCCCTCCCCGGACCACATTAAGGAGTTCCTTACTTTCCTTTTTAGAACGTATCTATTCGCTCGTAATTTTCTAGGGAAAATTGGGGCCTTGCTGCTCCTTTCTCCTGATATTTTTGTGATGATTGACAGGTGATGTTGGAGCAAAAACAAAAATATTTGTCACACACCAGGTGATCTGAACAGCGTTGCGTCCACCTGGGTGATCTCAAACACGCTTATTGTGCGTCTTGGCTGCACTTATTTGGTGTCACCAAGATAAATTTTCATCAGTTTTTGAGCCTCTCTCTGATCTCTGGTATCTGTATCGATTGTTCTGATCTCCAGTGAACATCGCCCGTTCTTTTACAGTTTACCTTCTTCTGTCAGTTTACCTTCTTGTTGCATCTTCAAAAGTGCAGATTAAAATGTGACACTAAATTTCAAAGAGCGCATTGTAATTTCTGCATCTATTATTAAAGTATTTATTCATAGTACAGTGGAAATTAGTAGATTTGGTTAGAATGTTGATTTATGGTATGCGCCCCTAAATTTTCTGGTTGTGCCCCTAAAATGTTCATTTAGGGGCCACTGTGCTCCTAGTGAAAAAAGTTAGTCTGGAGCCCTGTAAGCAAAATTGAATCCACCCTGAAACAAAAACTACTACATCTAGTATTATGTAATGAGGCCGACATATTACAACATCCATCTTTTTCCATTCTTCAAGAAGAACCTATTTTAGAGCCTGGATGGAGAGTGAGGCTCAACCTGTTCTTCAGAATTCCCCACAGGTGTTGGATAGGGTTCAGATCAGGAGACATACTTGGCCGTTCAATCACCTTCACCCTGTTCTTCCTCAGAAAATACAGCAGTAGCTTTAAGGCCCGTAAACACCGGGACGAATATTTGCCAGGCGTTATTCGCCAGCGTTTTTCGCCACGTTTTTTGTCTTCACACCCAGGCGATTAATGTAAAACAGAAATACTCCTGTACACAAGGTGGCGCTGCGCAAATTTACGCTTCTTAAAGTTGCTTTTCACTCAGAAGAAGAGAGCAAGTATTTATGCGCCTGTCAGAACCATACAAAGAAAATATTTTGATTTGATTTGAAATGGTTTATTTCAAGCAATTAAGTAGAAACAATACACAAAAGCAATATAATCATCAGTTATACATTCATACAGTAACTAATCAAACTTAGGATAATTAGACATAGTAATAAATATTGCTTGAAAAGAAGTGGAAGGAAGCAAACTTATATAATCCCACCCTGTTATACTATAACCATTTTATTACATGATTTATCAATATCTGGTTCCTAGGTTTTATCAGACAGAATTAAAAATCATAAGATATCGATAAAGCACATGCCAAAGATGAATTATTTAAAGTGTGGATGCCATGCTTTGAACAACTTTGTCAAATAAAAAAGCCCTTTAAACGCTGATTCTATTGATACCAATAGTTAGCGTCGAAAAAAATCCGAAGCATATGAATAATAGACATCTTTCGAAGGAATCAGAGATTTGAATTTGCCGCTAAGAGCGCAGGCTGGAAGTGAACTCGATATGACCTGTGACGTCACGAAAGGCATTGACTTTCGCAGTTCCGCTTCGGACAGCATGTAAACAAAACAGGTAGTCTTCGTTTCTCTCGTGTTTAAATCTGTTAATCATCAACATGCCAAGTCGTTGTGTGGCAGCTGGATGTAGCAATACATCTAGTGAAAGTGTATCTGTGTATAAATTCCCAAAACAAGAAACGCTGCTGAAAAGGGGAAAGTTCAAGAAGGTGGACGGCGAAGGATTTTTCCCTCCAGATCTGCAGGAGAGAAGTCTGCGTTTTCGAAGGGACAAAAACCGGGCACAAACGAAGAATTTTGAACGGAGAGTTGGGAGGAGGATCTTGGCTTCTGAGTCGAGGAAAGGCGGGTGAGCTGGAAGCGAGCGAGCCTTTTTCTGGGTCGGAGAGGACGGCGCTGGAGTCGGGAGCGGAGGCTGCTAAGCTAGTGTGCATCACGATGGATCACATTGAGGCGAAGTAGTCGTGTTTTCTGTTGTCCTTGGATCCAACTGGAGTATTTCAACACACTCAATGTTTTGCAAGAGAAGCAACAGGCCTGCAACGTTTTTTTTTTCTTTTGCTTTTGAGGTGCCGGTACCGTGAGTAAACTGAACTGTGTGTGTGTGAGCGCCCGTGCGCACGAGAAAAGGTTTCAAACTGGTTCAAACAGGTAAAACTGTTAATGTTCCACAGTTGTTAATGGTATACAGTGACTTTGTTAACTAAAGAGTAGTAATATCTGGGAAACTTTTATTTTGTGACATTTATTTTGTAAATTGGGTTGAAAACCAGTGTTTACCTTTGTTTAGATTAGGCCAAAAGGGGACATTTTGAGTATATTTTAGGGTAAGTGGAGTAATTTAATTTTATACATTTTTTACTTAATTGGAGTGGTTTATATTTTTTGTTGGGGTATCAATTTATATTTTATTTACCAAATTATAATTTATTAAACAAAGCTTTTGCAAAATTTGGCTAAATATTGAAAGATCTCTGGAGTCTCTTTATTTTCTTATTAGGAGACACGCTTTGATTTATCAGGTGCACCTTTTCTGGTATCCACCTGGACATTGGTCGAACCCAAGCACCCACCCCCCTACTCTAAACTAACAGGAGGGCTCCACAGGTGCTACATAAAATTGGCAACTAACCATGCCGTGTTCTGGAGTCTAGCCGAATCTTCATGCTGGCTATCGTCATCGGCATCACTAGACCTACTACTTTCTGCTATATCCTCCTCACTTTCGCAAAAGGGTTCGAATCGATACGGTTGCAAAAGTGACTCATCATCATGATAATCTCTGCAACTTTCCTCTTCATCTTTCTGTTCATCTGATGATAAATCGCTAATAGAGACGGTAGCATCACTCTGTGCTTCGCTATCGGTGCTAGCCATGTTGTCTGCCTTTCGTTACGTCACAAACATGGCGGTGCGAAGTCGGCGGAATGCGTGAAGCCGGCGGCCGTCCTCGTTGTTTATATCGCGTTTTTCGCTAGTTATTCTTTTTCGAAAAATATTAAAAACAATCGCAACATGAAATAGAGACTATTTACTATATTTTGGCTTATTAAAATAGGCCATGTCACCCACACTTTAAGTATTACGTCACAAATAACTATTTTAGAAATCAACATGGCAAATGCTGTCAGTCATCTAAACTATATGCAGATAATGTTACTTATAAAAGTCATTCATATGAATAAAACATAATACTATATCAGTAAAGTAGACACAACATTGTTTCAGGAATTTTCATAGCAAAATTTCATCAAGTTTCAAAAGTTAAAAACGTGCAAAATTATGCTACATTAGGAAAGATTTTTGAATCAATTTATCAATTTTTGGAGCAAGTGAAGTAATATCATTAAAAGCTAATCAATTTAACAATTTTCAATAAGTGATTAATCATTTGTTTTACTTTTTTAAATATTCTTTTGTATTTTTTTTTAAATAATAAAGTAATGTTGTAAGGGAAAATAAAAAGGGTCCATAAACTGTCGATTGTCCAAGGTTGGTATTTCTTCTTTTACTGATAACAGCCGTTCTTCTGGGTTCAAAACAGTTAATAGTTCTCTTCGATGTTATGTCTGCAGACATTAGATTCAGGTCCATATCCTTCTTCAGCTGATATCAGCTGCGGTGAAAGTTGAGGTCAAGTTGTCTGCAGGTCAGAACTCTGCTGTTATTCAGGTGACGTCAGACATACAGAGAAAGTGAGGAATCCAGGCGTCATATTTCTTGAAATTATTTGGCTCTTTGGTTTATTACTCCATGTTGCTTCAGACGACCGTGATCAAACACTTTTCAAAGTCTTTCATGGTGTTCACAACCTGAACCTTGGACCGGTCCTCTGGACTGAGCGGTGTGACGTAAATCCTGCAGCCTTTAACCCAAGTGTTCTCAATCTGCTTACGCTTCCTGAGAAGCCGTGCATGTTTGGAGATTTCAGCATTCCTTCTGGTCAGATGGTCGTTCAGATAAACAGCGGATCCTCTGAGATTTTTACGTTGATTCATCAGAGCTAGCTTGTTTTTGTGATTCACAAACCTGATGAGGATCACTGGTTTATCAGTCTCCTTTCTCCTGGGGAGCAGGTGGCAGGTCTCAATGGTAATGGATCCAGGGAAATCCCTTTAGATGTGAGAAATGAATGTATTTGCTGCTCCAGAGACTCTGCACCGATCTCCGTATTAGCACTGCTAGCTATGCTAGCGCTAGCATTAGCAGTGCTTGCTCCTGCTGTCAGTTTCGCTCGAGGCTTGAATGGTACTCCAGTGAGAATGACATTATTCATCCTTACTTGCTGTTCCACATCGTCCAGTCTTTTCTCCAGAATCTCGACCCGGTTTTCTCGCTGCTCGTTTTGATCCCGAAATCTTCGGAACTCTTCCATCATTTCCCAAAGTGGCGTTAGCTTAGCCGACACTTGTTCCATAAAACTTTTCAGCGTTTCTTGAATAATGTCAAGAGTCTTTTTGAGGTCTTCGTATTCCTGGCTTTTCTTCGGGGGCATGGTCAGCTCTCTTTTTTGGAGAAAATCAACTTTTTAAGTAATTTGAAGATAGTTGTATTCGTAGAGAGACACGCCACGCGTCCTGCTGTGTAACCCGGAACTGTACAATGAATATTTCAAGCACCAGTTGCTCCAACTGGTGCTTGGTTCGGGGATATTTTAGAATGTCCGTAATTATTTCTATCAGTCTGGATCTGGAAGTCCCACAGGATCTTTGCCCTTTCATTCTCTACCACCTTCGGGGGTGTTTCCCATTTTGACCTTGGGGTTTCCAGTCCATACTCTGCACACATGTTCCTGTATATTATTCCAGCCACTTGATTGTGGCGCTCCATGTATGCTTTACCTGCCAGCATCTTACACCCTGCAGTTATGTGCTGGATTGTTTCAGGCGCCTCTTTGCACAGCCTACACCTTGGGTCTTGTCTGGTGTGGTAGATCTGAGCCTCTATTGCTCTGGTGCTCAGGGCTTGTTCCTGAGCTGCAAGGATGAGTGCCTCAGTGCTGTCCTGTAGGCCAGCCCTTTCTAGCCATTGGTAGGACTTCTTGATATCAGCCACTTCAGTTATGGTCCGGTGGTACGTCCCATGCAGGGGTTTATCCTCCCATGAGGATGTGTCCTCCAGCACTGTATCCTCTGCTCTCCATTGCCTGAGACATTCACTGAGCACACTGTCAGTTGGGGCCTTGAGCTTGATGTACTCATGCATCTTGGATGTTTCATCCTGGATAGTGGCTTCTACGCTCACTAGTCCTCGGCCTCCTTCCTTGCGGCTAGCATACAGTCTCAGAGTGCTGGATTTGGGATGGAACCCTCCATGCATGGTGAGGAGCTTTCGTGTCTTAACATCCGTGGTCTGTACCTCTTCCTTTGGCCATCTTATTATTCCTGCAGGGTATCTGATAACTGGCAGTGCGTAGCTGTTTATTGCCCGGGTCTTATTTTTGCCATTGAGCTGGCTTCTCAGGACTTGCCTTACCCGTTGGAGGTATTTAGCTGTTGCAGCTTTCCTTGTTGCCTGCTCCAGGTTGCCATTTGCCTGTGGAATTCCGAGGTACTTGTAACTGTCCTCAATGTCTGCTATTGTTCCTTCTGGGATTGAGACCCCTTCTGTGTGGACTACCTTGCCTCTCTTTGTCACCATCCGACTGCATTTCTCGAGCCCGAATGACATCCCAATGTCAGTACTGTAGATCCTGGTGGTGTGGATCAGGGAGTCAATGTCACGTTCGCTCTTAGCATGTAGCTTGATGTCATCCATGTAGAGGAGGTGACTGATGTTGGCCCCATTTCTGAGTCGGTATCCATAGCCAGTCTTGTTGATTATTTGGCTGAGGGGGTTCAGACCTATGCAGAACAGCAGTGGGGACAGAGCATCACCTTGGTATATCCCACATTTGATGGACACTTGTGCAAGTGGCTTCCCATTGGCTTCAAGGGTGGTTTTCCACAGCTTCATTGAGTTTCCTATGAAGGCTCTTAGAGTCCTGTTTATGTTGTACAGCTCCAAGCATTCAGTGATCCATGTGTGTGGCATTGAGTCATAGGCTTTCTTGTAATCAATCCAGGCTGTGCACAGGTTGGTGTGTCGTGACTTGCAGTCTTGAGCGACTGTACAGCCGACCAGGAGTTGGTGTTTGACTCCTCTGGAGTCTCTACCAATGCCCTTCTGTGTGTTACTCATGAATTGATCCATGTGCCTATTTATCTTGGTTGCAATGATGCCTGACATGAGCTTCCATGTTGTGGACAGACAGGTTATTGGCCGGTAGTTGGATGGGACTGCACCCTTTGAGGGATCCTTCTGGATCAGGATCGTTCGCCCTTCTGTTAGCCATTCGGGGTGAGTCCCATCTCTTAGCAGCTGGTTCATTTGTGCTGCCAGGCGCTCGTGGAGTGCGGTGAGCTTCTTTAGCCAGTAGGCATGTATCATGTCAGGGCCGGGTGCTGTCCAGTTCTTCATACCTGAGACCCTTTCTTGGATGTCTGCCACTGTGATGGTTACTGGATTCTGTTCAGGGAGGTTGCTATGTTTTTCTCTCAGAGAGACCAGCCACTGGGCATTGCTGTTATGTGCTGTCTCTTTCTCCCATATACTTTTCCAGTACTGTTCAGTTTCTAGCCTTGGTGGGTCTGCTCGGCTGTTTTGACCCTGCCACTGAGCGTACACTTTCGCAGGTTGAGTTGCGAACAGCCTGTTTATCCGTCTGGCTTCATTGTCTCTTGTGTACCTCTTTAGGCGGCTGCTCAAGGCTAGGAGCCTTTGTTTGGCAGTTTCCAGTGCTTCAGGTATGGGCATCTGGCTGTAACTCTTAGGTACTTGCTTTCTCATTGTACCTCTTTGAGCCTCTGTCAGCTTACTCACAGCCTTCCGAGTTTCCTTGATTTTGGCCTCTAACCGTTGCTTCCATGGTGGGTATTGTTTTCTCCCATGGTTACTCTTATAGCCAAGCATCTCAAGGATCACAGTTCATTGGTTTCTGTGATGGTTGTGGTAGGAATTGCCCTCAATGCTTCATTCACAGTTTCCAGTAGACTTTCAGGCGGTACATCACTTAACCGTTGTAGCTGGTGTCGGGGTTGCCAAGTGTTCATTCTAGACATGATCTTGTCTTTCAGGTCAGTTGCTGCCTCGCTCAGCGTAACTGTAGTTGTTGGGGCTGTGTACCCAATCTCAGGGTGGGAGTGTAGTATAGCCTCCTCTCTGACCTGTTGTTCTGGCTCTCCCGGGGTATTGCCATTGTATTGTATTGCTTCAATCTCAAGTTGTGATAGGAGTTGCTGCTTGTGGATGTTCGAGCATTGGGCTATCAGTTGTTTGGCAGTTAGCCTTGATTGTGGGTTTCGAAGCATCCATTCATTTCTCATTCTCTGCATGTAACCACGCTGGTTGGGATTACTTGAGTAGTAGCATTCTAACAGAACCTTGTTCTCACATCTAGTCAATTTCCGTCTTGTTCCAGTAGTCCACTTTCCATCAGAATGCTCTGGTCCCCCACCTTGTTTGACCGGGCGACGTCTGAGCCGGCATGACATGTGGTTCATTGTCTCTTATTATATTTTTTTCATTCCGCCTCTGGGAATCGAACCGAGGTTTCCTGCGTGACAGTCCTGCACCTTACGAACTGAGCTACCCAGCCGCATTGGTATCCATTGGTATGGATTAAAATATAAAAAAAAGTAATTACACGACGTACCACGACAACATTCACACATTGGATCAATCATGAGTGCTCGCAGCACTGATTGGCCAAGCAATGTCACGTGATCATTTGCAGCCAGTGATGGCCAAGCGGGGCATACCATCATGTACAGACATGATGAGCCTGTGTGTCTTGGCCTCCGCGACAGAGGCTCCACTGAACCCCTGAGACCAACTCACCGAACCCCTAGGGTTCGATCGTACCCAGGTTAAGAAGCACTGGTTTTGACAATGGTGATCTTTGTCTCATTACTCCAGAGTATTGAGTCTCAGTAGTCTTCATCTGTTTCAGATGAGCCCTAGTAAATTCTAGGCATGCTTTTTTGTGGACGGGCTTTAGGAGAGGCTTCCTTCTTGGACGATAACCAAGCATGCCATGTCCTCTGCAGTGTGCGCCGTATGGCGTCACGGGAAACAGTGTCTCCAGTTTAGATTTCTACTGCTGCATTGAACTTTCATGGTGGTTTTCTTCAACCCTTCTCATCAGAAGACCCTCCTGTCGAGATGTTGGCTTGCACGGACAGCCTGGATGTCTCTGTATGATGTTGACACTCCCATCTTTCTTTAATTTTTGGATCACTTTTGCTGTAGTAAATTTGACTGATATGTAAAGCTTTGCTGATCTTGTAGCCCTCACCTTTTTTGTGCAAAGAAAGGATTTACTTTCTCAGATTTGGTGAAATTTCTTTTCCACTGGGAGCCATTGCTGACAGCATGAAATGGGAAGGCTGTTCTTTGTTAAGAAATGCCCTTTTATGGTCACCTGTGTGCTGGACACCTCTTAAATAAGTCATCAGACTCAACTGTGGTTGGATGCCTGTTAATTAGAAATTTGTAGTCATGAGTTTGTCTTTTGTCATAAGACTATGGCTGTGTCCGAATTCCTACCCTAACCCCTAACTACTAAAACCCTATATAGTGCGGCACTATATAGTTCTCTATATAGTTGTCTGAATTTCCAAAGCAATTCAGACACCCGTGCTCACTAGTTTTCTCTTTCAGGTGTTTTCAAATCGCGCTTGGCACGAAAACAAAGTGGCGCATTACCGCCACCACCTGGTCCGGAGGGGAACTACTTCTATTTAACGCGGAGAATGACACCCATTTGTCAAAGTAAAAATATAATAAATATGAACATTTTATGAAGACTATTTATGAATCTGCTGTGTTCTGATCATGAAAAACGTGGCTGATTTATAAATAATAAAATTACAAACACATTGGTGTAGATTTTATGTATTTGTTGATAAATAAACCCTCAAGTCATTAGTCAATGGCAATATTTATTTTTGTGCCGCTGAACGATTTACAGGCTCTTGCGGGGAGGCATTTTTTTTCTGTAGTTTTCTCTTCTACCTTACTGAAAATAGCTTTATATATGAATCTGTCCGTGTTCCTGGCAATAATTCAACCGTTTTTCTTGGGATCAAACCAAAAACGAGCAGATATGTAGCATCACAGGGCGGCAAGGAGAAGCAGACGTCTCAGAAGATTTCCTCTGGATGCCCTGACCAGACATGAACAACTTGTGAGTTAAACTGAAACTTTTTTTATTAGTTCAATTTAGGCATTTGTTACTAATTGTGCTCAAGGTTACAGTCTGCTGGGTAAGAGTTTAAAATTCTTTTTCAACACTGGATTATGAGTTGTATAGTCTATCTACATGAAACACTTGTGAGATCAAAGTTTAGTATTTTTTATTCAGAGTCAAACCATATCACTTGTTTTAAACAAAAATACTTTAATTTTCAAATATTTATATGAAAATCCAAAAACCCAGCCAAAAAAAAACACGAGATTTTCCAGCATTTTTAAATACGTCATAAACTAAAATGTAAGACATCAGAATAAAATGAAACATTCAAAAAAATCAGATTTAATTTTCTCAATGAAATAATTATTTTTCTATTTTAAAGGGTCTTCCACGTCTCTACTGCTTTGCCAACATAAAGGTGTCTGTCGTGGCCCTTCACGCTGACGGTCAGTCCGACACAAAACCAGACCGGCAGACCCGCAGATCGGTTGACCCTGAGGTCCTGGTGTTTCTTTTCTGGCTGGGGTGTGGCACATCTTACTGTGTGGTAGCCAGGGCCTTTGACATGCCACGGTCCACTGTGAGTGACGTTGTCCACAGGACGGCAGACCGCATCCTCCAGCTGATGAGCAGGGTCATCCAGCATCCAGTGGGAATGAACTACCATAAGTCACCTCTGGTTTTTTAGCAGCTTGCTTGGTCTTCCACCTTCCAAAAGGTCATGGGGAGCATTGATGGCTGCCACATAAGAATAAAGGCCCTAAAAGAAAATGCAGCTTGTTATTTTAACAGGAAGCTTTTTTATTCCATTCAACTGCAGGCTGTATGTGACTCTAAGCCAAATTTAGAGATATTTTTGTTGGGAATACAGGATCAGTCCATAATTCACAGGTTCTACGTAAAAGCCCAATATATGTAAATCAAACATTACCCACCTGAAGGATCCTTTTATGTGATGGTGGGTATCCCTGCATTGCTCATCCCATCACGCTGCTGACACCCTACAGGGAACCCATGAGGAATGTGGTTCAGGCCCGTTACAATTAGCACCACGCCAAGGCACGCTCTGTGGTAGAGAGAGAGCAATTGGCAGATGAGGAGGAGAGCAATATTTCTGGGGGCACTGGAAGTAAAACCAACCTTTGCAATGAAAATCATTGCCTGCAGTTCAGTTCTGCACAATCTGTGCATCAGCGAAGGGGACTGCTTGGAGCCACAGATGTTGAGCCACACCAGGAACCAGTAGGACGGGTAAAGTGGCGTCCGTCTGCGAGGACAAATCTCTGCTTTCCTTTCAGCTCCAACTGTGACACACATGACTCTAGAAGACCAGGATTATTGTTAACATGTATAAAATAAATGTTAACATATAAAACGAAATTGTAAATGTGTACATCTGATATTTATATGAAAATCCTTTTGAGATTGTTAAAAATGGCTCAGATTTAAATAATGCATGTAAATAATTCATTTTTGTTCCTGCATTTATTAAACAAATTGCAAAAACAACGACGACGTTACATTTTGTGAGCAATATTTTAAACTCAGATAAGCTTAACAGACTCTCCTATCACTCTTTGTCCCTTCTTGCTCTCTCCTCCTCTCCTCTTTCAACAACAACCTTTACCCCAACATGACAACGATTACAGTGTAATGATAAACAAATACAAATCTGATCAAGTGTCTCTCACTCCCATCCGGCACGAACTTGACTAAAAACAAACAGGCTGTCTCCATCCACAGATGGATCAGATTTTCCTCATCCTCGTCAGTCCCTACATATATAAACACATTTTTAAAATGTGTTAATAACTTATGACTACGGTTAGAACTCACTCCTTTTTTTGATGTACTATCAACAGCGTTTGTTTTTAGCATTCGGCGCTAATTCGCGCTAGCGTTAGCTTTAGCATTACCGAAATTGATGAGCTTCAAAACATTGTAGGTTATCGATTGAGGAATATAACATATTAAACACATCATCTTACGTATTTACAAATATATTTTACAACAGATACTTGATACTTTTAAATATACTTACATTTTTAAGTCCTCTTTCTCGCGCAACCGTCCGCCATCTTCGAATAATTCAAACGCAGTGTATTGTGGGTCACACGCAATGCATTCTGGTATGAACGCAGTGCATTCTGGGCAATATTCGCCGATCGAGTGAGCATCGATCCACACTAGTTTTTCGTAGAGAATTCTGGGAAATTTCTAGTGCACATGATTTTTGAACTGTAGATTCGGACAGCACTACAAAATGGCGACCGCACTATATAGTGCACTATATAGGGGTTAGGGCGGTAATTCGGACACAGTTATGACTGAGGTTTACTCATTTTTGCAACATGGGTTTGAATTAATTTGTTAGGAAATCAATTTTTTGTATGTAAATTAAGAGATCCTGTTTGCAATCAATGACCCACCTATGTAGGAGTATTTTGTAATCTAGTATTTCACAGAAAATGTTGATTCTGAAAGGATGCTAAAGGTTTTCTGACACATTTAGTGAGGTGTATTCATT
Source organism: Oryzias curvinotus (assembly GCA_023969325.1). Lineage (NCBI taxonomy): Eukaryota > Metazoa > Chordata > Actinopteri > Beloniformes > Adrianichthyidae > Oryzias > Oryzias curvinotus. The sequence continues at coordinate 23,961,538 of CM043707.1, forward strand.
TATGCTGAGCATTGTTTTCATTCATTCATTCATTTTCTATTCCGTTTTTCCCTTTCGGGGTCACTGGGCTGCCGGAGCCTATCCCGGCCACTTGTGGGCGAATGCAGGGGGCACCCTGGACAGGTCTCCAATCTGTCGCAGGGTAGAATATCTTCAATCACACATCCACTCTCACATTCACACCTATGGTCAATTTTTAGAGTTGCCAATCAACCTATGAAGCATGTTTTTGGACGGTGGGAGGAAGCCGGAGATCCCTAGGAGAACCCACGCATGCACGGGGAGAACATGCAAACTCCACACAGAAAGGTCCCCCATCGATGTTCTGTTTCAGGTGAAACGGGGGCCTTCTTGCTGTTAGGCACGAACGCTAACCACTGCTCCACCGTGCAGCTGAGCATTGTATTTATTTTAATTTGTCCCACACTGGACCATAAAGTGTCATGATTTTTTTTAAATTTATTTTATTTTTTTATTGACATTTTAAATGAATAAATGAATTTATTCAATTATTTTATATTCAATTTATTTATTTCAATGACTCTCTTCTGGTCCTCCAGACTCCTCAGACATTTTTTCCAATGATTACAGAGTTTATTGATGCTTGAAAAAACCCAAAAGTCCTGGAAACGTATAAAATTCTCCTTGTTGTGTTTGTGTCCCCGCAGTCCTCCCCCAGCATTGGATGACTGACGAGGAAGATCTCTGCAACCAGCAAAGGAACTTCAGAGTGGAACAGGAGGAACTAGAACCTCCACAGATTAAAGAGGAACAGGAGGAAGCAGAACCTCCACAGGTTAAAGAAGAACAGGAGGAACCAGAACCTCCACAGATTAAAGAGAAACAGGAGGAACCAGAACCTCCTCAGATTAAAGAAGAACAGGAGGAACCAGAACCTCCAAAGATGAAAGAGGAACCAGGGGAGCTCTGCATCAGTCAGGATAAAGATCAGATTGATCTGAAGCAGGAGACTGATACCTTGATGGAGATTCCTACTTATGAGGAAGATGAGAACAATGAAGCAGATCTAAACAATCAGCAGAGCTTTAATGTAACTGATAGTCAGGAAGAAGAAGGAAACCAACATGAAGAATCAACATCAACTACAGGTGAAGAGACAGACCCACAGAACAGAGATCAGAGGAAGAGGAGGGACAGAAGTCATGTCCAAAGTGTGGACAGCTCTCACATGTCAGCAGGTCAGTGTGACTCTGATCTTCATCTCCACACTATCGGTATGTTCACTTCAACAACGGTTCTATCTTGATCTTCAAGCTCTCCAAACATGCAGTCCATCAACAGCGTGTCCTGGAAGATTCTCTTCTGTCCCTTCCAGTTGAAAAGACAGAAGACATTGTTGGTCAGTGCAGCCCACAACATTCTTCAAATCATATGATCTTAGTTAGTCCCTCCAGCTAACGACAAACAGGAAACCTTAACAGATCAAAGAGAAAATTGTTAGCAGATAAAGAAGTCTGTAATAATAATTGATTGGATTTTCCAGACGCCCAAAGCGCTTACAGTGTGTTCATTATTCATTCGCTTCTCATTCATACTTGGTGATGGTAAGCTACTGATGTAGCCACAGCTGCCCTGGGGCAGACTCACAGAGGCGTGGCTGCCAGTTTGGGCCTACAGCCCCTCTGACCATCACCGGGATCATTCATGCACGTTCACACACCAATGGAGCCACACTGGAGGCAAGGAGGGTGAAGTGTCTTGCCCAAGGACACAACGACACTGGTGGGAGTGGGGTTCGAACCGCTGACTCTTCGTTCATTTGACGACCCGCTCAACCGCCTGAGCCACTGTCGCCCCTGTGGTTCTAAGTTTGTAGTTCAGTTTTTTTCAAACTGTCAAATTTGTTTTATAGTTTTTGTGAAGAAACTGGATTTTCTAGAAAGGACTGTATTAAATTTTAGGTTCGTAACCCCGTCAGTTTCTTACACACAGAAATAATGAATAACGACCGATCAGTGATGTAGGACGCTGCATCCATCTATTAATACTGTCATTTATTTCTTTTGTTATAAAGTCATAATTATTTTGAAATGTTACTGCTATGTTTGGAAAAATGTTTAAACCTAAGTATGTAAACGAATGGACTGAGTGGAAATTATTTATGACTGTTTGTGGCCTTTCATTTTTATTGTCGTTCAGCAGTAAAATGGACAATTTTGATTTATTTATGGTGTAGCCAGATGTGTGACCATACTCTTCAATTAATTGCAGAAGAGCAGGTACAGATGAGTCTAAGTTGGAGAGATAAAAAAATAATATCATCTGCGTACAATGACAGTCTATGTTCTACGTGATTAATCATAATCCCAGAGATGGTTGGATGAGCATGTACTGCTATGGCAAGTGGCTCTATTGCCAGGGTGAACAGCAGAGGGAACAAAGGGCATCCCTGCCGACACCCACGTTTAATTCCAATAGGAGCAGAGACATTTTCATTTGTCAAAATTTCAGCAGTTGGATTTGTGTAAAGTAACTGAAGCCATTTGCGAAATTTTTCACCAAAACCAAATCTTGCTAAAACGCTGAAAAGAAAACGCCATTCGACCTAATAAAAGGACCTTCTCTCCATCCAAAGAAAGCAGGGCCTGATCCGCAGTGTCTTCCACCCCATGGATGATATTTAACACTCTACGAACATTGTGCAAGCCGTGGCGACCTAAAACGAAACCATTCTGATCTCTATGAACAACATGAGGGAGAGTATTCTGCAGATGCATAGCCAAAATTTTACATAGTATTTTAACGTCAGAGTTTAGTAAACTTATAGGTCTCATGTTTTCACATTTATTACTTGGCTTTCCTGGCTTAGGTAGTAGAATGATTAGGACACCGGTCATAGATTTAGGAAGGGCTCCTTGTGAAATGATTTTTGAAGCATGTCTGACATTGTTTTTAGGATTTTATGTTGAAATTTTGTTATAAAAGTCTACCGGAAACCCGTCAGGTCCAGCTCTCTTTCGTGTATTTTCTATGGCGTGCGGTTTGAAATCCTCTGGGATGACAGGTATATGCAATCTGTCAAGAAATGCTTTTTGAGCTTCATGGTTTACATTTTCAAAAGAGTTATAAAAACTGCAGAATAAGTTTTTAAATTCAGTATTTATTTCCTTTGGGTCCACTATAGTCGTTCCATTTTTGTTAATTATTGAAGTTATGTTTTTTTGGGCCTCCAACTGTTATATTTGCCAGGCTAAGAACTTTCTAGGTTTGTCTCCTTGTTAATAGAAAGTTTGATTTAACCTCAAGATATCTGAGGCTGCAAGATCTGTTGATTCCTTATTATACTCAGTTCTCAAAATTTCTAATTCTTTTTCAGATTGCTGATCTTTATTTTTATACACTTTCTCTGTCTTCTAAATCTATTCTTCTTTTTCACAATTCTCTTGATTTTGATGAAGTATAGGACATTATATGTCTTCTTAAAACGGCTTTAAATGCCTCCCATCTTACACCGGCTGAAGTTTGAGTAGTGTTCATAGTAAAATATTCATCTTTTTTATTCCCTACAAATTCAACAAAATTTTCATTCTTAAGCGATTTTAGATGCAGACGCCACCTGGGTGGATCCATTTTGAGATTAATATGCGAGTGCAAAATGCTACATGGGGCATGGTCCGAGATTGTTTTACTGTCATAAAAACATTGTTTTATATTGCATAGTAGCTCTGCTGAAATTAAAAAGTAATCTATGCCATATGAGTATGAGCCATACGTTTTAGAATAACAAGAATATTCAATATCTTTGGGTCTTGTGTGGTGCCAGATATCTACCATTTTTAATTCCTTCATGAAATTCTGTATAGCATTCCTACTTTTTTGGTGAGTTTGGTCAGATCCAGACGATCTATCCAAAGAGGGATCCAAGACACAATTCCAGTCTCCTCATATGATACTATTACCTGGTAGTGAAGAAACAGTTAAAAAGAGGTTTGTTAAAAATTGGTCATCATCTATGTTAGGCCCATAGACATTTACCAGGTTGATGGACTCTTTTAGAATGGAACCTTGAAGAATCAGAAATCTGCCAGATGTATCTTTAATGACCTTTAGGACTTGAAAAGGAACAGATTTATGAATGAGTGTGATTACGCCACGTCCTCTTGAGATATGAGATGCTTAATATAAAGGCCCCTGCCATCTTCTGCTTATTTTGGCATTATCTTTTTTCCAGAGTGTGAGTCACCTGGAGGAAAACTATTTTAGACACAATATCTTGTATCTTATTCATAACCTGTTTATTTATTTTCTGTTCTGTTCAAGCCCCTGCAGTTCCAAGATGCCAAACTGTATTTATTATTACTGCAACCTGCTGTTTCCTTTACCCTTTTGTTAAGGGTGGGTCATAAAATTAAACACAACATAAAAATGAACATGTCCTGTGTATTAAAGTCTTACTCTGTTTTTACCATGTGAAGCTTAGATTTCCATAAAGTTTCCAAGTCGATTATTTTCTCCTTAAAAAACTTATTTTTCACCAGCTTCATTACTTCAGCCTTATAAATTTAGAAATTAATTTGTTTTAGAGCGATGATTGACCCTTTCTCTCTAGAGCCAGTGCTGAAATCTTAATTCATGCTCTTTTCTGGGGTAAAGAAAACCACTCTCAATCACTTGCAGCTAGTATAGAACTCTGCTGCACGCCTTTTAACGAGAACCAAGAAGAGGGAACACATTGCACCGATCTTAAAATCTTTGCACTGGCTCCCCGTCAGCTTCAGAATTGATTTTAAGATTCTTTCAATAGTTTTTAAGACTGTCCATGGCCTTGGTCCTTCTTTTATATCAGATTTGCTTTTAGATTATGAACCTCCCAGAGCCCTTAGATCCTCAGGCGCGGGCCTGCTGATGGTCCCTAGAGTCAAGACAAAAAACCACGGCGAGGCCTCGTTTAGACACTACGGACCTCGTCTGTGGAACAGCCTGTTGAGGATGTGAGGACCTCATCCTCTGTAGAGGTTTTTTAGAAGAAACTAAAGACTCATCTATTTAACTTAGCTTTTAATTAGATCTTATATGTGGTATTTTTACTCTTATATTTTACATGCCATTTTATCAAATATTTATTTGTTTAATGTCTTTTAGTCTTTTTATATTCTAACTCAGTGTTTTTCAACCAGTGTGCCGCGGCACACTAGTGTGCCGTGGGAGATGGTCAAGTGTGCCGTGGGAAATTGCTCTCATTAACTGATATAAAAACATTTTCCCTCTCCAGGATTTCAGCTCTCTGTTCATCCAAACAGGACTTGATAAAACACTGAGGAGTTAGGAATATAAAAGATCATAAAATACTTTTTCTTTGCGTTTCTACCGCGATTCAGCTGCAGCTCCGGCTGTATTTTGTAAAAGTCCCGCCCCTTTAATTGTCTCCACCAATCATTCTTGAAGCCTTAATCACATGTCATCAGTCTGACCAATCAGAAGTGGTTAAAGTCTTCACTTCCTTTTCCCGATTTGGCTCGTAAAGTCGCTCAGTTCTAACAGAAATACCAGCTAAAGCTCATCTTTAGCGGTGTAGCTTTCCACAGAATCTGGTATCAGACCGTGGAACAAGAGAACAAAACCATGAAGCTCAGAGACGCGATCTCCGCCGGCCGTTTAATGCACTACATCTCCCATGACGCATTGGGTTGTGAGAGTGACCGCGCACAAGATCTGTTGTTAAACGTCTTGAAACCAACGAACACACATCAAACTGTTTTCAAATCTTCTAACTTAACTTTTATTGCATCTTTTAGAAAAAAACAGCTGCAGTTTCCAGCTTTTTCTGCAACAATTATCTCAAAAATGCATGTGAGATTGTGGAGGGGCTGTAGATCAATACAGGCTATAGAGTTTCTCCTTTTTTTGTTTAGTTTTTGGATGCTAGTGTGCCGCGGGATTTTTTTTAAGGTTAAAGTGTGCCGTGGCTCAGAAAAGGTTGAAAAACACTGTTCTAACTTATTCTAATTTATATTTTAGACTTTTTTAGGCACTAAATCATCTTATTTTATTTTAATCAATATTTGCATATTTTAGCTGTTTTTATATTTTAACTTTCTTATTTTATTACTTTTACATTTTAGACTGTTTATGAGTGTTTTCTCACCCTAGGCCGGGGTGTTAATGTTCGGGCTCGAAGAGATTCTGTCCGTGCTTGTCCTCTGGCATCTCTTGTTCCGACTCCCCGGGCCTGGTGCGCCCATGTTTGGTGCTCTGGGCCTAGGGGTTGGGGGTGCTGGGCATGAGTTGTGCTTGTGTTGCTTAGATGCTGATGCCCCGGCCAACAGGGGGACAGGGTGGACGGAGCTTTCTGGGTTCTCTTTTCTTAAGCTCTGTTATTTCTCTTTTACTTGTGCTTGTTTTTGTGCGTTTTATTATGAGGGGCTTATTTAATTTTTTTACTTCATGTGTGGGGTTTGTTTTTATTGTATTCTTTGTTTTTTATGGAAAGCACCTTGAGCTGTCTGTGTGACATGAAAGGTGCTTTATAAATAAAATTAATTTGAATTTTGAATTTGAATTTGATTGTCACAGAATGGTCTTTCCTCAGATAGGGGAAAAAAAACATATTTTATTCTTTTGAAATGTATTTGTAGTTCATTCAGTTGTAGTGTGCTGTGATTCACAGCAGCAGATTCAAGCAGTTGAAATCACTAGCTGTGTTTACATGGGCAAAAGTAATCTGAAAGAACGCAGATCGGTGTGTCACTACTGCTCTGGTTTACGTCACGCATAGACAGTGTTTCACTAGCCGCGGTTACATGGGCAGAATATCTTGATCGGATCAATGGTCGGGTTAAAATAAACCCGTGCACATGGGCACAGAAAACCTTTTTCCGATTAGAACAAACGTTCCCATGGCTCACACTTTCGGTTGGAATGACTAATTTGGGCATGCGCAGTAGTGTAAAATCACCCGGATGAGGAAATAGGTCCCATTGTAAACAAACCGCTGCCACTCTATCCCTCTCACAAAAAACATTCCCGAGCACTTGGAAACTAGCCATTGTCTCTCCCATTTTTAAGAGTGGAGACCTTCATTCCATGTCCAACTACAGACCCATTAGCATTCTTCCGGCAGTTGTCAAAGATTGCTCCAGCTGTTAAACAGCAAATTCAGTGGGAAGCTGCAGGTAAATTTGTTTGTAGGAATTACATCAGTCTTTATGTTGTTCTGGACACCACTGGAAACACAAATTCATATGATGGTTTCTCAGATCGCAGCAGCATTTCCGCCTTCAGCGATCTGGAGCTTCGCTCTCCGCTGTGCGAAGGCAGCTGGCGGTCCGAAGAACAAAGCTTGTCCGTGGTGCGTCCAAAAGGAGGACCGCAGAAGGCGGACATGCTGTTATGTAGTCCTGAGAAGCTGTGGAAACTCATCAGAAGTTCATAACCAACTCAAAGCCGTTTTTCTCTCTGCCGCTAACACAGTCTGCTCCTGGTGTGTGTGTGCGTCAGTCAGCAGCCAGACACACAGAGAAAGCAGTGACGTCATCGCCCCGCCTTTACCAGTCATGCTGCCTCAGCAGAGTGACTAACATCATCACTGACTCCACCCATCCTGCTTTCCCTCTATTCATCCTGCTGCCCTCTGGAAGGAGGTACAGGTCCATCCAAACCAGGACAAACAGACTAAAGAACAGCTTTTTTTCCACAGGAAACCCCCACACACTTCCACCAACTACACCCACTCAAATGCTAAATCTCTGACTACTAGACATGTGTGCAATATCTTTACTTCTGTGCAATAACACAAAACTTACTATGCTGCGCTCACAGCAACTTGACTCATTCCATTCTATTTTGTCCATACATATTTAATATCTGACAGTTTCTGTACATATTGTTCATTTTTTGTTAGAGATGTAAATACAGTTATTCTATTTTATTTTTTATTTTATTTAACTTCATCACTTCAAGGCTGCTGCAATTTCGTTGTATCACCATCTACAATGAAAATAAAGACTCTGATTCTGATTTATTTCTGGAAGACGCCATTTTTGTCCCTAAATGTTGGATTCAGTCTGAATTCAAGTCCCACTCCCAGCATTCCTGCTCCTCTTTAGCTCCTCCTCTTCCTCCTGATCAAAGTTTGAAGGCAAGAGCTAAAAGTGCGTCTGCAGCTGCTTCTGCTCCAGCAGCCGCTCCCTCTGCTCCTCCTGCCTCTCCTCCTCTGGGAGCTCCTGCATCCTCCTACGCTCCTCCCTGTCCTCCAGCATCATCAGGAGGCTTTCAAAAGGCTTTCTGGAATGTTCCAAAGCAGAAACCTTCATCATTTGAAGATGGAGGAAGACTCCAACACTGACAGACAGACAGACAGGAAGTCTCCTGGTTTTTCTGCTTCAGAAGGTTTTTGGGAAACTGCAGAGTTTTCTTTGTGGAGCTAAAGAGCTGCTGTCAGTCTGCTTTGGTCCATCAGGAATGAAGGTCTGGACTGAGAGGAACCTGAAGAAAGTGACTCTTCATCATCTGCTGCTGAAGAAGACAGAGGAAGATCCACTGTGAGAGCAGCTGCAGAAAGCTTTCTGCTGTTTTTCTCCTCTGAGAGAGTTTGGAGTTCCCAGCAGTTTGAGTGGAGCTGAAGCAGCAGAGCTGAAACAGACGTTCTTCTGCTCCCATTCAGCATGAACGGACAGATCCACTGAAGGCCGGCCTGAAGCTCTGGCTTCCAACACGTCTGCATGGATCCAAGCGTGTGCAGTGTGTGCTGACATGCTGTTCTCTGAGGAACATGTTGGTGTCTGACTGGATCTGAGGACACAAACAGCTGCTGACATCTGAGAGGGTCAAGCTGCAGAGTGGCTCCTCAAAGCTCACGTCTCTGTGACAAACATGATGCTGCTTCTGTCTGTGCTCCACCACTAAAAGGACTGTCCAGAGTTGGTCCTGATCCGGTTCTAGTCTTTCTGTCTCCAACTTCTCTTTCCTGTCAGGAACCCTTCATGTTCTCTGCGTTCCTCACATTTCTGTCTTCTCTCTGGGCTTGAAGCCAAAGAGGAGCTGAAAGCTGCTGACTTCAGTCTGATCCCATGTTCTGGATCATCCGTGTTCCTGAAACACGCTGCTGGACCCGTGATCAGAGGAACCGAGGAACCGGAGAACTTCCCAGAACATGCACACACACGTGGAACTGTTCTGACCATCTGTGTGTGTTGACAGTGAAGGAGAGCTTTGTCCTTCAAGAACTTCATCTTTGAAAAACCTTTATTGACTCTGACAGAGTTTCAGTTTGAATCCATGTGGTTTTCATTCTTCCATTGAAGTTGTCTCCAGAAACTGAAGATCTGCTGAATCAATGCTCCTCTGAGAACTTTGGAGCTTTTCTCTGCATCTGTTCCACACTTGAATGTGCAGAAGATCAAAGCGCCGGACGCTCTGAGCTTCAGCGTTCCAGTCAGCAGCTGCTGAACCAAAGCCAGCAGCAGGTGAGGATCTGGGCCTCAAAGCAAACTGACAGAAAGATGAATGGAAGAAGGGATGGAGTCCCAGTGTTGAAGACATCAGCTGGAGAAGCTCTGAGGCTCTTTCAGGTGGGCGTGGCAGCGCTGCTGCTTTCCAGCAAACTGCAGCATCTGTGATCTGAGAGGCTGTTGGTGAAGAAGAGCATCATCAGCATAGAACTGTGGGCCGTTTGGGTTCAGAAGAACAGCTTCATGATGTGGAAAGAATCTGTGTCCTTCAACAGGTCCAGAAGATCCCAAACATGGAAACTGGAAGCAGTTTGGATTCCGGTTTCTTCCTGAACTTTGAGGATCCAAATGCTGAAAATGGAAGCAGACAGAAAATGCAGCAGACTTTACCAATGTGCTCAGAACACTAGAACATCCACAGAAGAAGAAAACACTGTTCTAGTGGAACATCTACAACTTCTGTCCATCATTCAGATGAACAGCAGAAAGATGACTCCTCCCACTTAAGGTTTTGTTAAAAGTAGAAAAGTAATCAGCACAGCTCAGTGATCTGGAGCTACATTCATGCATGGACTTGGGGAGATCTCCTCCTTGAGCAACAAGCTGGTCTAGTTTCTCCAGCAATCCCAAATCTGAGAAAAGACAATGATAAACTTTAGAAGCAAAACCCTTTTTCTTTCAATCTAGTATGGAAAGTCCAAGAAGAACAATTTGGACCTGAAGATGCTTTGATCTAAATGCTTTAGACTAAAAAAGGATTGTCCCCTTTGAGTGGTCGCCCACAAAAAGCTGTTTTCAATCTAAGACTTGGAATCACATTTGATCCTGAGGGTTACTTTCCTGAAGAAAAAAACACTTTATTTCCTGGTTTCATTGACAGCAAAAGTTCCTAAAGATCTGACCCCCTAAAAGCTCCAATAGCAGCTCAGCAGAAACTCTGATCTTACTTCTCCTTGCAGCTCTTGATGTGGAGGGGCGGAGTCTGAAGAGGAAGCATCTTTTTTTTTTTTTTTTTTTACTTGTCCTGTCCAACAGCTGGGCAAACAGATGAGAGCTGAAGGCCTCTTATGTTGGACATATTTTACTTTAACAACAGGGGTTATTAATCTTCCCTTTTGTAATTGAGGCCAAACTTTATTAAATTCCATCATATTTGAACATCTTTGGTGTTGGACCGGACGGAAAAGGAAAGGAGGGAAGAAGAGAGAGGGATGTTAGAGAGAGGGGGGGGATAGGAGGGTGATTAAGGGAGAGGGGGGGACAAAACCATGAAGCAGCCTAGAGCAACAACTTTACTGGATATTTATCATTATGGTGAGGTTCACGTGTAATACAAATCTCAAAGGGCGGAGCCTGTCCACACACACTTAAATGCTACAAACACACCTGCTAGCCGCAAAAAAGTCCACATGTTAAGATGTACACAATACAGATACTGTTCACACACGCATACTCATGCCTTCAAACCAACTAGTGCGAAATATTTCATTCAATCACACAAACTACAGTGTAAAGGTGAGCTAACACCTGTGCTCAGGTGAGTCTTTATGTTCTTCTAAATGGATGATGGAATGTGAAAAGAAGGAGGGAGAGTGTCCAGCCATCCCCACACCAAGACCCCCGCCGCAACAGCTGCAGCCAGAACCCCCCAACGCCACACGGAAGCAGGTAGAGAACAACCGCCACCCGGACGACTGCATCCGCCACCCAGGCCAGGGCCACTGCGAGGCCCCAAGAGCCAGAGAGCAGGGAGGCATGGGGGGAATGAGAGCGCTGCCCCAGCCCAACCAGGAGAGCAGCCCCCCCGCCGCGCTGGGAGGGCCCAACGCGGGGCCCCACCCGAGAAGAGTGCCCACGCACCTCATCACCACCCAGGAGATCCGGGCATCCCCCCGCCCCAACCCCAGGTACGAGCCAGGACCCCCCAAGGGAGACCCACCCTGCGCTCCAGGCAGCCACCCACCCGGCCCACGGTTGGTCCAGGAAGGAGCAAGGCAGGGGCCAGCCGACCACACCCAGGAGGGGGGCACCCCGGAGAGAAGGGGGGGGCCCACGAGG
>CM043707.1:23974005-24178497 GCA_023969325.1 Oryzias curvinotus
AAAATCCGAAATTTTTTTTTTTTTGCCGAGTCAGCACTTTTTTTTGCGATCGTTTTTGCTTACCACGGCCACATTCCTTTATCGATCTTGTCGTATGTGGCCTCGTTTTGTTCATTTGTGGGCCGGGAATCGCATATTTCATTTTCACAACATTCCGATAAAATATGTGCGAGCTAGCTAAAATGGCGGCGGTTGCGAATTCGCCACGCACACGCCGTTCAAATTCTACAACTTCTAATTCCAACATTTTGTCCACAGTAGCTTGCCATTGATGCCCGAGAAGTTTGAAGAAGATCGATAAAAATCCCTAGGACGAGTTTTCGTTTGTATACATTACTAAAGGTGCTTTTTTTGAAAAATTCAAGATGGCCGCCCCTTCCCAAGGTCAAAGGTCAACGAAACTTCTCTGGTATTTGTAGAATCAAGCTGTTGGCATCTGTATCCGATTTCGTGAAAATCCCTCAAACAAAAGTGTCGTTTTCCCATATTGTCGAAAAACACGAAAATCGCCATTTCTGTGAGTTCGCCACAAAATGGCCGCCAAGCCGTAGGTTGTGTGGCCATCCCATAATGATTTCATAACTTCTTTGGGATATCTCCAACAAGTGTGTTTTGGTTTCGTAACTGTATTTCAAAATATTTTTTTTTGGCCCCATAAGCAATTTTCGGCCCATTCATTTTTTTTACGGGAACGCTCGCCGTGATGTCATCGTTGTGGGGGGGGTGACGTTGTCTTTGCCGAAAATTCATTTTCAATTATCCTAGGTGTGTGCCAATTTTTGGTGAGTTTTCGGGTATGTGGCGGGGGTCAAATTTGAGCTCAAACGATCCGTAAGAAACAAGAAACGTAATAATCATAATAATGAAACAAAGCAGAAAACAATAAGAAGTTTTTTCCCCAGGGTCCTTTCCTATGTATTTCAATGCAGCCTGTCTTTTTACTATAGGCTGGGCATGTCTTTTGGCTTTAACCCGTCCTTTGAGGGCTTTTTGGGGCTTTTTCGTGTTTTTATCGTCATTTTTGCGACTACAATTTTGTCGTTTGTGCGTTGGTGTTGTGCGTGTGTGTGTTTTTTTTTTTGTGCGTTACACAATTGTTGTGTTGTTTTGTGCTTTGGGCGACTTTTGACCCCATTTTTTTGGCGTTTTGACGCGTTTTTTTTGACGTTTTGGGGCTTTTTGAGTGTTCGACCCTCGTAGCAGTACAATATGGTCCCTTGCAGTTGTGACTGCTGCGGGCCATAATAATAATAATTAAAGCCGCAAGCGGCGTTGTATGGCCCGCAGACGCAACCCGCCTTCCACGCCCAACTCTACGCACCACCGCCGCCCTCACCGCCCTCCCGCCCTCATCGCCCACCTTTGATAAGGGATAGATAAAAGCTTTCTAAGCTAATAATGCTAACTATGCTAATCATGCTAGCTATGCTAATTTGGCTAAAAGTGCTATCATAGCGATCAGCATTATTAACTGATTCAGAAAAAACACATTAGCATAAATGCTTACTATGCTAACTATGCTAGCTATGCTAATATGGCTAAAAGTGCTAGCATAGCGATCAGCATCATCAACTCGCTCGGAAAAAACACATTACCTAAAATGCTAATTATGCTAACTATGCTAGCTATGCTAATATGGCTAAAAGTGCTAGCATAGCGATCAGCATCATCAACTCGTCGGAAAAACACATTACCTAAAATGCTAATTATGCTAAACTATGCTAGCTATGCTAATATGGCTAAAAGTGCTTAGCATAGCGATCAGCATCATCAACTCGTCGGAAAAACACATTACCTAAATGCTAATTATGCTAACTATGCTAGCTATGCTAATGTGGCTAAAAGTGCTAGCATAGCGATCAGCATCATCAACTGACTCAGAAAAACACATTACTTAAAATGCCTAATTATGCTAACTATGCTAGCTATGCTAATGTGGCTAAAATGCTAGCATAGCGATCAGCATCATCAACTGACTCAGAAAAACACATTGTTTAAGATAGCTTAATTATGCTAACTATGCTAGCTATGCTAACGTGGCTAAAACTGCTAGCATAGCGATCAGCATCATTAACTTACTCAGCAAAAACACATGCTCCATGGTGTGAAAGCTACATGTCATGAGTTGTCAAAAAACCCACTTTTTTTCAAAATGGCCGCTTTTCTTTGTTGATTTTATCTCCATAGCAACCATTTTATGTTTTGTTTGCCTCGGGAGGACGAACGGAAATTAACGTCAGTTTCGGACAAATCGGGAAAGTAAACTTTTTGTTGTCCTTAGCAACAGTGGTTTTATGCTAACCACGCCCACATTCCTTATATGTCCTTGTCCAGTGTTTTTCAATGTATTCAGATCCAGGCATAAATGCATGCATTCAATTTTCACTGTATTGTATTGAAAGGCATGGGAGTTATAACAGTGCGCCACTTTGCTAGCTCGCCACGCGCACGCCGTTCAAAATCTACAACTTCTAATTCCAACATTTTTTCACAGTAGCTTGCCATTGATGCCCAAAAAGTTTCGAGATGATCGTTGAAAATTTCAACGACAAGTTTACGTTTGAATCTGGTGGTAAAGGTGTTTTTTATAGAAAATTCAAGATGGCGGCCGTTTCCCGAGGTCAAAGGTCGACGAAACTCCAGAGGTGATTGTAGACTTACGCTAGGGACATGCGAGTCAAATTTCGTGAAAATCGCTCGAAAAAAAGTTCATTTTTCCATATTGTGTAAAAACGCGAAAATCTCAAAATGGCCGATTTTGGCACAAAATGGCCGCCAAACCATAGGTCGTGTCGCCATGCACGTAATGATTTCAAAAGTTTGATTAGATATATCCAACAAAGTTATCTGGGTTTCGTTAGCCGATTCTTAAAAAAAAAATCCGAAATTTTTTTTTTTTGCCGAGTCAGCACTTTTTTTTGCGATCGTTTTTTGCTTACCACGGCCACATTCCTTTATCGATCTTGTCGTATGTGGCATCATTTTGTTCAGTGTGGGCCAGGGAATCCCATATTTAATTTTCAAGAAATTCCGATAAAATATGTGCGAGCTAGCTAAAATGGCGACGGTTGCGAATTCGCCACGCGCACGCCGTTCAAAATCTACAACTTCTAATTCCAACATTTTGTCCACAGTAGCTTGCCATTGATGCCCGAGAAGTTTCAAGACGATCGAAAAAAATCCCTAGGACGAGTTTTCGTTTGTATCCATTACTAAAGGTGCTTTTTTAAACAAATTCAAGATGGCCGCCCCTTGCCAAGGTCAAAGGTCAACGAAACTTCTTTGGTTAATGTAGAATCATGGTCTTAGCATGTGTGTGCGATTTCGTGAAAATCGGTCAAACAAAAGTGTCGTTTTCCCATATTGTCAAAAAACACGAAAATCGCCATTTCTCTGAGTTCGCCACAAAATGGCCGCCAAGCCGTAGGTCGTGTGGCCATCCCATAATGATTTCATAACTTCTTTGGGATATCTCCAACAAGTGTGTTTTGGTTTCGTAACTGTATTTCAAAATATTTTTTTTTGGCCCCATAAGCGATTTTCGGCCCATTCATTTTTTTTACGGGAACGCTCGCCGTGATGTCATCGACTTCGGGGGGGTGACGTTCTCTTTGCCGAAAATTCATTTTCAATTTATCCTAGGTGTGTGCCAATTTTGGTGAGTTTTCGGGTATGTGGCGGGGGTCAAATTTGCGATCAACGGATCCGTTAGAAAGAAGAAACGTAATTAAAGCCGCAAGCGGCGTTGTATGGCCCGCAGACGCAACCCGCCTTCCACGCCCAACTCTACGCACCACCGCCGCCCTCACCCGCCCTCAACCGCCCACCTTGGATGAGGGATAGGTAAAGCTGTCATATAAGCTAATAATGCTAACTATGCTAACCTATGCTAGCTATGCTAATGTGGCTAAAAAGTGCTAGCATAGCGAGTCAGCATCACTAAACTCGTTCATAAAACACATTACCTAAAATGCCCTAATTATGCTAACTATGTCTAGTTATGCTAATGTGGCTAAAAGTGCTAGCATAGCGATCAGCATCATCAACTAGCTCGGAAAAACACATTACCTAAAATGCTAATTATGCTAACTATGCTAGCTATGCTAATGTGGCTAAAAGTGCTAGCATAGCGATCAGCATCATCAACTTACTCAGAAAAACACATTGTTTAAGATGCTAATTATGCTAACTATGCTAGCTATGCTAACAGGGCTAAAACTGCTAGCATAGCGATCAGCATCATTAACTTACTCAGAAAAACACATTGCTCCATTGGTGAAAGCTACATGTCATGAGTTGACAAAAAACCCACTTTTTTCAAAATGGCGGCTTTTCTGTTGATTTTATCTCCATAGCAACCATTTTATGTTTTGTTTGCCTCGGGAGGACGAACGGATTGACGTCAGTTTCGGACAAATCGGGAAAAGTAAACTTTTTGTTGTCCTTAGCAACAGTGGTTTTATGCTAACCACGCCCACATTCCTTATATGTCCTTGTCCAGTGTTTTTCAATGTATTCAGATCCAGGCATAAATGCAAGCATTCAATTTTCACTGTATTGTATTGAAAGGCATGGGAGTTATAACAGTGCGCCACTTTGCTAGCTCGCCACGCGCACGCCGTTCAAAATCTACAACTTCTAATTCCAACATTTTTTCCACAGTAGCTTGCCATTGATGCCCAAAAAGTTTCGAGATGATCGTTGAAAATTCCAACGACAAGTTTACGTTTGAATCTGGTGGTAAAGGTGTTTTTTATAGAAAATTCAAGATGGCGGCCTTTTCCCGAGGTCAAAGGTCGACGAAACTCCAGAGGTGATTGTAGACTTACGCTAGGGACATGCGAGTCAAATTTCGTGAAAATCGCTCGAAAAAAAGTTCATTTTTCCATATTGTGTAAAAACGCGAAAATCTCAAAATGGCCGATTTTGGCACAAAATGGCCGCCAAACCATAGGTCGTGTCGCCATCACGTAATGATTTCAAAAGTTTGATTGGATATATCCAACAAAGTTATCTGGGTTTCGTTAGCCGATTCTTAAAAATAAAATCCGAAATTTTTTTTTTTTGCCGAGTCAGCACTTTTTTTTGCGATCGTTTTTTGCTTACCACGGCCACATTCCTTTATCGATTTTGTCGTATGTGACATCGTTTTGTTCAGTGTGGGCCAGGGAATCGCATATTTCATTTTCAAGACATTCCAATAAAATATGTGCGTGCTAGCTAAAATGGCGACGGTTGCGAATTCGCCACGCGCACGCCGTTCAAAATCTACAACTTCTAATTCCAACATTTTGTCCACAGTAGCTTGCCATTGATGCCCGAGAAGTTTCAAGACGATCGAAAAAAATCCCTAGGACGAGTTTTCGTTTGTATCCATTACTAAAGGTGCTTTTTTCTGAAAATTCAAGATGGCCGCCCCTTCCCAAGGTCAAAGGTCAACGAAACTTCTCTGGTATTTGTAGAATCAAGCTGTTGGCATCTGTATCCGATTTCATGAAAATCGCTCAAACAAAAGTGTCGTTTTCCCATATTGTCAAAAAACACGAAAATCGCCATTTCTCAGAGTTCGCCACAAAATGGCCGCCAAGCCGTAGGTCGTGTGGCCATCCCATAATGATTTCATAACTTCTTTGGGATATCTCCAACAAGTGTGTTTTGGTTTCGTAACTGTATTTCAAAATATTTTTTTTTGGCCCCATAAGCAGATTTCGGCCCATTCATTTTTTTTACGGGAACGCTCGCCGTGATGTCATCGACTTCGGGGGGGTGACGTTCTCTTTGCCGAAAATTCATTTTCAATTTATCCTAGGTGTGTGCCAATTTTGGTGAGTTTTCGGGTATGTGGCGGGGGTCAAATTTGAGCTCAACGGATCCGTTAGTAGACAAGAAGAATAATAATAATTAAAGCCGCAAGCGGCGTTGTATGGCCCGCAGACGCAACCCGCCTTCCACGCCCAACTCTACGCACCACCGCCGCCCTCACCGCCCTCATCGCCCTCACCGCCCACCTTTGATGAGGGATAGAAAAAGCTGCATAAGCTAATAATGCTAACTATGCTAATCATGCTAGCTATGCTAATTTGGCTAAAAGTGCTAGCATAGCAATCAGCATCATCAACTCGTTCGGAAAAACACATTACCTAAAATGCTAATTATGCTAACTATGCTAGCTATGCTAATGTGGCTAAAAGTGCTAGCATAGCGATCAGCATCATCAACTCGCTCGGAAAAACACATTACCTAAAATGCTAATTATGCTAACTATGCTAGCTATGCTAATGTGGCTAAAAGTGCTAGCATAGCGATCAGCATCATCAACTGGCTCGGAAAAACACATTACCTAAAATGCTAATTATGCTAACTATGCTAGCTATGCTAATGTGGCTAAAAGAGCTAGCATAGCGATCAGCATCATCAACTGTTTCAGAAAAACACATTACCTAAAATGCTAATTATGCTAACTATGCTAGCTATGCTAATGTGGCTAAAATTGCTAGCATAGCGATCAGCATCATCAACTGACTCAGAAAAACACATTGTTTAAGATGCTAATTATGCTAACTATGCTAGCTATGCTAACAGGGCTAAAACTGCTAGCATAGCGATCAGCATCATTAACTTACTCAGAAAAACACATTGCTCCATTGGTGAAAGCTACATGTCATGAGTTGACAAAAAACCCACTTTTTTTCAAAATGGCCGCTTTTCTGTTGATTTTATCTCCATAGCAACCATTTTATGTTTTGTTTGCCTCGGGAGGACGAACGGATTAACGTCAGTTTCGGACAAATCGGGAAAAGTAAACTTTTTGTTGTCCTTAGCAACAGTGGTTTTATGCTAACCACGCCCACATTCCTTATATGTCCTTGTCCAGTGTTTTTCAATGTATTCAGATCCAGGCATAAATGCAATGCATTCAATTTTCACTGTATTGTATTGAAAGGCATGGGAGTTATAACAGTGCGCCACTTTGCTAGCTCGCCACGCGCACGCCGTTCAAAATCTACAACTTCTAATTCCAACATTTTTTCCACAGTAGCTTGCCATTGATGCCCAAAAAGTTTCGAGATGATCGTTGAAAATTTCAACGACAAGTTTACGTTTGAATCTGGTGGTAAAGGTGTTTTTTATAGAAAATTCAAGATGGCGGCCTTTTCCCGAGGTCAAAGGTCGACGAAACTCCAGAGGTGATTGTAGACTTACGCTAGGGACATGCGAGTCAAATTTCGTGAAAATCGCTCGAAAAAAAGTTCATTTTTCCATATTGTGTAAAAACGCGAAAATCTCAAAATGGCCGATTTTGGCACAAAATGGCCGCCAAACCATAGGTCGTGTCGCCATCACGTAATGATTTCAAAAGTTTGATTGGATATATCCAACAAAGTTATCTGGGTTTCGTTAGCCGATTCTTAAAAAAAAAATCCGAATTTTTTTTTTTTTGCCGAGTCAGCACTTTTTTTTGCGATCGTTTTTTGCTTACCACGGCCACATTCCTTTATCGATCTTGTCGTATGTGGCATCGTTTTGTTCAGTGTGGGCCAGGGAATCGCATATTTCATTTTCACAACATTCCGATAAAATATGTGCGAGCTAGCTAAAATCGTGACGGTTGCGAATTCGCCACGCGCACGCCGTTCAAAATCTACAACTTCTAATTCCAACATTTTGTCCACAGTAGCTTGCCATTGATGCCCGAGAAGTTTCAAGACGATCGAAAAAAATCCCTAGGACGAGTTTTCGTTTGTATCCATTACTAAAGGTGCTTTTTTCGGAAAATTCAAGATGGCCGCCCCTTCCCAAGGTCAAAGGTCAACGAAATTTCTCTGGTATTTGTAGAATCAAGCTGTTGGCATCTGTATCCGATTTCATGAAAATCGCTCAAACAAAAGTGTCGTTTTCCCATATTATCAAAAAACACGAAAATCGCCATTTCTCAGAGTTCGCCACAAAATGGCCGCCAAGCCGTAGGTCGTGTGGCCATCCCATAATGATTTCATAACTTCTTTGGGATATCTCCAACAAGTGTGTTTTGGTTTCGTAACTGTATTTCAAAATATTTTTTTTTGGCCCCATAAGCGATTTTCGGCCCATTCATTTTTTTTACGGGAACGCTCGCCGTGATGTCATCGACTTCGGGGGGGTGACGTTCTCTTTGCCGAAAATTCATTTTCAATTTATCCTAGGTGTGTGCCAATTTTGGTGAGTTTTCGGGTATGTGGCGGGGGTCAAATTTGAGCTCAAAGAGGAAGAAAGAAAGTAGAAGAAAAATAATAATAATGAAACATTCGAAAAACAATAAGAAGTTTTTTCCCCAGGGTGCTTCCTATGTATTTCAATGCAGCCAGTCTTTTACTATAGGCTGGGCATGTCTTTTTGGCTTTAAACCCGTCCTTTGAGGGCTTTTTGGGGCTTTTTCGTGTTTTTGTCGTCATTTTTGCGACTACAATTTTGTCGTTTGTGCGTTGGTGTTGTGCGTGTGTGTGTTTTTTTTTGTTGCGTTACACAATTGTCGACTTGTTTTGTGCTTTGGGCGACTTTTGACCCCATTTTTTGGCGTTTTGACGCGTTTTTTTGACGTTTTGGGGCTTTTTGAGTGTTCGACCCTCGTAGCAGTTACAATATGGTCCTTGCAGTTGTGACTGCTGCGGGCCATAATAATAATAATGAAACGAAGCAGAAACAATAAGAAGTTTTTTCCCCAGGGTGCTTCCTATGTATTTCAATGCAGCCTGTCTTTTACTATAGGCTGGGCATGTCTTTTTGGCTTTAAACCCGTCCTTTGAGGGCTTTTTGGGGCTTTTTCGTGTTTTTGTCGTCATTTTTGCGACTACAATTTTGTCGTTTGTGCGTTGGTGTTGTGCGTGTGTGTGTTTTTTTTTGTTGCGTTACACAATTGTCGACTTGTTTTGTGCTTTGGGCGACTTTTGACCCCATTTTTTGGCGTTTTGACGCGTTTTTTTGACGTTTTGGGGCTTTTTGAGTGTTCGACCCTCGTAGCAGTTACAATATGGTCCTTGCAGTTGTGACTGCTGCGGGCCATAATAATAATAATAAACGAAGCAAAAACAATAAGAAGTTTTTTCCCCAGGGTGCTTCCTATGTATTTCAATGCGGCCTGTCTTTTACTATAGGCTGGGCATGTCTTTTTGGCTTTAAACCCGTCCTTTGAGGGCTTTTTGGGGCTTTTTCGTGTTTTTGTCGTCATTTTTGCGACTACAATTTTGTCGTTTGTGCGTTGGTGTTGTGCGTGTGTGTGTTTTTTTTTGTTGCGTTACACAATTGTCGACTTGTTTTGTGCTTTGGGCGACTTTTGACCCCATTTTTTGGCGTTTTGACGCGTTTTTTTGACGTTTTGGGCTTTTTGAGTGTTCGACCCTCGTAGCAGTTACAATATGGTCCTTGCAGTTGTGACTGCTGCGGGCCATAATAATAATAATAATGAAACGATCGAAAAACAATAAGAAGTTTTTTCCCCAGGGTGCTTCCTATGTATTTCAATGCAGCCTGTCTTTTACTATAGGCTGGGCATGTCTTTTTTGCTTTAAACCCGTCCTTTGAGGGCTTTTTCGTGTTTTTGTCGTCATTTTTGCGACTACAATTTTGTCGTTTGTGCGTTGGTGTTGTGCGTGTGTGTGTTTTTTTTTGTTGCGTTACACAATTGTCGACTTGTTTTGTGCTTTGGGCGACTTTTGACCCCATTTTTTGGCGTTTTGACGCGTTTTTTGACGTTTTGGGGCTTTTTGAGTGTTCGACCCTCGTAGCAGTTACAATATGGTCCTTGCAGTTGTGACTGCTGCGGGCCATAATAAAAAAACATTCGAAAAACAATAAGAAGTTTTTTCCCCAGGGTGCTTCCTATGTATTTCAATGCAGCCAGTCTTTTACTATAGGCTGGGCATGTCTTTTTGGCTTTAAACCCGTCCTTTGAGGGCTTTTTGGGGCTTTTTCGTGTTTTTGTCGTCATTTCTGCGATTACAATTTTGTCGTTTGTGCGTTGGTGTTGTGCGTGTGTGTGTTTTTTTTTTGTTGCGTTACACAATTGTCGACTTGTTTTGTGCTTTGGGCGACTTTTGACCCCATTTTTTGGCGTTTTGACGCGTTTTTTTGACGTTTTGGGCTTTTTGAGTGTTCGACCCTCGTAGCAGTTACAATATGGTCCTTGCAGTTGTGACTGCTGCGGGCCATAATAATAATAATAATAATGAAACGAAGCAAAACAATAAGAAGTTTTTTCCCCAGGGTGCTTCCTATGTATTTCAATGCGGCCTGTCTTTTACTATAGGCTGGGCATGTCTTTTTGGCTTTAAACCCGTCCTTTGAGGGCTTTTTGGGGCTTTTTCGTGTTTTTGTCGTCATTTTTGCGACTACAATTTTGTACGTTTGTGCGTTGGTGTTGTGCGTGTGTGTGTTTTTTTTTTGTTGCGTTACACAATTGTTGTGTTGTTTTGTGCTTTGGGCGACTTTTGACCCCATTTTTTGGCGTTTTGACGCGTTTTTTTGACGTTTTGGGCTTTTTGAGTGTTCGACCCTCGTAGCAGTTACAATATGGTCCTTGCAGTTGTGACTGCTGCGGGCCATAATAATAATGAAACGAAGCAAAAACAATAAGAAGTTTTTTCCCCAGGGTGCTTCCTATGTATTTCAATGCGGCCTGTCTTTTACTATAGGCTGAGCATGTCTTTTGGGCTTTAAACCCGTCCTTTGAGGGCTTTTTGGAGCTTTTTCGTGATTTTGTCGTCATTTTTGCGACTACAATTTTGTCGTTTGTGCGTTGGTGTTGTGCGTGTGTGTGTTTTTTTTTGTTGCGTTACACAATTGTCGACTTGTTTTGTGCTTTGGGCGACTTTTGACCCCATTTTTTGGCGTTTTGACGCGTTTTTTTGACGTTTTGGGGCTTTTTGAGTGTTCGACCCTCGTAGCAGTTACAATATGGTCCTTGCAGTTGTGACTGCTGCGGGCCATAATAATAATAATAATAAACGAAGCAAAAACAATAAGAAGTTTTTTCCCCAGGGTGCTTCCTATGTATTTCAATGCAGCCAGTCTTTTACTATAGGCTGGGCATGTCTTTTTGGCTTTAAACCCGTCCTTTGAGGCCTTTTTGGGGCTTTTTCGTGTTTTTGTCATCATTTTTGCGACTACAATTATGACGTTTGTGCGTTGGTGTTGTGCGTGTGTGTGTTTTTTTTTGTTGCGTTACACAATTGTCGACTTGTTTTGTGCTTTGGGCGAGTTTTGACCCCATTTTTTGGCGTTTTGACGCGTTTTTTTGACGTTTTGGGGCTTTTTGAGGGTTCGACCCTCGTAGCAGTTACAATATGGTCCTTGCAGTTGTGACTGCTGCGGGCCATAATAAAAAAACATTCGAAAAACAATAAGAAGTTTTTTCCCCAGGGTGCTTCCTATGTATTTCAATGCGGCCTGTCTTTTACTATAGGCTGGGCATGTCTTTTTGGCTTTAAACCCGTCCTTTGAGGCCTTTTTGGGGCTTTTTCGTGTTTTTGTCGTCATTTTTGCGATTACAATTTTGTCGTTTGTGCGTTGGTGTTGTGCGTGTGTGTGTTTTTTTTTGTTGCGTTACACAATTGTCGACTTGTTTTGTGCTTTGGGCGACTTTTGACCCCATTTTTTGGCGTTTTGACGCGTTTTTTTGACGTTTTGGGGCTTTTTGAGTGTTCGACCCTCGTAGCAGTTACAATATGGTCCTTGCAGTTGTGACTGCTGCGGGCCATAATAAAACTGAACTTCTTCTGATAGGCACCAAATCCACCCTGAGCAAGACCAACCATGTCTTTCTTTCCCTTGACGGCTCCACCATCTCTCCCTCCCCTCAGGTAAAGAGTTTGGGTGTCATCCTCGACAGTAGTCTCTCTTTCACTTCTCACATAAACAGCATCACCCGATCAGCCTACTTCCATCTACGCAACATACATGGTCTCCGGCCCTCCCTCACTCCTCAGTCCACTGCTGTACTCCTACACAGCCTTGTTACTTCCAGCCTGGACTATTGTAACTCTCTTCTATTTGGTCTACAACAAAAAACCCTCCATAAACTTCAACTGGTTCAAAATTCAGCTGCCGTATCATCACACGCACTCCCTCCATCAACCATATCACACCTATCCTTCAACAGCTTCACTGGCTCCCCATCCCATACCGCATTCAATACAAAATCTTGCTCTACACATTCAAAGCCTTTCATAACCTTGCACCTCCATATCTCTCTGACCTCCTTCATATCACCATACCTGCTCGCTCCCTCCACTCCTCTTCCTCTATCCAGTTTTCCCTTCCGTCTGTCTTGTCACCATGGGGAGCCGGGCATTCAGTTGCTCTGCTCCCCGGCTTTAGAACTCACTCCCCCCTGACCTCTGCAACACTGACACACTCCCACATTCAAATCAAAGCTAAAAACTCATCTTTTCCAAATGGCGTATTCACTGTAACAGTGACCTTTTCATGTTTTTATACACATTTTATTTAATTGTGTATGTATTGACATTTTTGTTGTTGTTTTAACTGTTTATTGTATTTTTATACTGTATACATGTTGTGCGGCGACCTTGACAGCCCAGAAAGGCGCCTTATAAATAAAATGTATTATTATCTCCAAATGGACACGCCATGCTCCTTCACCTCTCTGAGAACAAACTAACCTTCAACTAAACCTGCTCCAGACCAGGTTATGTTCAGAGCATGAGTTGCTATGGCAACTTGACATACCCTGAAACATACCTCCATTTCTGGAACCGAAAGCTGACGTTATCAACTTCATTAGCCTCAAACTTACTGTGGTAACTAGCATACCTTGCTTTCTAAAATACCCCCCTGAAGTTGAAGTCAGAGTCATGTCAAATGAATGCATGCCACACATTCAAGAGATACAATAAATTAAGTTGGAGAAACATTTAATTGAGTTGGGGTAATATGACATTTAGTTAGTTAAGAGTCTGGGTGTCATCCTAGACAGCACTCTCTCCTTTACTGCCCACATCAATAACATCGCCCGGAGGCCGTATTTCCACTTTTCAAACATCCGCCGTCTCCGCCCCTCTCTCAGTCCTCACTCCACAGCCATTCTAGTCAACAGTCTCATCACCTCTCGTCTGGACTACTGCAACTCCCTTTTATCTGGACTCCCTTACAAAACTATTCACAAACTACAATTGCTCCAAAACTCTGCTGCCACCGATCATAACACAAACCCCCTCCATTATGCATATCACACCAGTCCAACAGAAGCTCCACTGGCTACCAGTGCTTCTTCAGATTAATTACAAAATCCTTATTCTGACCTTCAAAGACCTCCATAACCTCGCCCCTCCATATCTGTCTGACCATCTCCATGTTGCCACTCCCACCTGCTCTCTCAGGTCTGCCTCCTTGCTCCAGCTTGTTACACCCACCACTCGGCTCATCTCCATGGGGGGCAGAGCATTCAGTCGATCTGCCCCTCAGCTTTGGAACTCACCTCCCTCAGGTTTACGGAACATGGACTCATTCCATCAGTCTGCTAAAAATCTCAAAACCCACCTCTACAGACAAGCATATCCCCCCTAATTATTATGATTCTTACTGTGAGGTTATGGGGCATGGGTGGTGCAGTCGTTCGTTCTGTTGTGGCGTTTCCGGTTTTCTTTGGGCTCTTATTTTGGGTACTTCCGGTTCCTCCTGTTTTGTGTTGCCGCTAACTTTGCTGTTGTAAATTATGCACCTGTTTACGCACCTGTTGTTCATTATTTCTGTCTATTTAAGTTCTTCCCTCCCTGTGTCTGTCACGGGATCGTTCTGCATTCTTTGAGCCTTGAGTGATACGAAGTATTAAACTACTGATTTGAGTCAACTTACCTCTGTGTTCCTGCTTCTGCATCCACGCGTCCAGCCTGACACTATCATTTTGTTTTGTTTTCAACTAATGTTTCTTTTTATAAATGAATTTAATTGTTTTGTATCTGTAAAGCAACCGTGGGTGTCTAAAAAGGCGCCATATAAATAAAATTTATTATTATTATTAGATAAATATGTCAATTAGAGTTGTATAAAAAATTGAGTTAGATAGACGTAAGAAAATAGGTTGAATAAATTTAACTCAATTACAGTATTTTCACGACCGTAGGGCGCACCGGACGATAGGGCGCGGCCTCAGTCACGGGGGATTTTTCCGTCTTTGACGCATACAAAAGGCGCACCGGGTGTTAAGGCACGCGCACGTTAATGCCCCGTTCAGAACCTCAGCGCTTCTAGAGTGGGTTAATAAAACATCCAATCTCTGTTTTTTTTTTTAGAGGAAACATTTTTATTTTGTTACTGTTCTCCCTAACTGATCACAAACTGAATGGTAGCTCACTTGCGCGCTAGTCTCTCTTCCTCCTTACAAGCGCTAAACACACAGCACACACACAGACACCGCGTGTGCCGTCTCCTTTCTTCCTTTCTATGCTAGAAAACGGCGCTGCTATCAGCACACACATACACAGAGACACACACACAGACTTGCAGGTCTCCTTTCTTCATACGGGCTGGGGAAAACCTGCTCCTTTCAGCACACACACACAGACACACACACAGAACTGCACCAGTCTGTCTCTGCATTTCTCCTTTGCGTTAGCGAAAGCAGCTGTTTAAAGCAGTGTTCCAGCTGCTTTTCTGCTTACTCCTCCTGTACTGAAATGGTTGAGGATTATTATGAGGTAGAAGGAGCATAGAAGGCTTTAAAATGTAGATAGTTGCACTGCAGTTAGGTTCCACTTGGCCTTTACGTCTCTCTCCCTCCCTCACTCCATCTTCTTCTACAACCCACAACTACACAATAGGCGCACCGGCTCATAGGGCGCCCCCTGCTGGCGGAAGAAAATTCATGACTTTTAAGTGCGCCTTATAGTCGTGAAAATTCGGTACATGTTATAAGTTGAATCTATTCATTTAAGTTTTGTGTGTGTGTGTATATGTAAGGTCCAATTGAAAAAGAGGACAAAGATCCTTCACTCAGAGAAGGAGAGCTCCCCCTACAGGTGGAAGTAGGGAGCTGTAAAGGCGTTCCAGAAGAGCAAAGACTGAGGTCTGTGAGCTGCAAATAGTGGATGACTTTCATTTTCTGTTTTATTGTCCTTTGTATGAGAAAAGCAGACTTTGTTTGTATGAGGTCATAGAAAAGAAATGTTGGTTTTCTGAGGATAACATTTTACGTTGGCTTTTTGAAAATGAAAGTTTCTGTTTGAAAACTTTTGATGCAAAGGCATGGACAATAAGAATGGACGCTTTATATTCTCTTAGACTTATTGGATGGATTATTGTATATTGTTATGTTAGTTATAGGATGGCCATTTTCTGCCTTCCAGTGTCATATAAGCTCATGCAGGCTGGACACATGAGTGCATGACACTAAAATCAAATCAAACTAAAACTTAACAGAATTGGGGGGGGGAGGGGGGGTGTAACAGGTGTAAAGATTATTGTTCAATTCTATAAAATTGAAAACTGGCATCACCTCTTGGTGAGATAATGTACCTTCACTGCAGTATAAAAGCAAAGGATTGTGGGAAATCCCTTGACGATAGATGTGGTTCCCAGCGAGGTGACATAAGAACTATGTCATGAGTGAAAATGACCATCAATTGTTCAATAATTATTCCTAACTAGTAGTAGTAGTAGTCTTTTTTATTTTGGACTAGTGAAACAAGTGTAAAATAACAAAATAAGACAAAAACGAGACAAAACTCGCAAAAAATAAGAAAAAGACAAGTAAATTATATAAAACAAAACAAAATTATATAAACACCAGTCCAAAGGGGAGTGAGAAGAAGAAAAATCTTATAAACTCTCACCCCCCTTTACCTTAAGTCCTTACTTTCCCACCATCAGAGTCCAGTGCCCTTCCCAAGTGTATATGTACATATATACATGTAATTTTAATTTCCAAACAACATGCAAATGAATAACAAAACGTATTGTCAAAGTATGCAGATTTATAAATGCTGACATTCTGTATTTTTTTGTATTTGCACATATTTATCCATGATCATCTTTCTGTATCTATATTTAAATTATTTTATGTTTGGACATTGATTCAAGCATTTACTGGTTCTGTTCCACAACTTCACTCCACAAATTGAAACACAGAATCTCTTTTTATTTGTACATGCTTTAAGTATGACAAATGTATCTTTTTCCCTAAAATTGTATTTTTCCTCTCTTGTAATAAATAACCTTTGGATATTCGTCAGTAATAAATTGTTTTTGGCCTTGAAAATTATTTGAGCGGTACAATACGCTACTAGATCATAAAATTTGAGTAATTTTGATTCTATGAATAATTTATTTGTGTGCTCAAGGTAACTGACTTTGTGTATGATTCGTATTGCTCTCTTCTGAAGTATTGAAAGTGAATGTAACGTTGTTTTATAGTTGTTCCCCCAAACCTCTACACAATAAGAAAAATATGGTAAAACTAATGTACAGTATAACATGTGGAGTGATTTGTGGTCCTGAACCAGTTTAGCTTTATTTAAGACAGAAATACTTCTGGATAGTTTAGCTTGTATGTAGCTAATATGTGCTTTCCAGGTAAGTTTGTCATCAATTATGACCCCAAGAAATTTATTTTCATAAATTCTTTCAAGTTTCACCCCATTTATGTGCATGTCAATGTTAATATTTTTACCCTTATGGTGACCAAATTACATCATTTTTGTTTTACTTAAATTTAGTGAAAGCTTATTTACATCAAACCACAGCTTCCGTTTTTCCATTTCCTTCTTATCAATTTCAATGAGTTGCTGCAGATCATCCCCATCACAAAACACATTTGTATCATCAGCAAATAGAACTAGCCGTAATTTGTTAGAAACCTTAAATAAATCATTTATATATAAAATAAACAATATTGGTCCCAGATCTGACCCCTGAGGGACACCACAAACAATGTCCAAACATTGGGAACAAGCACCTTCAACCTTTACAAACTGCTTTCTGTTGCTCAAATAGCTTCTGATCCAGTCTAGCACTAACCCCCTAATGCCATACTGTTCCAATTTATTAATTAACATACCGTGGTTAAATGTGTCAAAAGCTTTTTTTAAATCAATAAATACCCCGATTACATGATTTTTATTATCAATAGCATTTGTAACATGGTATTAATAAACTCTTCAACTGCCTTAATCTTATGAGGATTTAAAAGGTCAATGTTAAAATCCCCACATACAAAAATTACCTTATTTTTATCCACAAACATTTTCTCCATCCAGCCTGTAAACATATCCATATTTGAGCCAGGTGTTCTGTAAATACAACTGACAACTATATTTTTTTGATTTTCTTGAGAGATTTTGATTGTTAAACATTCAAGCATAGTGTCAACAAATTGCAAACGAGTTCGCCTTTCAGGCAGCCAAAACTCGGCAGTCTCTTTCCCCCCTAGGGCGGTAGGTAATTAACTCACCTGTTCAGCGTCCTATTTAAGTCCAGGTGTGCAGCGTTCATTCTCTTTCTTACCGCAGCGCCGCATTCGTCGCCCCACCCTCCTCCCCGGCTTCCACCTGTGGGCTCCGTTCGGGGTTTTTACCCTAAAGTTTATGGAAGTTATCTCATGGAATTGTACGGAGCCTTATGCCAATCAAAGTTTGTGAATGCCAACTAAGATGTAAATTAAGTATGTGAAAATAAATGTATTCTACTGCAAGAGTTTTGTCTGACTGAAACAGCTGTCATGCTATTAACTACTCTGAAATGCAGAGTTTTTTCCACATATAGAGCAACTCCTCCACCACCTTTGTTTAGTCTATTACAGTATCTGAGCTCATAACCCTCCAAATTAAAGTTTTCAACTCCCTTCTCTGCATTGAACCATGTTTCTGAAATTGCTATCACACTAAATCGTTGTGAAAAATTGCACAAGTATTCCTAACTGTAATACTGGCTGCTGGAGAAACTTGTCAAATCTTTCATCTTCCATTTTTGTCTCTTTAGTAGCATTTTACTGGCTACTAACAGGTCACTGGATTGGCCGTTGGAGCCGTTTAACATCTCACTTCTTTCTCCAGTCAGAGCCTCTGTGCTCACAGATGATCAGCTGATGTCCTTTGTGTTTCTATCTGGAATTGCAGGTCTGTTTCCATATGGAATCATTTGTTTTTTAAGGCTGTCAGTTTTGTCGTGTTAATATCTCAAAATACGTTTGAAGCCGTTCTATTTTTTTGATGGAGTTAATCACAGATTTTGACTTTTGACTTTTGGCATTCGTGCCTTTTCAGTACAACCGTTCAAGAGTACGAGGCAGAAATGGACATCTAGAAAGGACTCCTAAACGACAAGTTTCTTCATCAGACCATGCCGGATGGGTCTCTGGACCAAACTACAGGGATTTGTAGTTTCTGCCGGTGTGAGATGAGTTATCATCACAGCACGTCAACTTTGAAGGACCACCTGCTAGCCAAACACACCGCTCTCCCAGAATCCTCACCTCAGCCCTCCTACAAGGCAGATGACGCAGGATCATTAGCAGCAAAATTGTCTGACTGCTTCAACAACAAGCTAGCTTTCAGCGGCTGTAGCTTAATGGATAGAACAGCTAGCACACTAATCAATGTCGTTGACGATGAGGATCTGTGTGAAATGATATGCATTGCAAGCAATGACCCAGCCCACCAACTTCCCTCTAGAGCTACTACTGTGAAAACATCAGCAATCTATATGAAGATGAAAAAGATAGAGGAGTTGGAAGAGACCCATACAACTCAATGGGGATCACTGGACTTCTCTCTGTAATCACAATTACCTGAAGGTAACAGACATTATTTGGATTCAGAGTGGAACTGAGGTCAAATGCTTTAAGTGTTATAATAATAATAATAATAATAATAATAATAATAATAATAATAATAATAATAATAATAATAATAATAATAATAATAATAATAATAATAATAATAAAATTCTATTTATAATTCACTTTTCATTAATTGAAACTCCAAAATGCTACAAGGTATGAATAAAAACTCAATTAATAAGAAAAAATGTGCACATTTTAATACAAAACTAACTTAAAACTATAAAAGTAGCACTTAACAAGCAAAAAAATAAATAAAACTATTAGCAGTCATAGGCTTATTTTTAAATAGAAATGTCTTTAAAAGGGCTTTAAAAGAGTCCAGTGTCTGTGATGTTCTGAGATGAACAGGAAGGGAGTTCCAAAGTCTTGGTGCAGCAGAACAAAATGCCCTGTCTCCCATCGTGCTGAGCCTGGTGGTGGGGACCTGAAGAAGGAAGCTGTCTGTTGAACGAAGGGTACGGATATGTTTCTGGGGAATGAGGAGTTCCTGGAGGTATGGTGGTGCCTGACCAGCCTTGCATTTGTAGGTGATCATTAGAAGTTTGTATTCAATCCGGGATGAAACAGGAAGCCAGTGCAGTTATTTCAGGATGGGGGTGATGTGTTCATATTTCCTGACCCTTTTTAGGATTCTGGCTGCACTGTTTTGGATGTACTGAAATTTTTACATTTTTGTTGGGAATGTCAGAAAAGAGGGAGTTGCAGTAGTCCAGCCCTGAGGGGATAAAGACATGGACAGGTGTTTCTGTGTCAGGAAGTGATAGAAGGGGCCAGCGTTTGGAGATGTTTCGTAGGTGGTGGAATGAAATCTTGCAAAGCTCCTTTATGTGGTTGTTAAAGTTTAACTGAGGGTCAAACTGTACTCCTTGGTTGGGGACTGAGGAGGAAACAGTTATGATATGACTGTCGAAAGTGAACTGGGACACTGAGGAGGAATGAATCTGCTGGAGGGTGCCAACAAGAAGTGCCTCGGTTTTGCTGCTGTCTAGCTGTAGGAAATTGCTGTTCATCCATGCCTTTATTTCCTCAAGGCATGCAGTGAGATGGGATGGCGCTGCAGTGGAGTTTGGAACAGTTTTTATGTAGATCTGTGTGTCATCAGCAGAACAATGGAAGGACAACCCCTGTTTACTGATAACACGACCAAGGGGAAGCATGTAAATTATGAAGAGAATAGGGCCGAGAACTGACCCTTGCAGGACACCACATGTCACAGGGAGTGATCTGGACTTGCATCCTCCCATGAGCACATATTTAGTTCTGTCAGTCAGTTATGATCAAAACCACTGCAGCACATCTGTTGACAATCCTACAGAGTTTTTGAGGCGATACAGAAGGACAGTGTGGTCCACTGTATCAAAAGCTGCTGTTAGGTCCAGAAGAACTAGCAAAGATGGTGATCCTGAATCAGCTACCATCAGCAGATCATTCGTCACCCTAAGCACAGCAGTTTCCGTGCTATGGGCTGATCGAAAACTGGACTGGAACTTTTCAAAATGGTTGTTTTGCTTTGGATGGTTTTGCAGCTGTGAAGCGACTGTCTTCTCCAGTACCTTTGACAGAAAAGGAAGGTTTCTGCAAGGGTTTCTTTAGACTAGGACAGATGACAGCACTTTTAAGGAGGGTGGGATGTAGCCAGTTTGTAGTGAGATATTTACAAGCTTAGTGATAGTTGGGCTCACAGTAGGCACAACAGACTTGACAAGAGCTGTCGGGAGGGGATCCAAGGTGCAAGTGGATAAATTAATTCCTCGCAGGGTTTATGAAACAACAGTGAAAGATAGAAAGGGTGGTGGGATTTCAGACAGTAAGTCTGGAACAGAGAAACACAGGAAGGCAGGGTCCGGCATGAAGGAGGGGATGTTGATAACCTTGGGTCTAAAAAAGTCAATAAAGGTATTACACAGCTCCTCTGTAGCTTCAATTTGTAAAGACAGTCGGGGTTTCACAAAATGGCTTACAGTGGAAAAGAGCTACTTTGAGTTACCAGAGTTTTTGTTGATTTGGCTGGAATAGAATTTACGTCGTGCATCCTTCAGGGCCTGGCAGTAGGACTTTTGATGGTCTTGGTAGGCGCATAGCCGCTGATGGCGCTGTAAGAGACGGCAGCCACTCCAGCCACTCCGCAGCACTGTTTCTCATTTTTCAATCCTTTTTTTTGTTTCTTCTTTCTTTTTCTTATCCTATGATTTACTGATAGGTATCCTATGGATACGGAAGTTTTTCACATTAGAGCCAGCTCTCTCGTTTATTCTAGAGAGGTTTTGCTGGCTCTCAGGAAGAGTACGCACGAAGTGAGGCACGACATCCCAGTGGAATTGTGGAGGAGATACCGGGGCTGCAAAGCCGGGGCTAAGCTAATGTCTAGGCTAGCGGACAATCAGAGGCATTATAAACCATTGCTTCCCTCCGTGATTATGGGGAAAGTCAACTCACTGCCGAATAAGATGGACGAGCTGTCCGCTCTAGAGAACCAGCGGATTTACCGTGAGTGCAGCTTGCTTATTCTGACGGAGACATGGCTAACCGATAGCGTACCGGACGCTAACGTGGACCTGCAGGGATTTACAGCTGTAAGAGCCGACAGAGACACGAAGGCGTGTGGGAAAAGAAAAGGTGGGGGACTCATCATCTACATCAACAGCCGTTGGTGCAACCCTGGCCATGTCACAGTCAAGGCAGTGTGGTGTTGCCCTAATCTGGAACTGCTAGCCGTTTGTCTGCGGCCATATTATCTGCCCAGGGAGTTCAGTCACGCGATCTCCATCTGTGTTTAAATCCCTCCGAGGGCAGACACAGCCGCTGCCTGTGAGAAAATACACAGCATCACAGCACGGCTGCAGGTACAACATTCTGAGGCCTTCATAATAATTTCTGGAGACTTTAATCATGTCACCCTGGACTCCATCCTGGCTACCTTCCACCAGGTCGTTAACTGCCCCACCAGGAAGAACAGGACAATAGATTTACTGTATACCAAAGTGAAGGAGGCATACAGAGTCACCGCCCTGCCCCCACTGGGCAAGTCAGACCACAACCTGGTGTACATACAGCCCCAATACACACCCCTGGTCCAAAGGCAGGCTGTCTCCACTCGTTCCATCCGGAGGTGGACTCCTGAAGCAGAGGAGGCACTGAGAGACCGCTACAACACCACAGAGTGGGATGTACTGCTGGGTGAACATGACGAGGACATTGAGGGGATGACGCACTGCATCACAGACTATCAGACTACCACAGACTACCACCCTCTGGAAGACTTCATGCATCGTTCCGGTCCCAAAGAAGAACTGGCCCAGTGAGCTGAATGACTCACATTCAGCCGGTGGCACTCACATCACATCTGATGAAGACGTTGGAGCGGCTCTTCCTCAAGCTCCTCAGACCCCAGGTGATGCACGCTGAGGATCCTCTACAGTTTGCCTACCGGGCAGAGGTTGGAGTAGAGGATGCCATCCTCTTCCTCCTGCACAGAGCCCACTCACATCTGAACAAGGGAAAAGGCACTGTAAGGATTACTTTCCTGGACTTTTCCAGTGCCTTCAACACTATCCAGCCCCTTGTACTCCAGGGAAAACTCTCCAGTATGCGAGTGGACCCGTGCCTGGTTGCTTGGATTTCCAGCTACCTCACCGACAGACCACAGTACGTCAGGCTGAAGGACATCATGTCTGACACTGTGGTCAGCAACGTGGGAGCTCCACAGGGGACTATACTTTCCCCTTTCCTCTTCACCCTGTACACCGCAGACTTCTGCTACAACTCGGACACGTGTCACATCCAGAAGTTTGCAGATGACACAGCCATCGTGGGGTGTATCAGTGGCGATGAGGAGGAGGAGTACAGGAGCTTGGTGAAGGATTTTGTTGTCTGGAGCCACAAAAATAACATACAGCTCAACACCTTCAAGACTAAGGAACTGGTCGTCGACTTTGGGAGGGACAGACCCAACCCCAGACGAGTTCTGATAGGGGTGGAGGAGGTGGAGGTCATGCAGACCTATAAATATCTTGGGCTGTGGCTGGACAACAAGCTGGACTGGACGAGCAACACGGGGCAGCTGTACAAGAAGGCCCAGAGCAGGATGTACTTCTTGAGAAGGTTAAGATCATTCAACATCTGCAAGAAGCTCCTGGGGATCTTCTACAAGTCTGTGGTCGCCAGCGCTCTAACCTACGCTGTGGTGTGCTGGGGGGGGAGCACCTCAAAGACAGACTTCTCCAGGCAGGAGAAGCTGATCAGGTGGGCTGGTTCTGTGGCTGGCACAAGGCTGGACCCTCTGGCTACTGTGGCAGAGAGAAGGACACTAAAAAAACGAACCTGTATCCTGGACAATGCCACCCACCCTCTGCACACGACCATCAGTAGCCAGAGAAGCAACTTCAGCAAGAGGCTGCTCCTCCCAAGGTGCAGGACTAATAGACTGAGGAACGCCTTTGTCCCCCGTGCCATGAAACTCTTTAACCACCACTTAGGAGGAGGAAGGGGGACGGAAAAGGAAAGGGCCTGAATGACCTTTTTGTAAATGGTGTTATTGCTGTTTTGCAGATATTTAAACTGTTATTTATCCATGCAGGAACCTCCCAAATGGATAAATAAAGTTGTCTGTCTGTCTGTCTGTCTGTCTGTCTGTCTGTCTGTCTGTCTGTCTGTCTGTCTGTCTGTCTGTCTGTCTGTCTGTCTGTCTGTCTGTCTGTCTGTCTGTCTGTCTGTCTGTCTGTCTGTCTGTCTGTCTGTCTGTCTGTCTGTCTGTCTATCTATCTATCTATCTATTTGTGAACGGTAAGTCCAGATTTTCTAAAATGGTGTTCCAGAGCACGACCAGCTGTTTTCAATTGGCGTAGTGCTGGTGTGTTCCAAGGAGCAGATTGTTCAAAACTGTCTTTGTGTGTTCTAATAGGGGCATGAAGTTTGAAAACACTGCTCAGGGATGCATTGTAATGTTCCGCCAGTTCATCAGCAGTTTTGAGGTCAGGGCAGATAATCTGCTGGAGATCTGCAACCATAGCGGTTGGGTCAATTTGTTTTCAGTTTCGAAAGGACATTGGATGCTTAGGTCTAATTTTAGGTAGTGGAAACATAAAGTCCATGGAAACCAGCTTATGGTCAGACACTATAAGATCATAGACCTGCAGGTTGTTAATAGGGTCTGAGGCAGTTATGACTAGATCTAGAGTGTGACCCCTGGTGTGTGGGTGTCTCCACTTGCTGTGGAGACAAAGACAGTCTAGCAGGCTCAGGGGTTGTCAACATGAATATTTATATCACCAACATTAAAAATGTTGGTTGACATGGAGCAGAGAGATGTAAGTAAATCATGTATTTCAGACAGAAATAATGATGGAATTAATGCTATGGAAATTTATGAAATATATATTATATGAAATATATATTTTATATATATATATATATATATATATATATATATATATATATATATATATATATATATATATATATATATATATATATATATATATATAATATATATATAATATATATATATTTATATAATATATATATATTTATATATATTATATATTTTTTATTGAAATATATATTTTCTATTAAAGGTCCATCAGGGAGCTCCTGGGAGGAGAGAAGTTTGTGTCCTGCTCAGTGGTGCTGCCAGCATTGTTTCATCTGTCCCCAATGATGAAACCTGTAAGGATGACCCAGCAGACTTGGCTAGATTCAAAGAGAACTTTACAACAGACATGGAAAGCCGTGAGGCTAAATAAACATCACATGACTGAGGACAGCAACTGCCACTGATCCTCGGTTCAAAGAGCTCAAGTGTCTGAGTGGACTCCAGAGACCAGAGGTGTGGAGGTCAGTCAGTCCTTTACTCAGGGAGGACCATAGCAGGAGGCCTAGAAAGCAAGAACCACTGGAGAAGCCAAAGATTTTTCAAACTATTTTCCTCAAATAAATTTGATGTAGAATCATTTTAATGGTTTTCTGAAAACTGGAAGCTGAAAACTAATTTGGACGCCAACTTGAACTTTCTACAGGCCGATCTGTGAACATTTTTCTGACATGAAATGGATCCGTGTTCTAAAATAGGTTGGAGATCCTGGTTTACAAGATCCTGATTGAAACAGCTCAGTTTCTATCAATCATCAGTTTGTTTCAAACATGGCTGTAGACAGAAAATCTTCCAGTGAAACATCAGAAAGTTCTTCACCTGATCCGTTCTTCTCATCCTTCAGGGAGTTCAGCTTCTTTACTGACCTCAGAGTCTGCAGTCTGCAGTCTGGACTCTCCAGAAAACCACACAGATGAAGAACTCCTGAATCCTGCAGGTTCTGGTTCCCGCTCAGGTCCAGTTCTGTCAGATTAGATGGGTTTTTCTTCAGAGCTGAGACCAGAGCTTCACAGCTGATCTCTGACAAACTGCAGTCCTCCAACCTGCAATCATACAGAAAAGTGTGTTCAGGAGCAGTGATGCAGCTGGAGGTCCAGGAACTTGGTCCATTCAGTCAGGTGGGACCCGCCCTGATGACAGACTGACAGATGACATTTTCACTGTTTGCTCATTTCTTTTGGATTTGGACCCAAAAACATGATCATGAATGAAAATGCAATAGATTAGAAATGACTTGAAATGAAGTTAAAACAGACGAGAAATCGAAATGTCATTGATCATCATGAATTATTCATGAGTAAATATTTACAATCCAATAGATTTAAAGCTTCCATTTTGAAAATGTCAGATTTCTAAAACTAAATAAAGATACACAGATTCGGTCACTGATTCAGTCACTAATTCAGGGTAAGAGGTAACACGACAGGTAACACGATGGGGGGGGGGGGGGTCGGTCAGGACACAGGGAGGAGGAGAAAGAAATGTGACTCCACTTGGCAGATGTTCCACATTTATTCTGTTATTGATTCATATTCCAAGTCAGTCTGCAAACAACTAAAGATCCTCTCATCACTACACAAATAGCACAAACTGACCTGCTGTCAACAAAATAAAGTCCATAAAACATTTAGCACACTAGCTAAATGCAGAAAGATAGTGGTCCATGTTCAACATAGACCTGCTAATGCTGCAGAGCTGGAACACAAGCAGATTGATCATCATCAGAAGAAAGATTCCTCACACAGGCTCTGACTACCAAGTGGAACAGGAAACGATCAAGCTCATACTGAGAAACACAGAACCACTGAGACCTACCACTGAGTCCTACATCCAACCAACATCCCCATGGCAACCCTTGCTGAACAGGATAAGCTGAATAAGCTGGGGGAAGTGCTAGAGCAATGTAGCTGACTTGGTTATCTGTCTGTTTGTTCCTTCTTTTTATTAAGATGAAATTCATGATATGTATTTCTATTAAAGGTCCATCAAGGAGCTCCTGGGAGGAGAGAAGTTTGTGTCCTGCTCAGTGGTGCTGCCAGCATTGTATCATTGTTCCTGAGTGATGGAAACCTGTGAGGATAACCCACTAGACCTGGCTAAATTCAAAGAGAACTTTACAACAGACATGGAAAGCTGTGAGGCTAAATGAACATCACATGACTACGGATAGCAACTGCCACTGATCCTCGGTTCAAAGAGCTCAAGTGTCTGAGTGGACTCCAGAGACCAGAGGTGTGGAGGTCAGTCAGTCCTTTACTCAGGGAGGACCATAAAAGGAGGCCTAG
Organism: Oryzias curvinotus; assembly: GCA_023969325.1. NCBI lineage: Eukaryota > Metazoa > Chordata > Actinopteri > Beloniformes > Adrianichthyidae > Oryzias > Oryzias curvinotus. The sequence continues at coordinate 24,000,488 of CM043707.1, forward strand.
AAAGCAAGAACCATTGGAGGAGCCCCCACCACCTAAAAAAAGAGCTGCTCTTCTGCTGACTCAAGAATCTTCATCTGATGAAGACCAGGACTGCATTGAACAAGCCAGAGCCCTTAATCAGCTTGGAGGACTGGCCCCTCCACAGACAGACTGAGAAAGTCTTTAGTCCCTCCTGCTTATAGATAATCCAACAAAAATATCCTCTGCAGCTCCCGGGTTTGTTCAGTGCTTTGAAAACTGGCTGGATTGTGGTTCTGACATGTTTTTTAGGCATATTTGTTTTTTTTTAGTTTGAATAGTTTTAATGACTGATACATTTATTGTTTAGCTGTTTATTAAATACATATCATTTCTTGTTTTTATTGTCAAAGTGACAGTTTTTCATTTCTAGTGGTAAATGAATCTGCAGTCATTTCTGGTTTTCAGTGACTGAATGATGCACTGAGCAAAGATCACTTTGTGTGTTTTTGTTGTTCTAGTGACATTCAAAGGAAGTGTCTGTTCTAGATTCAATGTTTAAAGATCTTTTCAAACTATTTTCTTCAAATTTAGAATCATTTGATGTAGAATCATTTGAATGGTTTTCTGAAAACTGGAAGCTGAAACTAATTTGGACGCCAACTTGAACTTTCTACAGGCCGATCTGTGAACATTTTTCTGACATGAAATGGATCCGTGTTCTAAAATAGGTTGGAGATCCTGATTTACAAGATCCTGATTGAAACAGATCAGTTTTTATCAATCATCAAAACAATGAATTCAATTGATGAAGAAAATCTGAACCAATCATCAGTTTGTTTCAAACATGGCTGTAGACAGAAAATCTTCCAGTGAAACATCAGAAAGTTCTTCACCTGATCCGTTCTTCTCATCCTTCAGGGAGTTCAGCTTCTTTACTGACCTCAGAGTCTGCAGTCTGCAGTCTGGACTCTCCAGAAAACCACACAGATGAAGAACTCCTGAATCCTGCAGGTTCTTGTTCCCGCTCAGGTCCAGTTCTATCAGATTAGACGGGTTTTTCTTCAGAGCTGAGACCAGAACTTCACAGCTGATCTTTGACAAACTGCAGAACCCCAACCTGCAATGAGACAGAAAAGTGTGTTCAGGAGCAGTGATGTCCAGGAACTTGGTCCATTTAGTCAGGTGGAACCCGCCCTGATGACAGACTGACAGATGACATTTTCACTGTTTGCTAATTTCTTTTAGATTTGGACCCAAAAACATGATCATGAATGAAAATGCAATAGATTAGAGACGACTTGAAATGAAGTTAAAACAGATGAGGAACTGAAATGTCATTGATAATCATGAATTATTCATGACTACATATTTACAATCCAATAGATTTAAAGCTTCCATTTCAAAAATGTCAGATTTCAAAAACTAAATAAAGATACACAGGCTGCGTCCAAATTCCCGCCCTACTCCCTAACTCCTTGTTAGGGAGGACTGTGAGGATGGAGGACTGTGTCACTGATTCAGGAGTTTAACAGGAAACAAGATGGGAGGGGGGGGCGGTCAGGACACAGGGAGGAGGAGAAAGAAATGTGACTCCACTTGGCAGATGGTCCACATTTATTCTGTTATTGATTCATATTCCAAGTCAGTCTGCAAACAACTAAAGATCCTCTCATCACTACACAAATAGCACAAACTGACCTGCTGTCAACAAAATAAAGTCCATAAAACAATAAAACTGAGTTTGTCATTATGAACATAAACTCCTTATAATATGCTAAATAGAATTCAATCTCTTTTAAACCACGTCAATGTCACTCCTCAGCAAACGTGACAACAGTGACACCTAGTGACCACAAAAACAACAGCACAAATAAATGAGTAATGCAACTATAACAAATGGATTCAAACACTTCTCTTTTTTCAGCTACTCAATACTGAAAATGAACTGCAGAAGTTTTGGTGACCTCCGTCTGAATGGCCATGCCACATGTATCCGACCCGTACGCTTTCGATACGCTACAAAAGTCATAATTCTGCATTGAAGTAGTCAGGTTTAGAGCAAACACGTTATATGCTGTTTTATAACTTGTGTATTTTCATAATGATGGCATAATGAAGTGTAACACAAAAAATGAATTCTATTAATTGCATTTTTGGGATACCTTTTGAGTATTTTCATACTGTGACCGACCCAGCGCCATCTTGTCACATTTGCAACGTACATCTGATGATCCAGAACATGATGAGAACGAACAGGAAAAACAAAATAGGAATATAATATTCGGCGGACAAGATAAAAGGAAGTAAGCTATATTAAATTATATGACATAGAATAAATCACCATTACGCCCCACGCTGCTGGTAAAGATTATAAAGTGGATTTAAACATCTTTAGAAGTAGGCTAACGCCGGAGCAACTAGCTAGCTTGCGCTAGCACTATTTTAGCTACTTCGTCACTTTTTTGTAAGTATGCTGTATACATCATAAATATACTTTGAAATGCAATTAATGAGATTTTGGTTCTGTTCAAACATGTTAAAATTAATTTTTGTTTAGTTAAAATGTATTTCAGTGTTTAAGAAGTATGCTATTGTAGTAAGCTAACTTGAGTTCTTTCTAGCCCAATACTGCTCAACTGTAACTCAGCTTTATGCTAGGGTTGCCCCACCCAAATTGGCCAGTTTGAAAGACTGTCATGTATGCTTTATGATCTTAATGTTTGAATGAAAACTTGCTGTTCTTAAAAATTGTGACTTTTTTAAGTTTGTGAGTTACCTTTGTTGGCAGAAATTAAAACACAATTTTTGTTCACTTCTAGTGAATAAGGATAGTATGCAAGTACAAGCCAGGCATTATAAAACTCTGCAGGAAATGTACAAAAAGTAGAAGCCCAACGTAGCTGATGTACAGGTTTTTTGATCTGGAGTTTCAGGCCAGACGAGCTTACATTGATTATGGAGCCCATCCATCCATCTATCCATCTTCCTCCGCTTATGGTCGGATTTTAGCTAATAACTCAAATGGAGCTAAAGTTCCATCTAAGTAAAAGTCTTTTATTGAAACTAAGCCACGAATTCTCCACAGGGCAAAAGTCTTATCTGTAGATGATGGAGGAAACAGAGGGTTAAGATGGAGTGGGGACATGAGAGAGATTTTTTTAATTTCCAAGGTACTGTTTGAGTTGAGTCCATATCTTTAAACAATGCTAAATTATGATGTTATCGGTATAAGATGTGAGAGATAATTTAAGAGGCAGGCACAGAAGAGAGAATAAAGTAGCAGAGGCAAAAGTACAAGATGATTCCTCTATTAGTGACCAGACTGTCTTAACAATGTGACCATGACACCAAAATAATATTGTTCGGATATTTGGAGGCCAATAATAAAAAAAAAAGTTTGGTAGGGAAGGGCCACAATTGTCTTTGCTTTTCTGTAATATGGTTTTTCCTCATCCTTGGAGGCTTTTTTTCCCATAGAAATTGGGCAATAGAATTGTCAAGGGGCCTGAAGAATTGATTTGGAATAAATACTGGTAGGCATTGAAAAAAATAAAGAAATTTAGGCAGCACAATTAATTTAATCCAGTAATGGGATAAAGTTGGTTTTGAAAATATCAGAAAATTCCTTAGTCACCTGAACGCCTAGATACTTAATGACAGATGGAGAGATTTTAAAAAGTAAGTTTGAGGGGGAGTAGGCCTCCGGATTCATAGGAAAAAGTTCACTTTTATTTAGGTTTAATTTGTGGCCAGAGATCTAACCAAACTCCCTCAGCAGAGCTAAAACTGGTGGCATGGAGACAGTTTGATCTGAAATAAATAATAAAAGCTCATCTGCATATAAGGCTACTTTATGATCTACATCGCCCCTCAAAATACCACACATAGAGCTAGTTCTAATGACCGCCGCAAGCGGTTCAATGGCTAGCGCAAATGAAAGAGGGGAAAGAGGACAACCCTGTCTAGTTCTACGGCCCAAGGGGAAGAATTCTGAGTAGTCGTTATTAGTGCGAACACGTGCCATAGGTGATGTGTACAGTAATTTGATCCATGACAGAAATTTAAAGCCAAAGCCAAAGTGTCTCAGAGTATAAAACAGGTAAGGCCACTTGACCCAATCAAAGGCCTTTTCAGCATCCATAGAGATGAGCATTTCAGGGGTGCCAGTTGAAGAAGTGCGGTATAAAAAATGTATAAGCCGCCTAATATTGTGATATGAATGTCTGGTTTTAATAAAGCCAGTTTGGTCAGGACTGATTAATGTGGGCGTTATTGGCTCTAAGCGTTTTGCCAGCAGTTTTGCTAAAATGTTAACATCCGCACACAGCAGAGATATAGGCCTATAACTGCTGCAGCATCTGGGATCTTTATCCTTCTTTAGGATAAGAGAGATTGTGGCCTGTCGCAAAGTTGCCGGTAAGGCACCAACGATATCATTGTCCATCCCGATGGTTTACTGCAAATATCATCAACTGCCATTTTAAAGGGACATCGCCCAACCCTAGTCTGAAAATGTATTTTCATGATATTAGGATTTTTTTTTTACTGTCATAGATGATTGAATATATTCTAAAAAAAAAAAACAGGAGGAGAGAGTATCATTTATGAGTAATATCAGCTGAAGCCTGTAACATGTTTAGCATTAGAGGGGATAATTTATCCATAAAAACCTTAAAAGATTCAGATGGGAACCCATCCGGTCCAGGACTTTTCCCACTCTGCATAGACATGACAGCGTTCTTTAGTTCTTCAGCAGTGAAAGGCTTATCCAATTGAGCAGCTACATCTGCTTCAACTGTGGGAATATTAAGATGTGAAAATAATAAAAATCCCAAATGTATCATTGATAGTTTGAGGATTAAGTGTGAGTTTATCAGAGGTAGAGAGTTCGGTAATATTTTGAGCTGCTGTTGACTATCTGATCTGGTGTGAGAGTATTTTATTAGGCTTATCCCCAAACTCATAAAAGCTATAACGGGTCCTGAGTATTAATTGCACTGCCTCATCGGTGGCCATCGAGTCAAGTTCTGCCTTTTTTATAAGCAAATCCTTAGATAGATCAGCACTGGGGGATTCTACACACTTATTTTGCAGTTCTGATATGACAGAATAAAGATCACGGCTCTTTTATGAGGCAATCTTATTTTTATAGGCACTGTATGATATTATTTCCCCTGTCAGAAATGCTTTACATGCTTCCCAAATTGAAATTGCAGATGCATCTGGTGTATTATTAGTAGAAATATAAAGGTCTATACGTTCACTAATAAACTGAACAAAGTCTGTGTCTTTGAGAAGCAATGGGTTAAAGCGCCATGGAGACCATGACAAAGAGTTGTCTGGGGGGGAAATATCAAGCGTAACAGGTGAATGATCTGATATTACTATGGGGGTGTATTCACAGGAGTTGACTGTTGAGAGCAAATTGTTATCAATGAGGAAAAAATCTATTCTAGAAAAAGAACTGTGCACCGGCAAACAAAAGAAAAATGCTTAACATTTGGATTAAAATGACGCCCGACATCTGTGACACCACATTGTGACATGAACAATTGTATGGCTTTAGAGGATTTGGACACAGAATAGGGCTTAGATGAGGAACGATCCAGTGTTGGGTTAAGGCAACAGTTAAAATCCCCTCCCATTACAAGCTGGCTGTTATTTAAATTAGGAATAGAAAGAAAACATTTCTTAAAAAATTCCTCACTGTCAAAGTTTGGACCATACACATTCACTAATGTGAGACTCTTACCACAAATTCTGCATGAAACTATAATGTAGCGGCCATTGGGGTCTGATATTACCTCAGTAACAGAAAATGGAACTGATTTATGGACAAGAACAGCCACACTTCGGGCTTTACTGTTAAATGATGAGTGATAAAGTTGCCCAACCCACCCAAATCGCATCTTCAAGTGATCAGCTACTGTCAGATGAGTTTCCTGCACGAATGCAATCTATGTGTTTAGCTGTTTTAAATGACTGATTACCTTCTTTCTTTAAATTGGAGAATTTAATCCCTTCACATTCCAACTAACAAACCGTAAGGCTCTTCCAGGAGCTGGTGGGGCATTAGGACCCAGCATATCCTGTGTTTGAGTAAGGTGATTCTGGCCCCAATACTCTGATATTAATACACTTTACCGGAAATGTAGCACAAAAAAAAAATAATAACAACAAAAAAATGATAAAACACAACAAAAAGAAAATTCAGTTGTTACAAAAGGTAACAACCAACCTTCTGATATATTTATCAGCATATTTTAATACTTCCTTAATCCTAACTCCCTGCTACCACAATAGGGCTACAAAAATATAAGAGCAATTCAGTTTCAAGACAATAACCTTATTCAACCACAGACCTGTATATAAGAAAAAGAAAAAAGAAAACACTACCTGTTTGCAGCTTAGCTTTTTTAACATCAACTCAAATCACACTTTAAAGAGCCAATCAGTAGAATGTTCAGATTAGGCACACATTCACTTTTTCTCTCCGTCCTGCAAGGTGATGCAGAGTTTGGATGGGAAAAGTAAGGATGGTCGGATCCTCTCTCATACAGCTCAGCAATGGCAGCACGGTATTCATTACGCAGCTTCATCACGTCTGGACTGTAGTCATCGTAGAAACGGATCGCATGTTCCTTGTAGGATAAATCCTTCCTTTTACGGGCCTCGTGGATAATTAAATCCTTCACCTGGAAATGGTGTAAACAGAGAATCACAGGAAGCGGTTTGGCTCCCCGCAGCGGCTTGGTCACAGGTACCCGATGAGCTCGGTCAATCTCTGGAGGTGTGGGAAGAATGTCCGGACCAAAAACTTCACTGAGGAGCTGTGAGAAGAACGCTCTTGGACGAGGGCCTTCCATGTTCTCAGGTAGGCCAACGAGGCGAATGTTGGAGTGCCTGCTGCGCCCCTCCAGGTCCGCCACCTTTGATCGGAGCAGATCATTGTCTGCTGCAGCGTGCTACACTGCTTCTCCAAATCTAGCCACAGGGGTTGCAAGCCAGTTACTTCAGTGCCGGTCCCAAGCCCGGATAAATGGAGAGGGTTGCGTCAGGAAGGGCATCCGGCGTGAAAATTGCCAAAATAACCATGTAAATCATCCACAACACATTAGATATACTGGATCGGTCGAGGCCCGGGTTAACAACGACCATGAATAGGAAGGAACCGTGGTGTGAAGGAAAGGAATCTGGAGGGACAGATGGTCGTGGACTTTGCGAAGAGGATGGAAATGGCTGTAGTCAAGACTTACTTCCAGAAGAGAGAGGAACATAGAGTGACATACAGAAGTGGAGGTAGGAGTACTCAGGTGGACTACATTCTATGTAGACGAGGTCATTTGAAAGAGGTTAATGACTGCAAAGTGGTGGTAGGAGAGAGTGTAGCCAGACAGCACCGCATGGTGGTGTGTAAGATGACTCTGGAGGTCAGGAAGAAGAGAGGGAAAACAGAAAAGAAGACCAAGTGGTGGAAGCTACAGAATGAAGAAACTTGTGAGGAATTTAGGCAGAAGTTGAGACAGGTCCTGGGTGGTCAGGAAGAGCTCCCAGATAACTGGGAAACTACAGCAGAGATTATCAGGGAAACAGGTAGGAGGGTGCTAGGTGTGTCATCTGGAAAGAGGAAAGACGGTAAAGACACTTGGTGGTGGAATGAGGAAGTACAAGAATGCGTCCAGAGGAAGAGGTTGGCTAAAAGGAAGTGGGATGTAGAAAGGACTGAGGAAGGTAGACAGGAGTACAAGGCAGCGCCGCGTAGAGTGAAGAGAGAGGTAGCAAAGGCCAAACAGAAAGCTTACGATGAGCTATATGACAGGTTAGACACAAAGGAAGGAGAGAAGGACTTGTACAGGCTAGCCAGACAGAGATGGGAAGGACGTGCAACAGATAAGAGTGATTAAGGACAGAGATGGAAAGGTGCTAACAACCCAGGACAGTGTACAGAAAAGATGGAAGGAGTATTTTGAGGAACTGATGAACGAGGAAAATGACAGGGAAAGAAGGGAGGAAGATGTGGTTGTTGTGGAGCAGGAAGTAGCAGAGATTGGAAAGGATGAGGTTAGGAAGGCTCTGAAAACGATGAAGAGTGGAAAGGCCGTTGGTCCTGATGACGTACCTGTGGAGGTATGGAAGTGCTTAGGAGAGACAGCAGTGGAATTTCTAACGAATTTGTTCAATAGGATTCTAGAGAGTGAAAAGATGCCTGAGGAATGGAGGAGAAGCGTTCTGGTCCCGATCTTTAAGAACAAGGGTGACACACAGAACTGCAACAACTATAGAGGAATAAAGTTGATGAGCCACACAATGAAGCTGTGGGAAAGAGTAGTGGAAGCCAGGCTTAGGAAGAAGGTGGAGATTTGTGAGCAGCAGTATGGTTTTATGCCCCGTAAGAGCACCACTGATGCCATTTTTGCTTTGAGAATGTTGATGGAAAAGTACAGAGATGGTCAGAAGGAGCTGCATTGTGTGTTCGTAGATTTAGAGAAGGCGTATGATAGGGTGCTGAGGGAGGAGCTGTGGTACTGTATGAGGTCATCTGGAGTGGCAGAGAAGTATGTCAGAGTAGTTCAGGACATGTATGAGAGAAGTATGACGGTCGTGAGATGTGCTGTGGGCCAGACAGAGGAGTTCAAGGTGGAGGTGGGACTACACCAAGGATCAGCTTTGAGTCCCTTTTTTTTGCTATGCTGATGGACAGGCTGACAGATGAGGTAAGACAGGAATCTCCCTGGACAATGATGTTTGCGGATGACATTGTAATTTGCAGTGAGAGTAGAGAGCAGGTAGAGGAACAGCTAGAGAGGTGGAGGTTTGCTCTGGAAAGAAGAGGCATGAAGGTCAGTCGTAGTAAGACTGAATACATGTGTCTGAACGAAAGGGATCAAGGTAGAAGCGTTAGGTTACAGGGGGCTGAGGTGAAGAAGGTGCAGGAGTTTAAGTACTTGGGGTTAACAGTTCAGTGTGATGGGGAGTGTGGAAAAGAGGTGAAGAGGTGAGTGCAGGCAGGTGGGAGCGGGTGGAGGCAAGTGTCAGGAGTGTTGTGTGACAGAAAAGTGTCAGCAAGACTCAAAGGAAAGGTGTAGAAGACAGTGGTGAGACCAGCTCTGCTCTATGGGTTAGAGACGGTAGCAGTGAGACAGAGACAAGAGGCTGATATGGAGGTAGCGGAGATGAAGATGTTGAGGTTCTCCTTAGGAGTGACCAGGTTAGGCAGGATAAGGAACGAGTACATCAGAGGGATGGCTCATGTTGCCTGTGCTAGCGACAAAGTCAGAGAAGCCAGACTGAGATGGTTTGGACATGTTCAGAGGAGGGATAGTGGATATATTGGTAGAAGGATGTTGGAGATGGAGCTGCCTGGCAGGAGGGCAAGAGGACGGCCAAAGAGGAGATATATGGATGTCTTAACAGAGGACATGAAGTTGGCTAATGTTAGGGTAGAAGATGTTCATGATAGAGTGAGGTGGAAAAGGATGATTCGCTGTGGTGACCCCTGATGGGAAAAGCCGAAAGATAAAGAAGACACTGCTTCTCCACGTCTGTAAGACGTTTTTCAACTGCTCCAGCGTTTTCCTCCAATGACATAGTACGATCATCGTGGACAACAATAGAAGCCTCTATAGCCGCGTTTACATGGGCAAAAGTAATCGGAAAGAACGCCTGATCGGAAAGAAAATGCGTCATGTAAACGCGCCGTTTGGAATAGTCTGCCCCGGTCAGACTCTTTCGGATCAAACTTGCTTTCCGATCGAGATAGGTGGGTTATACCTATCATTTATCAGATCGTGGAGCATGTAAACGGTCATTCCGATCGTGTGTCACTTCTGCTCTGGTTTACGTCATTCATAGACGGTGTTTCACTGAGAGAAAGCTTTGGAGCTCATACGGGACCGACCAGGAGGCCCCGCGTAAAGCGCCGCGCCGCTCTCGCCCCGCTGGCTCTCCTCTCTCTTTCAACCCTCACGAAGGAGATGCGGGGGGGATGCGTACCCATGACGTCTGGACCCGGCACCCGAGCTCTGCGTTCGGGCTCCAGTGCCAGTGGACCGAGTGAACCTCTCTGAGCAGGGCAGCGGAATTTATTAATACGTGTTTGAGGGGGGGGGGGGGGGGGGGTGCTTTGTTACGTGTGCGTTTTGTTATTTCGTTATGTGTGAGAATTCGAACTGCGAGCGGACCCGCCGCTCTGGGTTAGCGGCTGCAGGACTCAGGAGAACCGAGCAGAGCACGAGCCGCCAGCTCACACACAGCGGAGCGGCTTGGGGCAGTGTGTGAGCTTTTCAGAGCAGAAATGTCGCTCAGTCCTTAGAAACTGTTCAAAAAATCACATGGAATTGTGTTTCCAGTTGAGCCCCGACAAAATAAAGGCTGATGTTATTCACAGACATTTACGTCCAGCCAAGCTGCCGATTGCAGCGTTTCCCCGCATGGTGTTGGATTTTGTGTCCATCAAAAAGCTAATGTTGTTAGCCCGTGTTGTTAGCCCCTCCTAACACTGGGTTCTCCGTTTTTCCTCAAAAAAAGCACTGACCCCACGGATTAAATATAAAATGATGAGCGAACAGGACCTTTATAATATTCATAACATTAACAAAAGCCCGTATATTATCGTCTCGTATATTACTGAGCTGCTGCATAAAAGTCTGTCTGTGGCAGCAACGGTGTATTTACAACGGGACCTACTTCCTCATCCGGGTGTTTTTACACTACTGCGCATGCCCAAATGATTCATTCCGACGGAAAGTGTGACCCATGGGAACGTTTGTTCTAATCGGTAAAAGGTTTTCTGTGCCCATGTGCACGGGTTTATTTTAACCCGACCACTGATCCGATCAAGATATTCTGCCCATGTAAACGCGGCTTATGTTGGCCAGTTTCGTGGCGGAAGTTTCAAACGAGGACTTAAACTCAGTGGAGAGGCCCTCATTATGTCGCTCCAGCAGAGCTGTGATGTCTTCCAGGGCTAAATTAGTGCCAGCAGCTGCTAGGCCAGGGTTGGGCCCTTCTCTGTCAGTTTGTCTAGTTTTCGGCTTCGACAGTTTTATAATAAATTTATCTGGAATAGTTTCGAAAAGTAGTTCACAGTCACCAAATGTGGCATCAGGAAGGTGTCTACAGGTTAATAAGGTTCAACTTTCGAAATGCCCATGAGGAGCAGGTTGAGCATGCGTGTTGCAGCTCTCACTCCATACCGGAAGTTCACCGTTTTATCAAAAAATTTACCCATTTAATTAAGCTTGTAATGGACAAAAGAAGGCTGTAAGACTGCCTAAGACACTAAATGGAATGCACATTTGTACAAGTTAAAATTGAAATTTTGTTTATTGTCCAATTTTTACTATAGAAGTTCTTGAGCTTTACTCATTGCTATTTTTGGATTTATTTTATAGGGGGACCAACAGCTGATAGAAGCTGTTTCAGAGAGGAAGACAGCCAAATGACTGACAGCTTGTGTTCTGAGGCCATACACTGTTGAAACATGCAGCAGATGAAGGAAGTGTAAAAAGGAAAATGAGGCAGACCTTCAACTACCGCCAAAAAATTATCCATGCTCCAATGAAATCATCTGATCCAAATTCAACAACCAAACCCAAAATAGTAATATTCACGAGCCAGTAATTTAATAATAAGAACTACTTATCCTGTCGGATCTGCATTTGACAAACATTCCACAAACCTCTATAGCAGGGGTGGCAAACATACGGCCCGCTGGCCGAATCCTGCCTGCCAGATGGTTCAATCCGGCCCACACATGAAGAGTAAAAACTATAACAATGTTTAAAAAAGAAAGCACGTTTCTAGTCCATTCCTTTGGCGAGTTATGATTTTTTTAAAGAAATAACTTTAACTTCCTTTTCTTCAGCAAAGGAAAAGCAAAACAGGTCAAACAGCACATCTCTGCACCTGCCAAAAGCAAAACCTAATAGCTCTGTGTCTGGGTAAGATGCAGTTCGGCTCCCTGTGAGCCTCACCACTGTTACGCTGCTATAAGAATGATCAGTAGTGACACCCTAATGACCAAAATGTTGTCAAAAAGAAAAAAAAGGGTTGAAGTGGAGGGCTGAGCTTTTCGGTAAAAATTGAAAGAGTTTTATTTGTTCACAGAGTTAAATGAAAAACCTGCATGCTTGGTATGTCATTGCAGTGCTCCAAGAATACAACTTTCAGCACCACTATGAGACTCACCATAAAGAAAAGTTTCACCATTTACAGTTAAGAAAAAAGAAGATTTACCAACTATTAGCTGGACTGACAAAATAACCATCTGAATTTACTTCAGCCGTGACGTCGATGAAGGAGCAGTGACACCTAGCTACCTTATTGCAAAAATGTTGGTGCAAACATCAAAACCATTTTCGGATGGTGAACTGATTGAAAAATGCTGAAGGCTACAGAAGTCTTGTGCCCCAAAAAACAATCAACCTTTGCTAGCATAAGTCTGTCAAGGATTACGATCCCATACAACATCTATGAGGAGACTTGGGCACCAAATGAAAGAATCCAGTAATTTAGTGTATTTTTGGTCACTATTGATGAAAGCATCGATACAGATATATACAACTGTGCATATTTATAAGAGATGCTGAAGAGATGTCAAGAGTTTCTTGAGTTGATGGACACAACAACAGTTGATGACATAGTCAGCTCTCTAGTTACTGTGCTGGATAATGTTGGAGTGAACTGGTCACGTGATCTCATTTGGTCACTGATGGCGCCAAATCAAAGGTCAGGAAGAAGGCAGGTGTTGCCACAAAATTCAGGCAGAAACCAGGAAAAGACTCTTGGACATGTCATCGTGTTTTGCTCACTTGAATGACAGTAAATGTGTTTCTGCACAGGACCTGAATCCTGATATAGATGGATGGGTAAAGCTTCAGGAGAAAAAGGAGGTTAACTCCAAACTCTTATGTTCACAAAGGCTTGCAGGTTTAACTCAGCTTAATTTTTCATTGATTTGCACATTTACATTTTTGGCAGATGTTTCATTTTTTTCTGTAGCCCATCGAGTTTATTATTGGGATTGCTTCAGTGTCAGATGTAAAATATTGAGTCTGTGTAAAATTGAATAAACCAATTTTTTAAAGTGAATTGCATTTTATTTTACATCCATTGGCCTCTGTTAATGAGTGAATGTGTAATAATAAGTGATTAGGCTACCGTGTTGGTTGAGGCATTTTTTCTAAGTAAAAAAATAAATAAATAAAATAGCTGTTGTTTGCTTTTATAATACTGGTCCGGCCCACTTAGGATCATTTGCCTTGAATGTGACCCCCGAACCAAAATTAGTTTGACACTCCTGCTCTAGCATGAATATACCCAGAATATTACACCCAGAAAGCTTCTGATATTAACTGTAGGAACTCATTTAATCCAACATTGGAGAACTTCTAACCAAAATTAGCTTAACTTGATTAGTTAGCAGAAAATCTCCACATAAACAAAGAGATTTCACCCTAAACAAAAAAAACAAAAAAAAAATGGGTTCACCGCTCTCATGGACGCACACCTAAGCTTATAAAACAGAACTGTTCTTGAAACATTGCCATTTGGTGCCCGGTTTACTTCTGTTTCCAACTTGTTATTGTATCTACTCAGATAATAACGGCACCCTCTCGTGGTGAACTTTAGAACAACTTCCCAGTCCACTCTTCAGGATAACCATATTTAAGTTTAGTCCTTGGTGGTGAGAGCTAGACTGCAGGAAAGTAAAAATACATTTATTTGTTTTGTGGATTTAGAAAAAGCATTTGACTGGATAAATAGAGATCTCCTAGAATATAAATTACTCATGTATGGTATTAATGGTAAGTTTCATAAAGCAATTCAAGCTCTGTACAAGGCTCCATTGGCCTGTGTAAAGGTGAATGAGCTAAAAACTGGCTGATTTCCTACACCATTTGGAGTCAAGCGAGCTCTTTATGTTAGGTCCAATTGAAAAAGAGGACAAAGATCCTCCACTCAGAGCAGAAGAGCTCCCCCTACAGGTGAAAGTAGGGCACTTTAAAGGCATTCCAGAGGAGAAAAGACTGAGGTCTGTGAGCTCTGTTTTATTGTCCTTTGCATGAAAAAAACAGACTTTGTTTGTATGAGGTTTGTACGCTTCAACAACAAGCTAGCATTTAGGGACTGTAGCTAATTGGATAGAACAGCTAGCAGACCAATCAATGTCGTTGACGATGAGGGTCTGTGTGAAATGATACGCATAGCAAGCAACGACCAAGCCTACCAACTTCCCTCTAGAGCTACTACTGTGAAAAACATCAGCAACCTACACGAAGATGAAAAAGATGAAGGAGGCGTTGGAAGAGACCCGTGCAGCTCAATGGGGATTACTGGACTTCTCTCTGTAATCACAACTACCTGGAGGTTACGGGACATAATTTGGATTTAGAGTGGAACTGAGGTCAAATGCTTGAACTGTGGAAATTCATGATATGTATTTCTATTAAAGGTCCATCAGGGAGCTCCTGGGAGGAGAGAAGTTTGTGTCCTGCTCAGTGGTGCTGCCGGCATTGTATGATCGTTCCTGAGTGATGGAAACCTGTGAGGATGACCCAGCAGACTTGGCTAAATTCAAAGAGAACTTTACAACAGACATGGAAAGCTGTGAGGCTAAAATGAACATCACATGGCTGAGGATAGCAACTGTCACTGATCCTCGGTTCAAAGAGCTCAAGTGTCCCGGCTGCCTCTGCTGCTACGGTGGGGGTCTTGGTGAGGGGATTGCTTGTAGAGAATTTCTCCATTAAGGGATGAATAAAGTTTATCTAATCTAATCTCCTCTACCTCCTTCTTTTTACATCCCATCATCCACTTTAGACGAACATAAAGACCTACTCAAGCACAGGTGCTATCTCACCTTTGCACAGGTGGTTTGTGTGACTGAATGAAATGTTTCACGTGTTGATCCAAATGCACAAGTATGCGTGTGTGAACATCAGTTGTATTGTATATATATTGACATGTTTTGTATATGGGCTTTTTGTGGCATCAACTGGTATGTTTGCAGCATTTGGGTGTGTGTGTGTGTGGACAGGCACCGCCCCCTTTTAGATTTATATAACTTATAAACGTTACTGTAAGGATGGTAAACATCCAGCAACTTGTTGCTTTATGTTGCTTCACGGTTCTACCCCCCCCCCCCCCTTTAATCACCCTCCTGATTGACTGGTTTTCTAAAAACTAATTTGGACGCCAACTTGAACTTTCTACAGGCTGATCTGTGAACATTTTTTCTGACATGAAATGGATCTGTTTTCTAAAATAAGTTGTAGATCCTGATTTACAAGACCCTGTTTGAAACAGATCAGTTTTTATCAATCATCAGAACAATCAATTCAATTGATGAAGAAAATCTGAACCAATCATCAGTTTGTTTCAACACGGTTGTAGACAGAAAATCTTCCAGTGAGTTCAGAAAGTTCTTCACCTGATCCGTTCTTCTCATCCTTCAGGGAGTTCAGCTTCTTTACTGACCTCAGAGTCTGCAGTCTGCAGTCTGGACTCTCCAGAAAACCACACAGATGAAGAACTCCTGAATCCTGTAGGTTGTTCCAGCTCAGGTCCAGTTCTGTCAGATTAGACGGGTTTTTCTTCAGAGCTGAGCCCAGAACTTCACAGCTGATCTTTGGCAACCTGCAGTTCTTCAACCTGCAATCAGACAGAAAAGTGTGTTCAGGAGCAGTGATGCAGCTGGAGGTCCAAGAACTTGGTCCATTCAGTCAGGTGGGACCTGCCCTGATGACAGACTGACAGATGACATTTTCACTGTTTGCTCATTTCTTTTGATGAACACAAAATCCATGCGAGGAATGCTGCAGTCTGCATCTTGGCTGCACGTAAATATGTGGGAATAACATCAGCCTTTATTTTGTCAGGACATGACTAGAAACACAAAGCCACGTGATTGTTTGAACAGTTTCTAAGGACTGAGCGACATTTCTGCTTTGAAAAGCTCACACACCGCCCCAAAGCCGCTGTGTGAGCTGGAAGTCCAAGCAATGCTCAGACATACGATTCTCCTGAGTCCTGCAGCCGCTAACCCAGAGCGGCAGATGTTCACAGTCCAAAGTCTTCCACACATAACAAAACAACAAAATGCAAACGTAACAACGCATCCTCCCCTCCCCTCAAACACAAAGTTATAATCCGGCTGCTCTGCTCAGAGACATGGTTTGCTTGGTCCACCCAAGCACCCGAGCCCGGACCGCGCAGGGTTCAGACGTCATGGGGCACGAAGCGCTCCCCCCCGCACCCCCCTCGTGAGTGGTGTAAGAGAGGGGAGAGGCGAAGAGCCAGCGGGGCGAGGGTGGGGCGGCGCTTCGCTGAGTCTGCAGAGCAGTAAGTAAGCAGGTTCAGGTGGATTTCAGCCAGAGTTCAGGGTTAAAGTCAGGGTAGTTTAAACATGCTTTCTGGAATTCTTCCCTGCATCTGATATATATACCATAACAAAAATACCAAACAGTAACACTCAACATTTTCACATTTGCTAGGGAAATGAACAAAAATGTCAAAAAGTCATAACACTATATAACAGGTTAAAAACTAAAACTAAAAATTGACTTCCGGTGACGACATTGACATGGCAACTGCTTAGGGTCTACCCGCCGCTGAATAAAAACAAAATAAGGTGGCAAAATAACGAGTTGGCTGTACCAAAAATATATTCCACTATGAGTTCTGCTACAAGACAAAAAACACTCCATCAGACATTGAAACAGGATAACCTGAAAGAAAAAGACAAAGTACGTAAGATACAGGACCGGACTACTGCGAAGACAGGAGTTAGCGCTAGCACTAGCACCGACGGTAGCAGCGCTCTAAACCAGCAAGAAGGAGACATAATGGAAGAGTTGAGAAAAATGCAAAAAGAGAACTCAGAAGGACATAAAATGACAGTCGAATCATTGGACACACCCATCAATGATATAAAAGGCAAGTTAAAAGAACACTAAGAGAGATTTGATAACGTAGACGAAAGACTGGGCCAAAGTGAAGAGACAGTCAGCCTCCACCAGCGGGCGCTTAGACATCTCCTTCACGGTGATATTGAAATGACAGCCAGATGTAAAGGCCAGTTTGAGAAGAAACAACATGTGCATCTATTGGATCCCTGAGGGCAGTGAGAAAGGAGAAATTATTGTATTTGTGAAAGAACTGCTCCAAGGAGTGCTCAAATGGCCAGAGGAGTTGGACATGAGAATAGAGAGGGCACATCACCCACTCATTACCACCAGTTCCAGACCATCTTTGGCTTCTCTGGGTCGCAGATCTAAAATAGTTGGGTGGTGGTACGGCTTGGCTTGGGGGGGTGGTCTCTTTGCCCGTGCTGGGGGGGGCTGGCGGGGGGTCCTGCTCGGGGAGGCAGGTCTAGCGGCGCTGGATGGGCTGCCCATCTACATCTGGGGCTGGGATCAGCCCTTCCCTGGCTCTGGGACGGGGCAGGGCCCTCTTGGGGCCCCGGTCGCTCTGGGCGTCACCCGCTGTGGCTGCGGGGTCTTAGGGGGTGTGGGGGGGGGCTGTCGGCCCTGTCTTGTGGGGGGGCTTTCTGGGGGGGGGCACCATGGGTTTGGGACCTTGGGGGTTTGATGGGTCGGGGTCTCCGCTGGTGGCAATCGGCGGTTGCCCCGGCCGGTTGGCTGCCTTGGTCCCGTCGAGGCCTGACCAGAGCTTTCTCGGGGCCTGCGCCTGGGGGAGGAGGCCTGGGCTTGCTCCGGGGGTGGGGGGGGGGGCAGCGCTTTCTGGCTCCTCTCTCTCTGTGTGGGGTGGGTCGTGCTGGGCCTGGGGCGTCGGTGCCTCGGGGGATGGGGCCCCGAGGCTGGGGGACCTGGGCCCTATACTGGGGGGGGCTGGGGGGGGGCTGTTTGACCACCGGGAGACAGTCTACCAGCTGTCCCCAACTTACCCCCTTCCTAATATAATCTCATATTAGGGTGAGGGGGTGGGGGGTTTAGCCTGCGTTGCGCTTTGAGGGGGGCTACTTGGCAGTGGTCCCCCTCCCATGGTTGCCGTATGGAATGGGCCCCCCCTCTCTCAGTTTTATTTGCACCTTAGACATGTAGGGCCCTTGGTAGGGGGGGTGCTTGGACATCACTGCCAGCAAGCAGCAGATGACCTCCTAGCACCCTACCTGCCAATTTTAACCGCATCTTAGACATTTAGGGACCCTTGGTGGGGAGGGTGAGGGGACATTACTGTGAGTAATCAGGGAATGTCCTCTCTGTGCCCTACCCACCAATTTTAACTGCACCCCCTAATACACACACATTTTACTCCTCATAATATACATTCAAACACAAACACGCACACATGCACACATACACCGTCACAAATGCACGCACAAACATTATGCAAGGAAGGTGGGTCCTAGGTCCATCTGTACCCTACCCCATCCCTGGTGGGGGGTACTGGGCCCCTGGCAGCGGCGGCCGTGTCCCCTGAGTGCCGGTTTCCTGGGCCCGGCGGGGCTCTCTCCGCGCAGGGAGGGGGTTCACATTACACCTGAGCCGGGGGTGTCCGTCTCCCTGTGGGGTGGGTTCGGGTTTTTGCCCCTGGGCGCTGGGCCCTGCCCACATTCCAACTGTGGCCGAGCCTGGTCGGGCCATGTTTACAACACCCCTTGCGGGCCCCCCTCTTCTCCGGGGTGCCCCCCTCCTGGGCGGGGCCGGCTGTCCCTTGCCTTGCTCCTTCCTGGACCAACCGTAGGCCAGGTGGGTGGCTGCCTGGAGCGCAGAGCGGGTCTCCCTTGAGGGGTCCTGGCTCGTACCTGGGGTTGGGGCGGGGGGATGCCCAGAACTCCTGGGTGGTGATGAGGTGCTCGTCTGGGGCTGTGGGCACTCTTCCCGGGTGGGGCCCTGCGGTGGGCCCTCCCGGCGCGGCGGGGGGGCTGCTCCCCTGGTTGGGCTGGGGCGGTGCTCTCTTCCCCCCGTGCCTCCCTGCTCTCTGGCTCTGGGGGCCTCGTGGTGGTCCTGCTGGCCCTGGCCTGGGTGGCGGGTGTGGTCGCCCGGGGGGTGGTTGTTCTCTGCCTGCTGCCGTGTGGCGTTGGGGGTTCTGGGTGTGGGGATGCCTGGCCTCCTTCTTTTCGCATTCCGCCATTCATTTAGAAGAACATAAACACTCACCTGAGCACAGGGGTTAGCTCATCTTTGCACTAATAGTTTGCATGATGGAACGAATGAAATATTTCAAAATAGTTGGTTAAAAGTCATGAGCATGCGCGTGTGAATAGTATCTGTATTGTGTGCATGTTTTCCGTACATGTTGATATGTGGACATCTTTGCAGTTAACAGGTATGTTTATAACATCTGAATGTGTGTGTGGACAGGCCCCGCCCTTTGAGATTTGTATTACACTTGAGCCTTACCGTAATGATAAACACCCAGTAAAGTTGTTGCCATATGCTGCTTTACGGTTCTACACCCCCCCTCCTATTATCACCCTCCTATCCCCCCTCCTCTTTAACACCTCTCTCTATCCTTCCCTCCTTTCCTTTTCCGTCCGGTCCAACACCAAAGATTTTCAAACATGATGGAATCTAATAAAGTATGACCTCAATTACCAAAGGGGTTTATTCAGACATTCCTCTGGTTTGTCTGAAGATTAATAACCCCTGCTGTTAAAGTAAAATCTGTCCAACACAAGAGGCCTTCAGCTCTCATCTATTTGCCCAGCTGTTGGACAGGACAAGTTAAAAAAAAAGCAAAAAAAAAAACATTGTCAGATTCTTGGATGGTTTAACTAAAGACATGATCATAAAACAAGCGTGGAGTCAAATAGAAGTCCTCTTCCAAGGCAAACGCATCTTCTTTGACCATGACTACACACCAGATCTACAGAAAAAAAACGAATGAAGGTGCAGGATATTGTCAGACAGCTCAGGAAGAAGGGGATGCAGGCAACGTGCCAGTATCCAGCTCGCCTTTAAATGTCAACAGATGATGGGGAAAAGACTTTTGACACATTGTCTGTGGCTGCAGAGACACTGAGGAAGAAGGGAATCCAGATGAGTGGAGAAGAAGAAGGAAGCCTCTTGGAGAGGGTGAAGGATGACTGGAGAATCAACTCGAAGAAAAAGAAAGGCTCAAAATATCTCACTATATCTGATGTGAAGACTCTCCTACAGGGGAATGACAGATACTGAATCAGGTAGCCATGTGGTAAAGTTAGTCAGTTAATACTGCCTTTTTCATATGCATTGCCACTAAAAGAAGGGTTTGAATGATTGAGCCAATGCGGAGTTAAAACCCAGGACAATATGAGTGGAACACACTCCTTAAGACCCTCTTCAACCCGGTTGGGGGTCTCCTCAGCACATGATGCACTATATGCAACAGAGAGGAGAGGTCACACCTTTCTGCCCATACACCATCAGGGGTCAAACGCGGTGGAAGTGAGATTACCGTGTTTGATTGGTGAGTTGGAAGTTCAACTGTTCTATGCTAATGTTCTGTGTTCTCAACCTTGGTACATGTTGAAAGGTACACTGTTTGCTAGAAATATTCAATCTCAACTATCTTTCCTCAAAATATTCGTCCTTTTTTATTCTGATACGGGTACTTACGCAAAGCAGGTATATTATCATGTCACTGAAGAAATATGGCCTTCATAAACGTTTTTAGTTATAATGTCAAAGGGATCAACAATCAAGTCAAGAGGAGAAAGATTTTCAACCAATTAAAAACACTGGAATGTTCTGTAGCTCTGATCCAGGAAACACATTTATCAGCAAACAAACAGTTAAAGTTGAAAAGAGGATGGGTAGACCATATCTATGGGGTTAGCTGCAGTGATGGAAAGAAAAGAGGGGTTGCTGTTTTATTCAGCAAATCTGTGCCATATAGCACAGAGAAAATATTTGAGGATAAGGATGGTCGTTATGTAATGGTAATTGGCACGATCTGAGGCACAAAAATAACAATAAAAATGTATATACCCCCAATGAAGATCGCCCATCTTTTATCAAAAACCTTACAGCTCTTATAGCTAAAAAGGGAGAAGGAATAATACTAATTGGAGGCGATTTTAACTGTATACTAAACAACAAACTTGACAGAAAGCCAATTACAGCTAAACCCCTTTCTAAAATGGCCAGTATGTCAAGGGAGTTATGCCTAGTGGACGTTTGGGGTTCTTTAAACCCAAACAGTAGAGATTTTAACTTTAGGTCACATGTACACGGCAGTTACACACGGATCGACCTGATCTATGTTTCAAAAAAAGAATTATATAGAGTGAAAGAATGCAGGATTGAACCAATTACCATTTCTGATCATGGTCCTGTGATTTTGAAAATTAATCTGGGACTAGAGCCACACTTCAGACACTGGAGACTTAATGTTTTCCTTTTAAGTGACCCCTCTGCCAGGCAAGAAATAAAAAATGCAATAACTGAATACTTTGCCATAAATGATGATGGAAACATTTCTGTTGCTGTGGGAAGCTAGTAAAGCTACAATCATTTCTACAATTATTTCTATTGGGTCTAGGTTGAAAAAACAAAGATGTGCAAAACAAACTGACCTAAAACAGGAAAATAAAAGGCTAGATAATAAAAATACCCGAATGACATAACACTAGGTAAATTACAGGATACCGGAAACCAATTGGATGAGTTACTTACATATAATGCTGAGGGGGCGCTGAGATTTACAAGTAGAAGATATTATGGAATGGGTAACAAAGCATGTAAACTCATGGCTTTTCAGTTAAGAAAAGCCCAAGCAAGCCATACAGTAACATAAATTAGACACCCAGATGCAGGTGAAGTTAAAACTCAGCCCAAAGACATCTCAGAGGCATTTGCAGCATACTATAAATAATTATATAAAAAAGAAAATGGATCAGTGAAGGAAGACACAAATTTTCTTTTACAACTTTTAAATCTGAAAAAGTGAATAAATAGATTAATACAACATATCACAGAAGATGAAGTTAGAAAAGCAATAACTAAACTGAAAAATAACAAGTCCCCAGGGGCTGATGGATACCCTTGGGAATACTACCGCACCTTTGCTGACCATTTTATCCCCAGGTTATGCAATTTATTTAATTATGTATTTTCAGAAAAACAGCTCCCAGGATCATGGTCAAAGGCTATTATTACAATTCTACATAAAGACGGAAAAGATCCAATCCAGTGTAAAAGTTATCGACCAATGAGTTTATTATGTGTAGACTACAAGATATTAACATCCATTCTGGCAAACAGGATCCAAGCCTACCTTAAAAAACGAATTAATCCAGACCAAACAAGGTTTATTCAGGGTAGCCATTCAGTAAATAACATAAAATGGGTTTTAAACCTGCAATCCTTAGCAGCAAGAGGTGACCGTCCAGCAATGTTTTTAAGCTTAGACGCGCAGAAAGCATTTGATAGAGTGGACTGGGTATTCCTGAAACAAACAGTTCTGCGGATGGGCTTTAAAGATGAATTTGTTAATTGGATCAACGTGTTTTATAAAATCAAATCTAGAATTAGAGTGAATGGCTTCTGTTCCAAGGTTTTTGGGATTGGGAGGGGGGTGAGGCAGGGAGACCCTCTGTCACCTGTCCTCTTTGCCATTAGTATTGAAGGCCTGGCAGAGACTGCTCGCCAAAACACCCAAATAAAAGGTATTGAGGATGATAACAGTGCGGTTCATAAGGTGCCGTTGTTTGCAGATGATGTACTACTCTTTATATCTGAGCCTCTGTCCTCTATACCTGCACTTCTACATTCCCCGAACAACTATAGTCTAGTTTCAGGGTACAAAGTCAATGAAAGTATGTCCGAGGCTCTGATGATTACAGGAACTTGGCCATCAGAACTGAACAACATCACATCCTTCCACTGGCCCAGGCAAGGTTTCAGATACCTGGGACTGACAATTACGCCCAATCCCACACAACTTTTTGATGCTAATTATAGTAAGCTCAAAAAAAAAAGTGACATAAAAAGATGGGAGGTCCTCCTGCTTTCGTTGTTGGGAAGAGTTGAAACAGTCAAAATGAATTTGGTACTTAGATTTATGTTTCTGTTTCAAGCTCTTCCTGTGAAAGTTCCAGTAAATATCTTTGACATGCTTGATAGGCTGATTTCTAACTTTATTTGGCAAAATAAAACACCCAGAATCAGGCTAAAAACCCTATTCCTTCCTAAAGATAGGGGTCGACTGGGGCTGCCAAGTTTCAGAACCTACTACTTTGCAGCACAACTCACTGCAGTGGTGACTTGGATTGGAGGGGATGGAGAAACTGGATGGAAGCAGATCGAACAAAGTACTTCTAAAGGAGTCTGCCTGGCAACTCTCCCATTCCTTAATCAAAAGATAATAGATTTGTCACACTGTGAACATCTGGACGACAGTTAGAAAAAAATGTAAGGTACCACAGTCAATTTCAAGAGAAATGCCAATTTCTGGCAATATAGAATTTCTCCCTTTGGTATGGGACAGTGTTTTTAAACACTGGAAAGACAAAGGCCTTTGCACACTTAACCAATTATTTAAAGAAGCAGATATTAAATCTTTTTCACAATTAAAGGAACAGTTCTCACTTCTGTCCAGTGATCTTCACGAATATTTCCAGATTAGACATTACAACATGAGTCATAAAGAAAAAGGTTTAATGAGTAAAATGTCCAACACAATTGAAGAATAATTTATAAGTATTCAGGAAAAAGATTTACCACATAAAAAACATGTTTCAGATATATATAAGAGACTTGTGATGAGGGATACGCAGAATACAATGTATGTCAAAGAAAAGTGGGAGCTGGAACTAAACACTATTATAGAAGATGATGTGTGGGAAGTTCTGTAGGCAACATGCCATAAAGGACTTAACAGTCAAATGTGGAAAGAATTCAACTGGATTAAAAAAAAAAAAAGGACAAACTCAGTCTGTATTGATCTACAGCCCCATCCACAATCTCACGTGCATTATTGTGATAATTATGGAAGAAAAAGCTGGACGTTTTTTCTAAAAGATGTAATAAAAGTTAAGTTAAAAGATTTAAAAACTGTTTGATGTGTGCTCGCTGTGGTTTCAAGACGTCAAAGGAAGACTTGTTGTGGGCTGAAACGCCTGTCACTTTAACCCAATGCATCATGGGAGATGTAGTACAAACAGCTAACGAACGCAAACAGACTCGCGTCTCTGAGCTTCATGGTTTTGTTCAGTTTTTCCAAGGTCTGATACCGGATTCTGTGGAAAGCTACACAGTTTTTTGTTAAAACTGAGAGACTTTTATGAAATCAGAACAAGGAAGTGAAGACTTTAACCACTTCTAGTTAGTCAGACAGATGACATGTGAAATAAATCTCCAAGAATGATTGGTGGAGACAGTTAAAGGGGCGGGACTTTTCCTGAAGCAGCTGACGCTACGCCTAAATCACGGTACCGGTGGGTGGGATCTAAATGCACATTGGCTGATCCCCGGAAAATGACTCGTTTTCCTAGATACCTGCTGGTGTGCCAGTTAGAAAGATGATATAATTCTGCAACATCGGCTTTGCTGACATTAGTGCAGTGTTTTCAACCAGTGAAGCTAATCTATAAAGATTTACCATGGCCAGGATATCAGATCTGTGTTCAGTGTACAAATTGGTGTCTATCACCACAGATAGTGCACCTGCAATGATTGGCCATGTGACTGGATTTGTTGCAAAGTGTAGGCAGGAGGATGCTTTCCCAGACTTTTTGAATTACCATTGCATCATCCACCAACAAGCGTTATGTGCTAAAATGCTCAACATGAAAGATATCATGGATGCTGCAACGAAGATCGCCTGTGATCGAGCCCGATCTTTTCAAAGACGGTTATTCCGCGCACATCTGGAGCAGGCTGACAGCGACCACTCTGACTTGTTGCTGCACACTGATGTGAGGTGGCTCAGCCGAGGGAAATCCCTGCAAAGATTTCGAGACCTCTGTCCAGAGATTAAGGAGTTTTTTCGTGCAATGGGGCATGCAGAATGCAAGCAACTAAATGATGGTGAGTGGCTGTTAGACTTGGCATTTTTAACGGATCTGACAAACACTGTATGACCTCAGTCTAGAGCTGCAAGAAAAAGGCAAAACAGTGATCAATATGATCAGCTCAGTTAATGCTTTCAAACGCAAACTGCAACATCTGTCATCAAAGCTGCAGTGCAATGATTTGGCAAACTTCCAGAACCTGGTGTCAGAGCTAGAGATGCAAGGGAGGGCCTGTGTGCAGCTTGACAGTGCACGCTACACAGAGCAGATTGACAAATGTCTGTCAGAATTTGACAAACACTTTCAAGACTTTTTTTTGCTTGAGCCAGTTGCTACATTCGTGTGTTTTCCTTTTCGGGAAGATGTGGAGGTTGATTCACTCTCATCACAAATTGCAACACTTTTTCACCTGAACTTATCTGGAGTGGAAGATGAGATGCTCACACTACAAGCAGACATTGAGCTGAAGTCCAGAGCTCATGGGCAATTCTGAAACTTGCTAGCAGAGGGAAAGTACCCCAACATGAGGAAATGTGCATTGTCCTTGACTGCATTTTTCGGCTCCACTTATTTATGTGAGTCGGCCTTTTCCCACATGAAGATAATTAAGTCCAAGTACCGCTCCACTATGACTGATGAGCATTTGGAAGCATGCTTGAGGCTGGCTTTAAGCAGCTACTGTCCGGACTATGCATCCCTGACTGATTCAATTCAGTGCAAGTCATCAGAGTGAACTCGGGTAATGGCAAAAAATGTACATAGTTATGTTGTGTTGTGCAACATTTGTGGTTATGCAACACATGTTTACGTTAAAGTTACATTAAAGTCGTAAGAATTGTCAATATATTTCTCAATAAATATAATGGGTAGATCACTTCGCTTGGTCATTTCATAAGTAGCTCCCATGCCGAAAAAGTCTGAGCACCCCTGATCTGGTGTCTCACACTGCCATCTAGTCGAATATAACAAAAGTGCTCTGACTAACAACATCTATGTTGTCTCCTAACCTAATAAAACTATGACATCCCACTCTTTTAGTAACAAACTTGCTTAACAGTATAAGTGTTTCTACTCATTAAACTTAAGTGGTATGCGAATAATCCTCCCAGATCTGGTACTCTGGCTTCTCATCTGGAATCCTCCCTTGTTGTTGTTCATCACTGGGGGTTTCTCTTTTGGGATCTCCACATCTCCTGACCTTTGTGGGGAACTAAGAGTGGTCTTCTCCAGTGAGGCAGATATGGTAGATGTGATTTCTTCTGGTGAGTGATATGGTGAAGAAGCTAGTATTGATTCATCTGTTGGAGGTGATCTTAACTGCCGATTCCCACTGGGTGTCCCCGTGTGTCTGGGTTTGAGATGTTCCCTTGTCCTCTGGTAGGTTTTTCCTTCAACGTCAACAAGGAATGTCCTGGGCTCTCTTATGGGATTAGGCCTGTTCAAGATAGATCCTGGCTCCCATATCATTTTTAGTGTGTTCCTCACATACACTTGCTCCTTGTCCTGAAGGTCACTTCTCTCTTTCCCAGCACGCATGTCATAAAACTCCTGCTGCTTCGCTTGCTTTGCCCTGTTCATTTCCAAGTGGTTGTCAGCATGTGGATGGTGTGACAGAAGAGCTACTTTGCTGATTGGCAGTAAGGATTTTGGTTTTCTGCCATATAGCAGCTCATATGGTGATGGTATGTTGTCATCCAGTGGTGTTATTCTATATATCCACAGTGCTGTATAAGGGCAGGTGTTGTCCTCCTTTGCCACATTTCCACAGTGCTTTCACGGTCCCTACAGCTCTTTCAGCTACACTGTTAGCTTGGTGGTGAGAGGGAGAGCTGAACTTTAAGGTGATGTTTGAATCTTCACACCTCTTTTTGAACTCTTCACTTACATACTGTGTGCCACAGTCTGCAATTATTGTTGAAGGTAGCCCATGGTCACTCAGAACACTCTTTAAATAGGTGCACACTGTCCTAGCAGATATGTCAGGTAGTAGTCTCACGACTGGAAAACGAGAATAGTAGTCCACAATGATCAAGTATTTATGGCTGTCGAACTCGAATATGTCAGAACCAAGTATTTCCCATGGGCGTGTTGGAAGGTCAGGTTGCATTATGGGTAGTTTCTGCTGTGCTGGCTGAAACATGCTGCACACATGACATCCTTTCCCCATTTCCCTAATGGTGCTGCCAATACCTGGCCAAAACACAGATTCTCTGGCAAGCAGTATGCATTTGGTCTCGCCTTGGTGACCAGTGTGAAGAATGTCCAGAATGTCATTTCTCAGTGCTTTTGGAATGACAATTCTCTCTCCTTTCAGGATGAGGTCATCTTCCAAAACAAGATCACATCTGAATGTCCAATATTCCCACAGTTCGAGTGAACACTGCTTCCTGTATTGAGACCAGCCTTTGTAGATGGTGTCTTTGAGCATGTTGATTGTTGAGTCATGCGCCATTGCTTCCCTGACAGCTTTGTCATCCACCAGTCGTGTAGCAGTAGATATGAAATGCACATCAGACTGGTAGGTTTGTGACAAAGCATCTGCTAACGGGATTGAAAGCCCTGTTTTGTATGTAACTTCAATGTCAAATTTAAGACATCTGAGAATGAATCTCTGGAGTCTTGTGGGTGCTTCTGCAAGGTTTTTCTTGAAAATCTGCTCCAGGGGTGAGTGGTCAGTTTCCACCATTACTTGTCTTCCAAGCAGGTAGTATTCAAACTTTTCTAGTCCAAACATAACTGCGAGGCGATCCCTCTCAATGTTGGAGTATCTGGATTCTGTGGGGCTCAAACATCTGGATGCCATACCAACTACCTTCATCTTCTCCAGTTCAGCTTTGTACAATGGCATGATGTGTACAGGCACAGCTCTTGGTGGGTGAATGACTGGTTTAGGATCATCCACAAGCTCAATGTGGTATTTTTCCCCTGGGAA
Source organism: Oryzias curvinotus (assembly GCA_023969325.1). Lineage (NCBI taxonomy): Eukaryota > Metazoa > Chordata > Actinopteri > Beloniformes > Adrianichthyidae > Oryzias > Oryzias curvinotus. The sequence goes on from CM043707.1 coordinate 24,028,342, forward strand.
CTTCCCAATCTTGTCAAAGACAAGATTATATTTTTGCAGTACATTTTCTCTGGTGAGAGTTGATGTTGATTTCAAGTGGTCAACGTTGGCTGTTATCAGCCCAAGTTCTTGTGCTTGGCTGCATCCTAGCATTGATGGACTTCCTGATGGGGCATTAACAATGTTGAACTTTGTCACTATAGACTTTTGCTTATAGGGCACTTTGATCTTGGTAACACCAACGTTTTTGATTATGCTTCCGCCATAGCCACTTAATATGGTATCATTTGATGTAATGCGTGGCTCAAATGGTAGAGTCTGCAGATCATCTATTGTCAGACTCAGAATACAAGTGTCTGCTCCTGTGTCAATCTTTATGTTCATGGTGTAGCTGTCATTTAGCTTAACTTTGACGAACAGTTTATCTGGAAACTTGCAAACAGTGTCAACTGCACAAACTGAGGTGACAGAGCCGATTGTAGCTGAAGATCTTGTGTTGTCTGTGTCATAGTCACAGTGGTGTATATCATCTGGACTGTTTATTTCATGCAACTGTTTGTTTCTTTTCATACATAATTTCAGGAAATGTCCAGTTTTTCCGCAGTAACTGCATTGTGCTGATTTTGCTGGGCATGGATCTGACCTCTGATGACTGCCTCCACGTCTGTAGCAACCATTTGGTGTAAAATGCAATTTTCTTGTGTTGAGTTGTTTGGTAGGTTTCTCGCCCTTTCTGAAGTCACTTTCCTTCATGTGAGGTTTTATGTTGCTTGTTTTGGCTTACAAACATCGTTTGCTTGCTTCTCACTGCATGAACATCTGTTGGTTGCCTGCTGCCTCTACGTATGATGTCCATCTGAGCTCTGGTGCTCTCTTCCACTTTGGCTAGGTCATACACTTGTTTAAAAGTTAAAGCATTGCCAAGCTGGATTGCATTACTTCTGACTTGGTCAGATTTGAGGCCAAACACGAATGTGTGTCTCAATGTTTCCTCTTTTGTTTCTTGTGCATATCCTCCTTTATCAATTAATAGTCTGGCTTTAGTTACAAACTCTTCCAGTGGTAATTTTCCTTGTTTTAAGCATCTCAGTTGAAATCTAGCAAGTATGTAGCTGCTCTGTGGCCTGCTGCAGCCTTCAAATTTCTCAAACACTGGGTTGAGTTTAAGTTTGTCATCCTCACTTGCAAAAATAGCTGTGTTGTATATTTCCAAGCCTTTATCTCCAATCCATAACAAAAGTAGTCTCACCTTCTTGTCTTCTTCTGTGTCAGAAAGTGGGCCCTCAAAAATGAGTTCACATTTTTGTTTGAAGAGCTTGAATCTTTTCTGTACGTCACCAGGACTATTCCAGTCCATACATGGAGGTTGGAATCTTTCAGCCATCTCAGAATCTGCAAAAATGTATTCACTGTGTTAAGGTGTAATACATCCAGGAATTAGTCTTGTCCGGTATGCTAATTAGCTAGCGTTGCATCTTGCGGTGGTTCAAAGACGTTTCAGACGGCGGTTTAGGTAGGCACGTCCTTGTGAAGATTAATATCCCACTTCTGAGACCATGTCGTAGGTGTGGGAATAGGGTTGTGCCGATGGACGATATCATCGTCCATCGTGATGGGTGACTGACATCCCGATGGAGAGACCACCATTGTGATGCCACGCCCCCGCCACGTTGCGAGTGGACCCCATAAGCCGCGGTTACATGAACAAAATATCTTGATGGGATCAATAGTCGGATTAGCATCCAACCGTGTACATGGGCCCAGAAAAAATGTTTTCAGAATATAAAAACGTTCACTAAGGTCACACTTTCCGTCGGAATAAATCATTCGCACATGCGCAGTAGGGTTTGAAAACCGGAAGGATATAAATTCCGCCGAGCGTCTTTTTTTTTTTCAAACTTTATTGAATGTAACAATTCAATACAAAACTACGTTAAACAGCGCAGAGCGGCTATATTCATTGACATGTCAGCTCGGTAATATACGAGACGATCTTCTAAACGTGCTTTTAATAATGTTACGGTTATTATGAAACACCTGTTTGCTCATCATTTGAATTTGAATCCGTGTGGTCAGTGCTTTTTCTGAACAAAGCCAGGATTAGCAGTATGCTAACACAGGCTAACAACATTAGCTTTGGGTGGCGCTGCATGCTGGCTGCACGTTAAACATGTAAGAATTACATCCACCTTTATTAAATCGGGAGACGACTGGAAACACAAATCCACGTGATTGTTTGAATGTTTTCTAAGGACTGAGCGACATTTCTGCTTTGAAGCGCAAACCGCTGTGTCTGCTGACGATCCGAGCTGTGCTTAGACACTCACTTTTAGACCCGGTTCTGAGTTCGGTAGCTCGTACCCCTAGAGCTGCGGGACGGATCGCAGTCTTAAATCTCCCACACATACCGCTCACGTAACCCCCCCCCCCTTCCCATCAAACACAAAGCTGTAAGTCTGCGCTCCGCCAGTCCACTTCGCTAGTTAAGTGCGGGAGCGGACTACTTCTTTTCTATTTTGTTTGTTACTTTTTTGTTGAAGTCACTTCCCTCAGTTTATACTGGATCATCGCGGATTAGTCATTAGTTGGGAAATAAAATGAAAAAAGCAAAATAACGAATAGCAGTTATATAAGAACGAAAAATGTAAAAAAAATACCCCCCCCCCCCCCGACGATGTCATCGTCCATCCCGATGGTTGACAGCAAACATCGTCAACGGCCAACTTAGGGGACATCGCCCAACCCTATGTGGGAAAAAATGAGGATGCTTGATATCAGCCAACTTGTAATTTTTAATTTCTCAGCAAACGACCGATGCACACTGGCAATATGGAACAGTCAAAGAGAGTCTTGAACAGAATATACGTAAAATAAAACATCTGGTGTCTCACACTGCCATCTAGTGGAATATAACAAAAGTGCTCTGACTAACAACATCTATGTTGTCTCCTTGCATTTTTACTCTTAACCTAATTATACTATGGCAGATGTACACAGAGACAGCTCCATGTAGCAATCAGACAATCACTTAAGCTGGCAGCTCCTCCCACACGCAGCCGGAGTGTCAAGCTTTAAAGAACACAATTTCTAACAGGCGGGGTGGCAAACCCCCAACAACAGGTTAGATGACAGAGCCCAGGCCATTAAGGCTGCATTTACACTGCAGGTCTTGATGCCTATATCCGATTTTCTGACTATATCCGATTTTTTTGACGACCCGCTTACATCATCTTTTAAAAGTGACCCGTATCCGATTTTTGCATTTACACTATACAATGCTGAAACTATCAAACGTTGACGTTCTGAGGACTACGTAGCAGCATTTCCGCCCTCCGTGGACATCCTTCAGACTTTTGTGACTGCGGTTGTCATGGAGGCAACGCAGCGACGGAAGGAGGCGTTGCCTTGGGCGCTCCAGAAGGGATGCACGGGAGAGGAAGAAAAGGAGTGCTTCTCGGCTCTCTCTGAGTTTTGAATGAGGAAGTGTTTGCAGACGTGATGTACTAACAGTTTGATCCAAGTGTTGAACCTTTCCTGCGCGATGACTTCTCTTTCCGACCCTAGTCAGAAACACACGGGAGATTCTCCTTCGGGGTTCACTTTTCCGTTCTGAACCGTCAGCCTTCAGAGAGGGTTAAGAAAGGCTCCAACATTTTTGGGGGAGACACCTTATTTGTAATTTACGGTTCTCCGACACTCTCCCGCTCCGCGCTCACACTCGCTCTCCTCTCCTTACACACACACACGCACGCGCGCACACTCACACTCACGGTCCACATCATACACGCCACCCAAAGAAATAAACGGCCTCTAGCCTGTTCCACAGCAACGGTGTCCCGCTTAATTAGTTACCATTTGCGTCCGGACCGGAAATAACAGTGGTTTCAGACTACGGTCTGAAGCCTGAGGCTGAAAGGTAACCCGCTGACAGCAAAATCAGCGCACAAAAGCACTTCAATAAGTCATGTGATCTCAGTTGGTGGTCTCCTGAGTTGATGTCACTGACGTACGACTCGCATTTACTGGGGAATATCCGATTTGTCTGCTTACATGGCACACGCAAATGCTCGTATCCGATTCGTTTCAGATTTATTTCCACATATGAGAGAGGCCTGTATCCGATCTGAGAAAATCGGAATCCATGCGCGTTTGTCCTGCTTACGCGTTCACCGGTCATATCCAATCTGAGCCACATGAGAGGAAAAAATCTGAATTGGGTCACTTGAACCATGCAGTGTAAAGGCGGCCTAAGTGTCTCTGCCTGGTGCGTTCACGGAGCTCCAGTACATAGAATTCCAACAGCCACACAGCCTAACTTAGTCTGCTATTACATATTCGTGAGAAGAAAAAAACGCTGAACCGACCCCATAACCGCCCAAATTATGCCCACCCGCCCAAAACCATTTTTACCTGCAAATTTATAATCAAAACCGCCTTATCTGGCAACACTGCTTTCATGCCGCCATGGGAACGCCCTGTGTCTCCAACTTTCTGGCGGTCTCTCCTTTCTTCCTCACCTGTTCCCGCCCTCTATGTATCAGGAACCAATCACAATTGGCTAGATAGAGGGACTTGCAAATGAACCAATAAATAGAATCATAGAAAAGAATGAACTAAATGAGATCACCTCCCCCTCCTTTTTTTCTTGTGTTTATACTATTTAACAAAATATAACAAAATCAATTATATTATTTACTGAAAATAACAGTTATAAGAATCCAGGAAAAATAATCTACCTAAAAATTATCAAAGGGCTACAGATGTTATTTTAATAATGCTAATGATGCTAATGATGCAATGCAAGTGATACCTTGCTAATGATGATATGTCAATGATGCTAATGATAATAATGAAGCTATGCTAATGATGCTTTGCTAATAATTTTATGCCAGTTATGCTTTGCTAATGATTTTATCCTAACTATGCTGTGTTATGGAAGCTATGCTAATGATGCTAAGTCAATTATTCAAATAGTGCTATGCTAATGATGCTATACTAATGATGCCAATTATGCTATGCTAATAATGCTATGTAAATAATGCTTATATACCTATGCTAATAATGCCAAGGTAATGATGTTAATGATGCTATGCTACTGATGCTTTGCTAATAAGCTGCTCCGTGTGTCATTGGTATGCAGCCACAAACTGGTTTAATGTTAAGCAAAAGCGTTTTGCATCACAATGTAAATAGAAATAAGATTAGAAACTCGCACCTTTACTTTGTCCGTTATTTTTCTCCAAGCAGAAACACTTTCTTTTGGTGATGCAGCCATATTACTTTTTATTAGGCATATAATCTTCATACGCCGTCATTAAGATCTCCGACTCCATCTCACTAAAGTATAGCGCTCTCTTTTTTTCTCCACACGTTTCCATGGTAACTCAGGAAATCAGCAATCCAATGCCTTGTACTTGCATGGGCATTAACTCCGGATTACCGTCAAAAGATTAATTAAGCAAACTCATAACTGGTGTTTTGCGACCAACATACCCAGAGTAAGCAAGTTTAGGGTTACTTAACTGAGAGTTCAGCGTTAAAGTCAGGGTAAGTTAACCTGATTTCTGGAATACCCCTCTGGTCTGTCAGATCGTTTTATATTATTGTTATTACCGGCCCGGCAAAATGAGCTGGTAACTAAATTAACTACAGATCCCATGATGCAGTGCTTCTGCTGCCTTGCTGAACTGTTGAGCTGTGCAGCAACCCTGGAACTCAGAGAAAAATACGAGGGAGGTGATGATCATCTTTAGCCGCTCTGGAATATTTATTTCACTGAACAGTCCATCCAAAAGTCCACAGAACCACTCAGAACTAAAAGATGGAGGAAAAAGGGAAAATCCTATTTCTGGACGTGCTCAGTGTGATTACGTCATCTGCATCTCTGCTTTACGGCTAGCGCCCCTTAGTGGTAAAAATAAAAGCCACATTTCTCTATGACAGATCAAATGAACTGGAGAACATTTGACACAGTAATCCAACATGAACTCTTACCGCGTCAATCCAAACTAGCTGATCATGCTGCAAGTTATTGTGAAGCTAGCCCTCACCAAGCTGAAGACAACAGTGGATTCTGACCACAGAGCCTTTAACGACCCATGGGAGGCTGAGGAAATGTTTCTGACATTGCTGTTAAACCAATGGCTCTGATTGGTGGAGCTAACATGGCTTTAATGAAAGAACCTGATCTAGCTCCACACTGTGAGACTAAACATCCTGATAACCTGAAAGACTTGAATGCAGAGCAGAAGATCCAGAAAGCAGAAGAGTCAGAGAAGAATAGGACACTTCAGCAGACACTTTGCAGAATCCCAAAGTCAAGCTGCTGTGAAAGCAAGTTTGATGGTGGCAGAGGAGATGGCCGCTTCAGCCAGACCATTGACCCAGGGAGAAGGTCTGGGGCCATTTGTCCCATCAGGAGGTACCTCTGTCAGTGAAATCACTTCTTTGCTAAATTCTTCGTATTTCAATGAGAATGATGATAAAGATGAGGAAGACTATTGTGTTGGTGAGAGAAATCCTGATCAGATTGATGGTGATGATGAAGATGAAGATGAAGATGGATCTGCTGGGGTTGTGATGAAGATGTTGAACCTGAAGTGACTGAGTTGGATCCTAACACACATAGGGATCCTAAAGAGTTAGCTCATGATGTCGACACCTTGAAAGAACAACTTCATAAAAGAGAAGTTACCTTCAGAGATCCACTGACCAGCTCCCTGAATAGAGAAACAGTTACAGAGATGATGTCTGTGCTAGTCTAGCTAAACTAGAAAACATGTTTACTAACAACATACAAAGACTAGAAAGGGATGTGGTGAACTGTATTCTGCACAAAGATGAAAATGGAAAAAACAGCTTGAAACATTCAGAACCACCACCACTCCAATTGTGCAGAGAACCATAGCTGTTTCCACAGATGTCAGTCCCACAACTCCAACTGACATGCATCACTCCTCTTTTTCTAGTCAGCCTGCTGCAGCTCCATTTGATCCTAAACCGCCTGTTAGGATGGACTTTCCCACCTTTGGGACCTCTAGAGATTCATCTGATGTTCTCAGCTTCATTGAACAATGTGAGAATGATCTAGATGTTCTACCGCTATCAACCATGAGTTGCTAGGAGCCCTGTCTGCAGTCCTAAAGGGACCAACGCTTAGTTGGTGGAAAGCCACAAAAGCTCTGGTACATGCATTCATGTCGGCTTTCCCTCCCTCAATATTGGAATGAGGTAGAAGAAAAATGAACGCCAACACTTCAAAAACCAAATCAGTGTCTCTTTGCTTACGATTATTGAACTTGATGTTTGAAGTGGAAGAGAGACATGTCAGAAGAGGAAATTGTGCGATGTATCCTCAGTGACATCAACACTTGCAGTCTTGAGCGAGTGTTCTGTCAACCAGGAGTTGGTGTTTGGCTCCTCTGGAGTCTCTACCAATGCCCTTCTGTGTGTTGCTCATGTATTGATCCATGTGCCCATTTATCTTGGTTGCAATGATGCCTGACATGAGCTTCCATGTTGTGGAGAGACAGGTTATTGGTCGGTAGTTGGATGGGACTGCACCCTTTGAGGGATCCTTCTGGATCAGGATCGTTCGCCCTTCTGTTAGCCATTCGGGGTGAGTCCCATCTCTTAGCAGCTGGTTCATTTGTGCTGCCAGGCGCTTGTGGAGTGCAGTGAGCTTCTTTAGCCAGTAGGCATGTATCATGTCAGGGCCCGGTGCTGTCCAGTTCTTCATACCTGAGACTCTTTCTTGGATGTCTGCCACTGTGATGGTTTCTGGATTCTGTTCAGGGAGGTTGCTGTGTTCTTTTCTCAGAGAGACCAGCCACTGGGCATTGCTGTTGTGTGCTGTGTCTTTCTCCCATACAATTTTCCAGTACTGTTCAGTTGCTAGCCTTGGTGGGTCTGCTCAGCTTTTTTGACCCTGCCACTGAGCGTACACTTTCACAGGTTAAGTTGCGAACAGCCTGTTTATTCGTCTGGCTTCATTGTCTCTTTTGTACCTATTTAGGCGGCTGCTCAAGGCTAGGAACCTTTGTTTGGCAGTTTCCAGTGCTTCAGGTATGGCCATCTGGCTGTATCTCTTAGGTACTTGCTTTCTCATTGTACCTCTTTGAGCCTCTGTCATCTTACTCACATCCTTCCAAGTTGCCTTGATTTTGGCCTCTAACCTTTGCTTCCATGGTGGGTATTGTTTTCTTCCATGGTTGTTCTCATATCTCAAGGATCACTGCTGCTGAAGTGTAAACCAGTTCATTGGATTCTGTGATGGTTGTGGTAGGAATTGCCCTCAATGCTTCATTCACAGTTTCCAGTAGACTTTCAGGCAGTACATTGCTTAACCGTTGTAGCTGGTGTCGGGGTTGCCTAGTGTTCATTGTAGACATTATCTTTTTTTTCAGGTCAGTTGCTGCCTCACTCAGCATAACTGTGGTTGTTGGGGCTGTGTACCCAATCTCAGGGTGGGAGTGTGGTATAGCCGACCTGTTGTTCTGGCTCTCCCGTGGTATTGCCATTGTATTGTATCGTTTCAATCTCAAGTTGTGATAGGAGTTGCCGCTTGTGGATGTTTGAGCATTGGGACCAGTTGTTTGGCAGTTAGCCTTGATTGTGGGTTTCGAAGCATCCATTCATTCCACATTCTCTGCATGTAACCCCTCTGGGTTGGATTACTTGAGTAGTAGCATTTTAACAGAACCTTGTTCTCGCATCTAGTCCACTTCCGTCTTATTCCAGTAGCCCACTTTCCATCAGAGTGCTCTGGTCCCCCAGCACCTGACGCAGACCTTGTTTGGCCGGGCGACGTCTGACATGTGTGTGGTTCATTGTCTCTCATGCTGTGAGGTAGGCCGTAGCGTAAAGGGTCTTGCCCAAGGACTCTCACTGGGTGATGTTAATTGCTCACCATTGTTATGGTAATTGTCCCGTTTCCACTGTTATGGTAATTGCCCCATTTACCATTATCATTATATTGTTTATTCCGCCCCTGGGAATCGAACCATGGTTTCCTGCGTGACAGTCCTGCACCTTTTTTTTTGTAAAATGAGTGATGCTCATTGTTATGAAACATCACTCAGCTTAGAATTGCACTCAGCAATTCTTCTGTCTCACCACAAGGGGGAGATTCCCTTTATCGAGCAGGCCAGAAGAGCAGTGTCTAATAAGACTGTTTAATGAAAGGAGACAGACGGTGACTGTTTAATGACGACACTGAAGTTGGCTTCACATTCACAGCTTTCGATTTGCAAGGAAACTGAAGGAACATTCCGCTGCATTTTACACACTAAGACCGGGTGGGCAATTATTTTGACTCGCGGGCCACATAGGGTTCTAAAATTGGATAGAAGGGCCGGACCAGGAGCAGAAGCTTGGAGTGAGAATGATATAACATGGAATGTAGATGAAAACATTTAAATTGAAAATTATATTTTAAAACAGAACATTTTAGAGTTTCTTGGTTAAAACTTTTGTTCTTATTTTAAAGTTAATTGCACCTTGTATAAAACTTAGAGAAATGCTGCATTCATGTGGTGTTTAAATGACAGGAAGTATGAAAAACAACAAATCTTCCTACGCTACATGGATGCTAGAGTGGGGTTCCCAAACTTTTCTTTTGAGAACCACAATAAGTCTTTTTTAAAACTACAAACGTCTTTTATCTTTCTTTTATTGTAAAACCCTATAATAAAGTTTTATTAATTCATGATCATTTTAATAAAAGAAATAACACAATTTATTAAATAAAAAAAATGACCAAATAACTCTCTCTGTGATTTTCAAAGACAACAAGTCAGGAAAAAATATACTGATACATTAAAAAGAAAATAACAATAAATAGTCGATCCTCTCCCGTCATTTTCCAGCTGAGACTTTGAGGCTGCAGCTCCTAACACGTCTCAGTAGTTACTAAAACTGAGCAGCTGTGTCCTGCATGTCTGTTTCTCATCCAGTAATAATGAAAAAAGCACATTTCTCTGTCTTCTGCTGCAGCTCTGCATATATCTGTGTTACCTTTTTACCAGTACAGAGTTCCTCGTTTATTGCATGAGTTACGTTCTAAAAAAATAACTGGGATCTGTGAAATCCACAGAGTCTGATTACAGACGTTTATGGCAGTAAAACACCCCACTGCCCACTTAATACACTTTTTTCTGGCAGACATCAACATTTTTACCTTTTTCTCTCTTGATCAAATTCTCAAACCTTTATAGAAATTAGGTGCAGGTTCTTAGAATGAAAACAAAGATCTGATTGATCAAAATTTTTGTAGATCTGAAGAGCTCCGCGTTTTTGTACAGGAGACACGGCACGGAGGAGATTGATTGACAAGGTCTCCAGCCAATCAGGACACAGAACAGGAAGCGCTGTTAAAAAAAAAATCAGCATAATCGCTCTAAAATAATGAGCGAAACCAGGAAAGATGAACTGTGATGTAGAAAGGAAAGACTGTGTTCTGTTTTATTTGACAGAGATTTTTAGAGGGTTTCAGGTTGGAGTACAGACTGGAGTGGAAGTAGAATAAAATGTCACGTTCTATGCAGCTCTTGATGGTGTGGCCAGATTAAAAAACGAACATGGGTCTAGGATTTGTTCAGTGGCCCGGACCAACCATGGAGGTGGCCCGGATCCGGCCCGTGGGCCATAGTTTGACCACCCCTGCACTAAGATCACCTAGAACCAGGTCCTGTTCAAAAACCACTGGACCTGGACTGCTAAAACCTAGATTATATTATGCTCTACATAGTAAAGAACACAATAAACAGTTTCTGATTTGTGAAACCGTTCGAGCAGGAAAGTCACAAAAACATAAACCTATCATAAAGTAAGCATGACCAAGTAAGATGACCTCTCTCTTTTTGGACCCTGACATTTTAATGGTTCTCTCTTCCCAGTTCAGTTTCCCCCATCTCTTACTCATATATCTTCACTCCTCCATCGTTCGTATCTCTCCCTTTGTCATCGAGAAATCAAAGGTTTCAACTTCCTGCTCGGAAGGTTTCACAAATCAGAAACTGTGTTTAATGTGTTCTTTAGTATCTAAATTATAATTTAATCCAGGTTTGAGTGTGGCAGCATGAGTGGTTCTGGCACACTAATAAAAAAAAAGGGGACTTTACCAGGTGGAGATGTGGTTCCACTTTAAAAGATTTGTTATAAATAGGTTTAAAAACACAGGATTAAAACCAGAATAAAGAACCACTGGTCCTCAAGCCCACCTGCAAACAGAGCTGGTACTCAACAAGACCAAAACAGAACACCCCACTCACATGCACAATGTGACCACAAAATCAAACAAAAACACAAAAAAGTGTGACATGGAGTGGTGATATCACGGCACTAAAAACAAAAAGGACACCACCTATTCAGCAAAACAGAGAGGGAGAATGTACAGGCAGTGTCCTTGGGCAAGATACTGAGCCCTTGCCTCTGGTGGAAGTTTGGCACCAGTGTTCGGGCTGACTGGGTGACTGGGTGAATGGGTATATGACTTTAGAGCCCTTGCCTCTGGTGGAAGTTTGGCACCAGTGTTCGGGCTGACTGGGTGACTGAGTGAATGGGTATATGACTTTAAAGCGCTTTGGGCCTACAAGGAAGGTAGAAAAGGGCTATAAGTATACGCCATTTACCATTTAAACATTGTGGTAATTTCTGCTTTATGATGGGTTTCAATGGGAGAGGCTTCTGAAATTTTCACTAAAGTTCAATCTGTTTTGCAGCGTCTTATTTTGGCATTCTTACAACTAGAGACACCTTTAAAATGTTCAAATGCTCACAATGCTTTGGACTACAACATATTTTATTCTTGTGATTATGCAATTTACAGCATTTTCAGAAATTGACTTCAAACTTTGATTACTTTTCAACAATCTCCTCCACTCTGGCGTGACATTATACACCGTGCCAGTCGACGGAGGAAAAAAGCCATCAACTTTTACAAAAATCTGTTCCTCAGATGATAAAAACTGGTTTTTATTATCTGTTTTGAATGACCTTCCAGGGACATAGACCTGTCAAACAACACCCCAAGAATTCTGAGGCTTGACTGGACAGAGGAGCTCAGACACCCAAGGGGCTGTCTGATGGAAGGGATTTTATGTTCAGGAGCCAAAATAAGCGTCTCAGTTTTCTGGGTATTTAGGATTAAATGTTACTGTTCAGCCATGTTTTAATGCTCGCTAAGCAATTCAGCAAATTTTGTAGTTTGTAGTAACCATTTTCCATGAAAGAACAGTAGAGCTGGATGTTGTCTGGATAGAAATGATACGAGATGTGGCTAAATTGATTAATTAGTTTCCCAAGAGGAATCATATATAAAATAAATAAAATAGGGCCTAGTACAGAACCCCGGGGAACGCCACAAGTTATTTATTTAATTTCGGAGCTTGAAGAACCGACAGCCACATTAAATGTTCTTCCACGAAGATATGATATAAACCAATTTAAAACTGACCCAGAGAGACCATAGTCATTGTGAAGATGTTTAATTAAAATGTTATGATCCACAGTGTCAAAAGCAGATTTTAATTCTATTTTAATTCTAAAAGCATGAGGACAGTATACTGGCCTGAATCAGCTGCCATAAGCACATCAGTCTTAGTTTTCTTTTAAATCATCCCAGATGCCAGAGTGTCGCAGAGTCATAGAGCTGGAACACTAAATGATCAAAAACAACTGTTCTATGTCCTGTTAACTGTGGTGACGTCATGGCATGACATGTGAACTGTTGTGCACAACATCACTGGTTCAACACCCAGTGATGATATTTTTTACAAATATATCTTTTTTGTTGTTGTGCTGTTTTCACGTTATTCATGTTCAACTTTTATGATCATTTCTTTATTTCTTTTGCCAATTATTACCCTTTAAGTTTCATTTTTATTCAGCAATATAGCATTCAACCCTGCATTTCTTCTTTAAATGCAGCTCCTCCTTGTTGACATACATGTTCTATATTTATGAATGTTCAATTCAGATTGTTGCAACTACTTAAGAAACATGTTTATCTGCTTTATCTGTCCTGTGTTTTATTAAACACGTAATTAAAAAAAATATAAAATATCAAACATTTCAAGAAAACAGCATCGGTGTCAATATCCATGATATGAGCCCGTAAATATTTAGTATCGGATCGCTACCAAATTTCCTAAAACCCAGTGAATGAAGCTCTGACCAAGGAGCAGTTTTTACAATGTTCTGTACCAGTGACAATGACAAATGAATATCATCTGTTTATCTAAATGTAAATGTAAAATCTCAATGTCTAAATGATCCACACAGTGGAACACCCTCAGAAGGAGTCTAGTTAACCATTGGAAAGAACAGAAGACTGAGATATTCTGACACTCTGGACCACTGATCTCTGAGAGAAGTGTTGCTGTGGTGCAGCGTGCTGTCGCTAAACTAATTCTCTTTTGATTTTGCATTTAATCATTTATCAAATATTGTTAATCTTATGACTTCAACTTCAACCTGGTAGACTCTGGTCCTTGAATTATTGTCTGACATCAAACCGATATGCAGCTACAGATCTGCCTCTGAAGGTTTACTCTATTCTATCATTTCTTCGCCAAAACTCTCCTTTTTTTTTTTTTTTTTTTTAACTTGTCCTGTCCAACAGCTGGGCACATAGATGAGAGCTGAAGGCCTCTTGTGTTGGACAAATTTTACTTTAACAGGGGTTATTAATCTTCAGACAAACCAGAGGTATTTCTGAATAAACCCCTTTTGTAATTGAGGCCAAACTTTATTAGATTCCATCATGTTTGAAAATCTTTGGTGCTGGACCGGATGGAAAAGGAAAGGAGGGAAGAAGAGAGAGGGATGTTAGAGAGGAGGGGGGAGGGGGGAGACCCCTCCCTCCTTCTTTGCACATTCCACCATTCATTAAGAAGAACTTAAACACTCACCTGAGCACAGGTGTTAGCTCACCTTTATACTAATAATTTGCAGGATTGAATGAATGAAATATTTCACACTAGTTGGTTTAAAGGCATAAGTATGCGTGTGTGAACAATATCTGTATTGTGTGCATGTTTTGTGTACATGTTGACATGTAGACATCTTTACAGTTAACAGGTGTGTTTATAACATCTGAATGTGTGTGTGGACAGGCCCCGCCCTTTGAGATTTGTATTACACTTGAACCTTACCGTAATGATAAACATCCAGTAAAGTTGTTGCTTTAGGCTGCTTCATGGTTCTACCCCCCCCCCCTCCTATTATCACCCTCTTCTCCCCCCTCCTCTCTAACATCCCTCTCTCTTCTTCCCTCCTTTCCTTTTCCGTCCGGTCCAGCACCAAAGATTTTCTAATATGATGGAATTTAATAAAGTTTGGCCTCAACTACAAAAGGGGTTTATTCAGACATTCCTCTGGTTTGTCTGAAGAATAATAACCCCTGTTGTTAAAGCAAAATATGTCCAACACAAGAGGCCTTCAGCTCTCATCTGTTTGCCCAGCTGTTGGACAGGACAAGTTTAAAAAAAAAAAAAAAAAAAAGAGAGGAGGGGGAATAGGAGGGTGATAATAGGAGGGGGGGGTTAGAACCATGAAGCAGCCTAGAGCAACAACTTTACTGGATGTTGATCATTACAGTAAGGTTCAAGTGTAATACAAATCTCAACGGGCGGGGCCTGTCCACACACACATTCGGATGTTATAAACACACCTGTTAACTGCAAAGATGTCAACATGTACACAAAACATGCACACAATACAAATAATGTTCACACACGCATACTTATGCCTTTAAACCAACTATTGTGAAATATTTCATTCAGTCACACAAACTATTGGTGCAAAGGTGAGCTAACACCTGTGCTCAGGTGAGTGTTTATGTTAAATGGATGATGGAATGTGAAAAGAAGGAGGGAGAGTGACCAGCCATCCCCACACCAAGACCCCCGCTGCAGCAGCACCGGCAGCCAGAACTCCCAACGCCACCCGTCAGCAGGCAGAGAACAACCACCCCCCGGGCGACCACACCCGCCACCCAGGCCAGGGCCAGCAGGACCACCACGAGGCCCCCAGAGCCAGAGAGCAGGGAGGCATGGGGGGAAGAGAGCGCCTCCCCAGCCCAACCAGGGGAGCAGCCCCCCCGCCGCGCCGGGAGGGCCTAACGCAGGGCCCCACCCGAGAAGAGTGCCCACAGCCCCAGACGAGCACCTCATCACCACCCAGGAGTTCTGGGCATCCCCCCGCCCCAACCCCAGGTACGAGCCAGGACCCCCCAAGGGAGACCCGCTCTGAGCTCTAGGCAGCCACCCACCCGGCCTACGGTTGGTCCAGGAAGGAGCAAGGCAGGGGACAGCCGGCCCCACCCAGGAGGGGGGCACCCCGGAGAAAAGGGAGGCCCGCAAGGGGTGTTGTTAACATGGCCCGACCGGGCTGGGCCACAGTTGGAATGTGGGCGGGGCACAGGGGCAAAAACCCGAACCCACCCCACAGGGAAACAGACACCCCCGGCCCAGGTGTAATGTGAACCCCCTCCCTGCGTGGAGAGAGCCCCGCTGGGCCCAGAAAACCGGCACCCAGGGGACACGGCCGCCGCTGTCAAGGGCCCAGTACCCCCCACCAGGGATGGGGTAGGGGACAGATGGACCTAGGACCCACCTTCCTTGCATAATGTGTGTGTGTGTTTGTAAGGGTGTGTGTGTGCATGTGTGTGTGTTTGTGTTTGAATGTATATTATGAGGAGTAAAAGGTGTGTGAACTAGGGGGGTGCAGTTAAAATTGGTGGGTAGGGCACAGAGAGGACATTCCCTGATTACTCACAGTAATGTCCCCTCACCCTCCCCACCTAGGGTCCCTAAATGTCTAAGGTGCGGTTAAAATTGGCGGGTAGGGTGCTAGGAGGACATCTGCTGCTTGGTGGCAGTGATGTCCAAGCACCCCCCCTACCAAGAGCCCTACATGTCTAAGGTGCAAATAAAACCAAGAAAGGGGGGCCCATTCCATACGGCAACTATGGGAGGGGACCACTCCCAAGTAGCCCCCTCCCCAAAGTGCATCGCAGGCTAAACCCCCCACCCCCTCACCCTAATATGAGATTATATGAGGAAGGGGGTGAGTTGGGGACAGCTGGTAGACTGTCTCCCGGTGGTCAAACAGCCATCCCCCAGCCGTCCCCAGCATAGGGCCCAGGTCCCACAGCCTCGGGGCCCCATCCCCCAAGGCTCCTTCTTCTGATTTTCTAGTCTGACTCAGACTTGTGTCTGTGTGTGTGCACGTTCATGCTCACATTCTCTGCTGTGTCTGATTTGAACTTTGACCTCCGTCAGCTTTCAGGAAGGTTTGATCAGGATGATTTTCTAAAGAAAATCTAAGCAACTGTTTTCTTCCACTGCAGACTCTTCAAAGAATCAAATATGTTCAATTCCTGGAAAATCCAGAAAATCTTTGAATCCAAAACTTTCAGCTTCAGTGAAGAACTACAAATGTAGAAATGAACCAACCAGCAGCTTCAATGTTCTGACCTCAGAGTCTGCAGTCTGCAGTTTGGACTCTCCAGTCCAGAACACAGAACCTTCATGGATGAATCCTCCAGTCTGTTGTTGCTCAGGTCCAGTTCTGTCAGATTAGACGGGTTGGACTTCAGAGCTGAGGCCACAATTTCCCAGTGAGTATCTGAGAGTCCACATCGTTCTGGAAGTCTGTGAAGAGAAAGAAAGACAGAAACAGGTGATCTTCTGATGAATTCAGGCTGTGATGAAGTTCCACTTGGACATTTCTCTCTTTATCAGAGCTTCATCTTCATCAGGAAACAGTCCTCCTGATCAGTCTCTCTCAGACCTTCATCTTTCTTTCATCTGCAGCTGGAGGAGAGAAGGTGGAGCTCCATGGAGTTTCATGCTGCCCTCAGTCTGTCAGTGATCTGAGGTCTGACCCCAAAGTTCACAGTAGAACATCTGGATCACAGAGACTGACAGCTGTCATTCTGACCATGATGATGAGAATGATGGTTGAATGTTGACTGTTTTTTAATGTTGGTTCTGATCCAGTTTTCTGAGAGTTTTCTGTTTTCATTTCCAAAATGATGTTTTCATGTTTCAGCTCTGAAGCTGTTAACAATAGTTCATCTTCCTGTTCTGTTGCAGAACTTTGGATCCAATTTCCTCCTCAGGTCCATGTCTCCCGTCATGAACAGAACCACAGCAGCACCAACCTTCAGACAAAACTTTCCAGAAGCTCTTCTTTGTAGAAAGATGTTAAAGTGACTGTTTCCATTCTCAAAGAGCTTTACTAAATCTGCACTTGGTGCTTTCAATAAGCTGTTTATGTTGTCATGGAAACACCAGATTCTGGAGGAGGGACCCGTTACCAGCTGACTGAGATGGAAGTGTTTCTTCACTTCTCTGCTCTTCTGAACTCTTTGTGGAATGATGACTCAGCATTGTTGTTCTTTTACAATCAAACTCTGCAGCCGTAGACCCATTTTCCAGAACAACATCTGCGTCTTCTCCTGTCTGATCCTGAAGATGAGCTTCTTCCAGCTATGAGAAATCTGTTTCCATGACATCTCCTCCAGGATCAGCTGGAGCCTGGGTGTGAACATGAGTGCAGTCACTGACTAAAATGCAGCTCTCTGTGCTGACAAATCCATGAACAACTGTCTGCATCCACAGCTGCTGCTGATTCATGCTCCTCTCCCTGTCTCTGCAGCTGTATGCGGTGGAAGTATCATGGTCTGTCTCTGGTGGTGACCTTCAGAAACAACCATAGCTTCAGTCTATGTGTTTCTAACTCCAGTCCTCAGGTCCACCATCTTGAAGGCTTTTTCTGCTTCTCTGCTAAAAACACACCTGCCTCCAGTGACTCGTCATCCGACCTCTGTAGAACTCCATGATGATCTCAGCCAGGTGCGTTTCAGCAGGTAAGATGGAAACCATGCAGGTTGGTGGTTTCTGGGGATTGGAGTTCAGAAAGCCTGTTCTAAAGCAGAGCTGCAGGAGCTTCAGCCTTTCAGAATAGATGGAAAGAACCTCCTTCAGGTTCCTCTCTGTCATTTCTGACTCACATCTTCTTTGACTTGTTCATTCCCTTTAGAACATGTGTCTTAACATTCAGACTTTTGTCATGTGTTCAGAGGGGGTTCAGAGGTTTGTTTCAGCGCTGTGTTCACAGAGTATATGGTAAAGGGAAACAGAGAAAGAGGCCAGGGGGCGGAGCTTCAACAGTAAACAGAGAAGTGTCTCACTCCAATAAAAGCAGGTGGATTCTGCTGTGTCTCATTCAAAGCCAGGAATCTTCTCCACATGAGCCTCAGGAGACCATGCTGACATCACTCTGACCTTTGACCCATCATGCTCCTCACAGTACACACACACATCAAACAATGAGGTTGTTAATGTTCCACGGACAGAAGAAGCTGAATCCAGACTGCTGATGGCTAACTAGCTTTGGTCAGGAATATCATGGTTCTCATTGTTCTAGAGCCACACTATGACTAAACATCCAGAGTCATTTCAAAGGCACCTGCTGAATCCAAGTAGGTGAATCAAAGCATGTCTGGACTTTCTTCACTGGATTCTAGAACCTCTGTGTGGAGGAAAGAGAAACTGTGCAGGTTTACAAGTTAGCTGTGATGCTAGGCTTCATTCTACAGTCCAAACTGCTATTTTGGTCTGATCAATAAGGACTTTTACCATACAACTTTTTTAACAACACAAACTGCATTTTCAGACTCCAAAAGCCTGGATTGATCCAGAAGATTTTCTTGTGAACTTCAGAGAAAGAAGATTCTAGAAAAACAGAAGAAAGACGTCTAAAACATGAATCCTTTCAATGGAACTGGATAAACAAATCAGTACAAGCTCATGAAAAAGCAGATCTCAGACAGATTTCCCTGATTTTCTGTCTGCACTGCTGTGTGTTGGACTCAGATCTTCAACAGAGACTGTAAGTATGCAGATGGTGGTTGACTGAGCTAAAGGAACCAAAAGGATCAGAAGAAAGAATCAGTTTCTGCTTCAGTTTATTCTTTTAGTCAAACTGTTTCATTCACAGATCAATGATTTATGTAGAAAGAAGATGATGAACAGAAGAAAGAACATTTTAGAAATGTGGTTCTAGAATGACTGACATTGTGGAAATGAAGACATCCTTTCATTCTGGACCGTCTGCTTTATGTTCAAACCTTTCAGAAGGTTCTGGATTGAATTTCATTTGGAAAAATATGATCCTTCTTTGTTCTTTAGGTAAAAAGTCATTTAAGTGTGAAAAACAAACTGATTTTCTTCTTTCAAGATTTTGATTTCTAATCATTTTCAAACCTTTCATTCTTTGTAAATCAATCTGAACACTGATCTGACTTATCACAGTCACTTCTGGACTCACCTGAACTTTCTGCAGTTCCTCACAGCTGGGATCAGTCTCCGTATACCCTCATCTGATGTGTTGTACTGGTCCAGGTACAGCTCATCCAGAACCTCCTCTGACATCTGCAGAGTGTAGGCCAGAGCTGAGCAGTGAATCTCTGAGAGTTTCTTCTCTGATTTGTTCTTTGAATTCAGAAACTCTTGGATCTCCAGATGAACTGAGAGGTCCTTCATCTCCATCAGACAGTGATAGAAGTTGATGCTTCTGTCAGGAGAAACTCCTTCAATGTAGATCTCTTTCAGGTTATTTATGGCTCTCTGGGTGGTTTCTGGATTTTTCTCTGTCTGTCCCAGCAGGCCTCCTAAGAGTCTTTGGTTGGTTTCTGGATTCTTCTTTCTCTGACCAAGCAGACCTCCTAAGAGTCTTTGGTTGGTTTCTGGATTCTTCTTTCTCTGACCAAGCAGACCTCCTAAGAGTCTCTGGTTGGACTCCACAGAGAGACCATGAAGGAAGCGAACCAGCAGGTCCAGGTGTCCAGTTTGACTCTGCAGGGATTTCTCCATGACTCTATTCAGAAACTTATCCAGGGATGTGTTCTTCATGTTCGTGTACTTCAGAAAGTCCTTAATGACCTCTACCTTCTTGTTGGAGTAACAGTGGAACATGTAGACTGCAGCCAGAAACTCCTGAACACTCAGATGAACAAAGCTGTAGACCGGTTTCTGGAAGATCTCACACTCTCTTCTGAAGATCTCAGTACAAACTCCAGAGTACACTGAGGCCTCTGTGACATCCAGACCACACTGCTGCAGGTCTTCTTGGTAGAACATGATGTTTCCTTTCTCCAGATGTTCAAACGCCAGCCTCCCCAGCTTCAGAAGAACTTCCCTGTCAGTCTCTGTCAGCTCTTGTGGACTTGTCTGATGTTCCTGCTGGTACTTGTTCTTCTTCCTCTTTGTCTGAACCCTCAGGAAGTGGGAGTACATGTCAGTCAGGGTGGTGGGCAGCTCTCCTCTCTGCTCTGTGGTCAGCAGGTTCTCCAGAACCACAGCAGTGATCCAGCAGAAGACTGGAACTTCACACATGATGTAGAGGGACATGGAGCCCTTGATGTGGGAGATGATTCTGCTGGACAGCTCTTCATCTGGGAACCTCCTCCTGAAATACTCTTCCTTCTGAGCATCATTGAAGCCTCGTACTTCTGTCAGTCTGTCCACACATGAAGGAGGGATCTGATTGGCTGCTGCAGGTCTGGAAGTGATCCAGACCAGAGCTGAGGGCAGCAGACGTCCCTGGATGAGGTTAGTGAGCAGCACGTTGACTGAGGACTTGTGTGTGACATCAGACACCACCGGACTGTTGTTGAAGTCCAGAGAAAGTCTGCTTTCATCCAGACCATCAAAGATGAACAGAAGTTTGCAGACAGACAGCTGTTCTGCTGGGATCTTCTGGAGTGTTGGATGGAACAGCTGGATCAGAGTGAGAAGACTGTGCTGCTCATCTCTGATCAAGTTCATCTCCCTGAAGGACAGAGGAACCACAGCACTGATGTCTTGGTTCTCCAAGCCCTCGGCCCAGTCCAGAGTGAACTTCTGCACTGAGAAGCTTTTTCCAGCTCCAGCAACTCCACTGGTCAGAACCACTCTGATGGATCTGTGTTGGTCAGGGAGGACTTTGAAGATGTCTGGGTTCTTGATTGCAGTGTCATGGAGCTGGTTGGTCTTTGTGGTGGTCTCCAGCTGCATCACCTCATGTTGGGTGTGAGCCTCTGGTCTCAGTCCCTCTGTGATGTAGAGCTCAGTGTAGACCCTGTTGAGGAGCGTTTCTCTTCCTGCTTCTTCAGTTCCTTCAGCCACATGTTCACTTCTGCTCCTCAGACTGATCTGATGTTCTCCAAACATCTCCTGCAGACCAACACCTGCTGAAAGAGTAGAGAAGAAAGCTCCTTCATGAGTGTTCCACATGTTTCCAGAAGAATCCATCAGCAGATGATCAGGCTCTGACTCACCAGCTCTGGGTCTTTCTGCAGACTGGGGTCCACTCCTCTTCTCTCTGTGGACGCCAAGGAGAAACGTTAGTGAACAACAATCAAAGCAGTCAGTGGGAAGTTCCAGACTAACTCTGAACATGGAGCAGATCCTCTCTGATCTTCAGACTCAGATATTGTGATCCAAACTGTGATGAATGTGAGCAAATGTGTTTCCAGGTGAAACCAGAGCAGATCTAGTCCATCTGAAGGTCTAAATGATGCGTTAGCTGTGTTTGGAGCTCATGTCTGGACTGAGCTCAGAGAAAAGTTCAGCTGTTTGCTTCATCCTCACAGACTGAGCTTTGTGTCCTCAAGAGTTGTCCAACTCTTTTCTTTCCTCTCAGACCTAAAGTGCTCACAGCAGATGGTTGACCTTCCTGGATGGATCAGCTGATGTTCTTGATGAGAACATTGTTGTTCCTGCCGAGAGCTGAACTCTGCTTTGTTCACTAGAAACTGCTTCTTACTGTGAGTCTGAAGGTCCTGGTTCAGTTCTGAAGAATGGAGGATCATATTTGGACGAGTCACTCTTCATGGAGCCACAGCTGGAGGCTGCAGACTGGACTCTCTGTGTGACCTGTTGACCTCTGCAAACACCAAACCATCAGAGTGTTGGAGGATCTGCTTCTTCATGAACAGCTGATGGACTTTGACATGAACACAGACTGAGCTGTTTAGTCTGGAATAACATGACATGTTTGGATCAACAGTTTACAGTTGGAGGGAAAATGTTTCAGCATTTTCTGTCAGTCAATCCAGACTTTTTTCTAGAAAAGCTGATTCAGTTCTCCATGTAGAAATGTAGAAATTCTGAGAGCAGAAAGTCAAACTAGAACAATGTGATGTTTGGAAAGCCATGAAAATCTGAATCCTAGGAGTCTGCAGTGATTCTTCTCATTAGACTGGAGCTGCTGTCAGTCAGAGTCTGCAGTCAACATGTTTTCTTCTCCAACATCTCTGATGTCTCTCAGAGACTCTCAGAAGACTCGACTGAAAAGATCTCATCACACACATGATGCTCCAAGTGAGTCTGATCAGAGAGATCCAGAACTGAACTAGACCTCAAGTCCTTCATCTGAAAACTGTTGATCATCTGAACTAGAATCCAGCCTCCAAAAACTCTGACAAACACTCACTGTTCCACTCCTGAACTGATGTCCTTGAAGTTAGGATTTTTATCCTTTGACCAGTCACTCCTGTTGGACCCACAGCTGGATTCAGATCCAGGTCCAGGTTGGTTCCTGTGAAGTATGAAGGTTGCTGGTGTGAATCCTGAGCTCTGACATGGAGAAGATCATGGACAGTTGGAGATGTTCATCTCACCTCTGAGCTTTGCTCTGGTTGTCATGGTTACCATCTCTGCTTTTAGAGGGAGGGGCTCCCTCCTGTGGTTCCTCCCACTGATCCATGTTGCTGGATTCACTGGATCTACATCAGCTCACACACACCTTCCTCCTTCACCTGCAGAGGAAACCTTCCTCATCATCAGCTCTGATCCTCCTTCACCAACAGATCAGCTACTCCTCCCCTGATTGGCTCTTCTCTTGTGTTTCCTATCAAGTTCAGGTGAATGCAGTCAGACAGCAGTGTGAGGCAGAGGAAGCTGCCATCAGCTGCTGCACTTCTGCTCTCCCTCCACCAGGTGGAGACATGGAGCTGCAGCAGCAACATTTCCATTCAGTCACTTTGACAAAGAAACAACAAACTTCCTGTTTCTACACTTCAGGAAACATGAAGCATCAGGAAAAACAGACAGAAATCAAAGAATGTGGAGAAAAGAAAGAAAGACATGAATTCTTCCTCTAAAGCTCCAACAGAGACTTTCTCATGAACTTTGACCTCCACATAGGTTTGGATGGAGGAGAACAGGAAGGTTTGGGAGTCAGAACTGAAACCTTTGAACTCCAGAGCTTCATGATGGTTTGTGTTTCTGACAGAAACTCTTTCTTCTGTCTGGATTCTGGAAAGTTCTGACAGGAAGCAGCAGTCAGCTGATCTGAACCACTTTGATGCTGAAAACTAGGGCTGGGAATCACTGGGTACCTCACGATACGATACGATTTGCGATACATTGCTCACGATAACGATACTATCACGATATGGCGATAATGCGATAATCTATATATCTCGTCTCTAACAACTCACGATATATCAAACTTTAAGAAAGAAGAACTTTAAAAACAGCTTTTTGGAAAATATTTCCCCATTTATTTTTTAGTTTTTAAACACATTGAAAATTAACAACTTGTGTCCTATTTGGTGTAAAGAATAACAGACTTTTGTGTAACATTGCTGAAATCAGTGATACTCTGTCTTTGACAAACAATGACTATTTTCATTTGGAAATATCTGTAAAATTCAGTTTAAACAATAGTGAACATGAACAGCAGTGTCATTATTTAGTACAAAATTGCTGTAAACAGGATAAAAAATGAATGAGTCAAGTAGCTGCCAGACACATTGTTATTAACTTTTGAAAAACAAAACCATAGCCATCGCTTAATTTAAAAAATAGCTGAAAATGAGATATTAATTCTGTGAACAAATTATATTGTCTTTGTTAAAAAATAAATGACACCATTTAGTGCAAATGTGGTGTAAACAAAAATATAATTCTCACAGAAAAATAAAAATCAAGTATCAAGGAACTTTCCTTTGAGTTATTTAAGACATAAACTGCTTTTAAAAATAAATTACCAGGGATAAAATACATAAGAACTTAAAGTGCATCTAAAAGTAAACGTATTTGTGAACAACATGTTTGGGGAAAAGCTGCATGTGATGTATCGTCTACCGCTGCTTTGAGGAGAAGGGGGGTCTAAGGGCAGGGATGCTGCTCTTTCTTCCGTTTCCATCTCAGCCGTAGCTCTGGTCTGGATGTACAGTACAGGGATCCTTTTTTCAGTATTTCCGAGAGGGAATGTCAAAGCGTGGCTCTACTGCATTCAATAAAAACCCAAATCCCTCGTTCTCCACCGCACTGCAGGGACCGTTTTCCGTTTGTTATTATCGCTGCTCTGTCTCTCAGAAGACGGCGGTAGCTTCATCTGGAAAAAGGTATCCGCGTGGGGCTGTGTCGGCTTCAGGCAGCAACAGCCACAGCTTTCTCACACAATTCGGGGTGATGCAGCTTCAATGCTGCCGGCTCGTCTTAACTTGCTGCCGCCGCGTCTCATTGTTTTCCCACTCCGCCATCTTTGTTTGAATGTGTGTTCTTGAATGTGTGGGACCCTTGGTGGGGAGGGTGAGGGGACATTACTGTGAGTAATCAGGGAATGTCCTCTCTGTGCCCTACCCACCAATTTTAACTGCACCCCCCTAGTTCACACACCTTTTACTCATAATATACATTCAAACACAAACACGCACACATGCACACATATACCCTTACGAACACACGCACACACATTATGCAAGGAAGGTGGGTCCAAGGTCCATCTGTCCTCTACCCCATCCCTGGTGGGGGGTACTGGCCCCTTGGCAGCAGCGGCCGTGTCCCCTGGGTGCCGGTTTCCTGGGCCCAGCGGGGCTCTCTCCGCGCAGGGAGGGGGTTCACATTACACCTGAGCCGGGGGTGTCCGTTTCCCCGTGGGGTGGGTTCGGGTTTTTGCCCCTGGGTGCTGGGCCCCTGCCCACATTCCAACTGTGGCCGAGCCTGGTGGGGCCATGTTTACAACACCCCTTGTGGGCCCCTCTTTTCTCCGGGGTGCCCCCCTCCTGGGTGGGGCCGGCTGTCCCCTGCCTTGCTCCTTCCTGGACCAACCGTAGGCCAGGTGGGTGGCTGCCTGGAGCGCAGAGCGGGTCTCCCTTGGGGGGGTCCTGGCTCGTACCTGGGGTTGGGGCGGGGGGATACCCAGAACTCCTGGGTGGTGATGTGGTGCTCGTCTGGGGCTGTGGGCGCTCTTCTCGGGTGGGGCCCTGCGTTGGGCCCTCCCTGCGCGGCGGGGGGCTGCTCCCCTGGTTGGGCTGGGGCGGCGCTCTCTTCCCCCTGTGCCTCCCTGGCTCTGGGGGCCTCGTGGTGGTCCTGCTGGCCCTGGACTGGGTGGCGGGTGTGATCGCCCGGGGGGTGGTTGTTCTCTGCTTGCTGCCGTGTGGCTTTGGGGGTTCTGGCTGCCGCTGCTGCTGCGGCAGGGGTCTTGGTGTGGGGGTGGCTGGGCGCGCTCCCTCCTTCTTTCCACATTCCATCATCCATTTAGAAAAACAAACACTCACCTGAGCACAGGTGTTAGCTCACCTTTACATTTATAGTTTGCATGATTGAATGAATAAAATATTTCACACTAGTTGGTTTAAAGGCATAAGTATGCGTGTGTGAACAATATCTGTATTGTGTGCATGT
Organism: Oryzias curvinotus; assembly: GCA_023969325.1. Lineage (NCBI taxonomy): Eukaryota > Metazoa > Chordata > Actinopteri > Beloniformes > Adrianichthyidae > Oryzias > Oryzias curvinotus. Next base: position 24,054,009 of record CM043707.1, read on the forward strand.
TTTGTGTACATGTTGACATGTGGACATCTTTGCAGTTAACAGGTGTGTTTACAACATCTGAATGTGTGTGTGGACAGGCCCCGCCCTTTGAGGCTTGTAGTACACTTGTACCTTACCGTAATGATAAACATCCAGCAAAGTTGTTGCTTTAGGCTGCTTCATGGTTCTACTCCCCCCCCCTCTCCCTTAATCGCCTTCCTATCCCCCCCTCCTCTCTAACATCCCTCTCTCTTCTTCCCTCCTTTCCTTTTCCGTCCGGTCCAACACCAAAGATTTTCAAACATGATGGAATGTAATAAAGTTTGGCCTCAACTACAAAAGGGGTTTATTCAGACATTCCTCTGGTTTGTCTGAAGATTAATAACCCCTGTTGTTAAAGTAAAATATGTCCAACACAAGAGGCCTTCAGCTCTCATCTGTTTGCCCAGCTGTTGGACAGGACAAGTTAAAAAAAAAAAAAAAAATGAATGTGTGTTCTTCTTCGCCCGCCCGCAACAGCCAATCTCGCAACGAGCGCCCCCTATCAACCCTCCGAGGAATTGTCTTACCAAAGGATGGTTAATGTAACGTTTTACAGGGTTTTTAACCCTTATGTGGTGTTCGGGTCTGTGGGACCCGTTTTCATTTTTTATTAAAAGAAAAATGATACAATTAATTAATTTTTCAAACTCAGACTCACTGGCCTTGGCTCATTTTCTGTGAAGAACATATATCAGGATACATTTTTAATGACCACACACCGTACACCCCCCCAACACATTTCTATTACATATAAGATGTTCGGGTCCACTGGACCCAGGGCTAATAGAAGTGTGGAAATTGACGTTTTGTGTACCTACACTTTGTCCTCCACCTGTCTGGGCCTGCTGTGTGTGTGTGGGTGTGTGTGTGTGCGTGTGTGGGAGTGACCAGTGAGAAAGAGAGAGAGAGAGAGAGTGGCAGAGAGAGAAAGATTGACTGTAAATGTGAGTTCTGCGTTTCTGCACCTGCGGTTCCCGCACAACGTTGCAAAATTGTTGCAAAATTCAAGCATCAACTCCATTTGCTCTCATTATTCACATTTGAAATTTTGAATTTCTTGCGGGAATCTTTAGTTTCTCACTCTTTATCTGCTACAAATTGGAGGCGGGACACTATAAATATAGCTTTGCCAGTGTGGTTTCTTATCAAAACTGATAATAATGGCCAAAACACACTCTGCGCAGTCCGACAGTGACTCTGAAGATGATGATGAGATTGAGCATCAGCCAGTTCCAAAATGAAGCCGTCAGCATCCCGACCACAGGACCAGAACAAGACAGTCAGCATGGAGCAAGTGAGGAAATATGGATCTCAAAAAATATTGAAATTGGATGGTCTTCTCGCCCAGGAAAAGAGCCACCCCGCAAGGCTGCTAATGTTATTAGAATGCAACCAGGGCCATGTTGGACATCTCAGCATACAATGCCTTTGTAATTTGGATGGCAATGAACCCAGAGTGGAACAAAGGGAAGCTCCAGAAGATGCTCTTTCTCAAGCATCTGGGAAAGGCATTGGTGAGACCACAAATTGGGGAAAGACAATTTGTAACATGAGGACAATAACATGTCCTGAGGACAATTTGTTCTGAGGACAATAACATGTCCTCAGAACCCCAGCCTTTGCAGCCATCATGAGGAGGATTCAGGAGGAGGATGCTGGTGCCCAATCCACCCAACCTACAGAACCACAATCTGCAGAACCTGAAGTGTGCGCTGCTGTTGCAGTACATGTCTGTCATTCCTGTCTTTATGAGAGAGAGAGAGGAGTTAGTAAAATTTCTGATATCTACATTATTCTAGTTTGTGAACACCAGCAACAAAAAGAAGCAGTGCCAAGTGTGTGGACCCAAGATGGACAGAAAAACTCAATATGCATGCATCAAGTGCAAAGAGTACATTTCCACACACACACAATACAACTCTGCCTGTCATGTGTTGTATAGGCTAGTGGCTAGAAGGCCATGAGTTCAATTTGGCTGATGTGTTGTCTTGACTAATATGTTTACTCTATGTGTTCAGCTTGTGTTGTGCACCTGAATGGGTTCAGTTTCTGTGTTCAAATAAATAAAAGTCAGTAAATTTGAAAACCCTTGCTTCACTAGAAAATTTGTTTCCACTCATATCTTGATTTTAATTGATTTTCCATATCACGTTTTAAACAATGAGTTAAGAATGTGATCTAACAAAGGTAAAGGGGAAATATTAACCAAATATACTGCTTGTAATTGGATGAGGTAAACATCTGTCAACTATTTTGACATCAAAGTGTTTGATTGTGAGGCATTAAAAACCAAAACATGCAACGGGTCCAACAGACCCACGAACACTGGCTGAGTAACAACAATATGAACACCACACAAGGGTTAAACGTAAATAAAAGGTTGATACTTGATGAAGACGTATTGATAATTGATCGCAGGACTAAATATCGCGATATATTGGCACACCCCTACTGAAAACCACAGTTTGATTCCAGGAAATGTTTAGAAAGAACACATCAAGCATCAGCTGATTGTTGTTGACTTGATGAAGAAGAGTCCTCCAAGTTGTTGATCAGTGATAAACAATGATGAAGCTTTGGAAACAGCAGAGTGATGAGAGTTTGCAGAGAAAGAAGAAGATCTTCTCCAAACATTCAGAAACAAACAGTCAAGTTAGTGAAGACAAAGTTCCAGAAACAAACTCACTTCAGTTTCTACAAAGAGATGAAAAGGAAGAAGAGTCTCCCTCACCGTTTCAACACAGCTTCAGCACAGATCACTGATTCACAACCAGAAAGAGTCAACCTGGATGGAGGCGTGGCAGCACAGGTGGAGCAGCTGAAATTAAATTTTTAAGTGAGATTCAGACTGTGAGTCTTCCTGAAATCAAACCCTCAACCTGCCTGTAATCTACCAAGGGAACACCCACAGCTCCACAATCTGAGGATCAGGATTGGATCCGAATCTGTCCTGACGTGAAAAAGGGGGTGGGGCTTCTTGTTGGAGGTGAACTGACTGTCAGGAGCTGCAAAAAGTTTGTTTCCTGAACTAAAGAGAACAGGGGGGTATTCCAGAAAGCAGGTTCTGCTAGCTCCCACGGTAAGTTTGAGGCTAAGGAAGTTGATAACCGCAGCTTTCGGTTCCAGAAATGGAGTTATGTTCCAGGGTATGTCAAGTTGCCATGGCAACTCATGCTCTGAACATAACCTGGTCCGGAGCAGGTTTAGTTGAAGGTTAGTTTGTTTTCAGAGAGGTGAAGCAGCAAGGCGTGTCTATTTGAAGATGATTTAGTGCAGGGGTGGCGAACATGCGGCTTCAGATTTCAGAGTGGCCTTTTCTTGTGGCCAGTCTAAGGCACACCTGTGCAATAATCATGCTGTCTTATCAGCATCTTGATATGGCACACCTGTGAGGTGGGATGGATTGTCTTGGCACTCCACAGATTTAGACAGATTTATGAGCAATATTTCACAGAACTGGTTATTTTGTGTATGTGGAAAATGTATGACATCTTTGAGTTCATACCATTAAAAAATGGGAACAATAACGGTCAGTGTATATATGCATAACAAGGAAAATGGAAATAAGATCAGAAACTCATGCGTTTACTTTGTCTGTTCTTCTGCTACAAACTCTCTTTTGCTGATGTGTCAGCCGTATTACTCTTTTGATGGTCTTATAATCTTCATATGCCGTCATTAATCTCCAACTCCGTCTCACTAATGTGTAGCGCTCACTTTTTTTCTTTACGCGTTTCCTTGGTGACTCCGGAAATCGGCGATCCATTGAGAATGTCTTTATGTACATGACGTGCATGTGCATTAACCAGGGTTACCAAGTCGAGCGTAATTACGCTAATTCATATCCGGTCTTTTGGAACCACTATACCCAGGGTAAGCAAGTTCAGGTGGATTTCAGCCAGAGTTCAGGGTTAAAGTCAGGCTAGTTTAAATATGCTTCCTGGAATACCCCCCTGGTTCAAGAAGAAACCTGACACCACCTAAAAGCAGCTGAGAGGAGGGGCGGAGCTTCAAACTGATTGACAGATTGTTGTTCTTAGTGACCGAGAAAGGTGAGGTCATGTGACCTTCTCCTTTCATGTCTGTTAGAATCTCAACGTTTCAAATCCACAAGATCCTAAAACTGAAGCAGAAGCTGAGAAAGGAGCACATTGAAGTCAGAGTGGGAACACGTCAGAACAAGCAGGGATTAGATCAGCAAAGGCAATGGTGAACCACATTCCTGAAGGACGTCTGTGTTCCTCAGTAACAGGACGTGTCTGAACGGCTGCAGATTCTGCAGAACATCAAGGTTTCCTGCAGCTGCATTGAACGTCTCCTTCTAAGAAGAATCCAGAGTTCCTGATCACAAACATCAACTGAAGCCTAAATCAGAGCTGATCAGACTGCATGGAGCCCAAGCTCCAGAAAAGAGGAGAGAAGAAGAAGTCGTCCACATGAAGCTTCACCTTAGAGGAAAAGAGGAGCTGCTGAACTACAGTCCCTGACAAAAGTCTTGTCGCTTATCCATTTTGTAGAAACAAAAGCATATAACCTCACTTTTAATGAATCCATTGGTTTTAGAAATGTCTCATGTGAAAGCTAAAGCACACCCACTGCACCCCACACCACCATACACAGGTGGGATCGGGGAGGGGTTTTCATCCGTCTGGCTGAGGGGGGGGGGGGAGGGGTTCAACTGGAGGGGGGTCACTGTGTGGCGACGGGGGGGTGGGAGACGAGCTCACAGCTTTGTTCCATCAGAATCATGTCAGAAGTTCAGAAATGAAGGAGATCTCAGTACTGAGATGATTGGAAACATGCAGTTGTTCAGCACTGAGGACCTGAGAGCCTCACAACCTTCTTCAGCAGAGATCAGAGCACTGAGGAGCTTCCACAGCCTCTCTGGAACACATCACTGGAATCTGAGCTGAGAGGAAGGGTGGAGCAGAGTCACCAACTGTTTGGAAGAACAAGGATCCAGCAGAACTCAAAGTTTATCCTTCAGGGCAGATCTGACAGCTGCATTGTGGTCTCTTTGTGTGTTTGTGTTGTTTCTGTCAGAAAGGTGACCTGCAGTGACCTTTAGCTGCTGCTTTTTGGAAGAACTCTTTTCTTTTTGAACAGAAGAACAAGTTAAACTAAATCGTCAGTCTGAGCTCTTCCTCTGCTGCTCCTCTTCCTCACAGAGGAGAACACACAGACACGTCACAGCCTTCATCATGAGTGGAGAAGACAACAGAAACACAAAGACTCACCGTGAAGAAGAAGAAAGTCCTGCTCTGTCTGCTCTGACACCGAGGAAAACTCTGAACTTCTTTATTTCCTGAATCAGGAACACCTGAGTAGAGCTCCACCCCCTTATGTGTGTGTTTGTGTTAGTCTCCTCCCAGAAACCTGAAAGAGTATCTGTTGTACTTTTGGGACATGAAAACTTTACAGACTGAAGTGAGGCCAAACATGAAACATAAAGAGACTTTCTCTATAGGTAATGTCTCCCCAGGACAACATGGACTTCAACCTTTATTAGAAAACCTATACGTCAACTTTATGAATTTGGATCATTCTGAAAGACCTTGTGGGTTCACCTGAAATATACCACAGCAGGTCTGAACAAAAGACAAAAATTTTCATGAACTGAAATGTTCAAGTTCACTGAGTGGACTGAGGGTTTTTGGAGAGAGAGAGATTTTCTACTGTTGGTGTCGCAGAAAATTAAGGAAATGCCAAATAATTTTGGAGCAATTCCAGTGATGAGTTCTATGATTTAGTTTTTAATGTTTTATAAGACCTACACATGATATTCACTACAGGTTTTAAAAAAAAAAAATCAAATCTCTGATCTGTTTCACAAAGACGCACACAGGACGTCACACAGCAAGAAATGAACTTATTGCTAAAAGTGATGCAGGAGTCCATCTCTAAAAAATGATAAAAGATCAAAGAAAATTGAAAGACATGATTTGTTTTTTCTAATTATTTACATTTCCAGGCATTGTTTGTTTTGTTCTGTAGCATGTTCATATTTGTATTATTTTTATTTTTATGGAGAGAAAAATATTAAAAGTTATTTAAGGTTTGACTTCATTTATTCTGATTAACATTCCTGTATATTTTTATTCACATTAATGTTCAAAAAGTTCAGTATTAAAGGTTTAAAAGTTTACCTTTCTTCTTTGGCCAAAAACCTAAAAGCATGTTTTGGATTTAGGTCCCTTGTGCACCTGAGTTTGACCCCCTGTAATACGAGTCTAGAAAATGCATGCATTATGGTGTAAAATGGCCAAATAAAGATAGGGAACACAAAAGGAGTTCGTCAAATTGTACAGTCCCTGACAAAAGTCTTGTCGCTTATCCATTTTGTAGAAACAAAAGCGTATAACCTCACTTTTAATGAATCCATTGGTTTTAGAAATGTCTCATATGAAAGCTAAAACCTTCCCTAATTATGTTCAATATAGTAAAATAAAATTGCTTCACTGAAGAAAGATTGATCATTTAATGAACACAGAAAGGTCACATTTTGGAAAGACAAAAGTTTTGTCGCCTTGTCATATGATGCACCCAATCCTAGATTCCAGCCTCACCTGTGATCAATTACTGATCAATCAATAGTGGGTGTATATTAAAAGAACCCCAGCACACCAGGCCTTCACATCAACTGCAACTTGACCTCTGACAAAATGCGTAAGAGTCACCCAGAGACCAAAGCGTTGATTATCAAGAGGCTGAAGACCAGATCCACTGCTGAGGTGGCTGACACCTTCAATGTGTCTCAGCGTCAAGCACAAAAAATAAGAAAAAGATTTAAAGAGACGAGATGTTTTTGACAAGCCCAGGTCCGGCAGACCCCGCAAGACAACTGCTCGGGAGGACCGTTTGTTGGTTGGAAAATCCAAGGCCAGCCCCTTTTCCACTGCAGCAGAGCTCCACCAGGCCTGGTCACCTCAAGTCCCTGTGTCAACCAGAACAGTTTGTAGAATTCTGTCTCAAAATGGCCTCCATGGTCCAATCAGTGCCCAGAAACCAGCACTAAACAAAAGGCAAATGACAAAATGTGTGGCATTTGCCAAGGCCCACAGCCTGCTAAAATGATGGACGCTGGAAAAGTGGCAGAAGGTGGATTTCTCAGATGAGTCTTCAGTTGAATTACATCACAGCCGCCGCAAATATTGCAGGAGACCAACTGGAGCCCACATGGACCCAAGATTCACCCAGAAAACAGTTAAGTTTGGTGGCGGAAAAATCATGGTCTGGGGTTACATCCAGTATGGGGGTGTGCCAAACATTTGCAGGGTGGAAGGCAATATCAATAGCCTAAAATATTAAGAAGTATTAGCTACCTCTTCCATTCCTAACCATAAAAGGGGTCAAATTCTGCAGCAGGATGGTGCTCCATCGCATACTTCCATCTCTACATCAAAGTTCATCAAGGTGAAGAAGATCAAGGTGCTCCAGGACTGGCCAGCCCAGTCACCAGACATGAACATCATTGAGCATGTCTGGTGTAGAATGAAAGAAGAAGCATGGAATATGAAACCAAAGAATCTTGATGAACTCTGGGAGGCATGGAAGACTGCTTTCTTTGCTATTCCTGACGACTTCATCCATAAATTGTATGAATCATTGTCAAACCACATGGATGCATGGATCCTTCAAGCTCATGGAAGTCATACAAGATATTAAATATGGATCTCACAGTAGCACTATTTAATTCACTGATGTTATGCAACATATTTCTGTTTTTGAAGTAAATTATTTGTTAAATTTTCGCATTACTCTCTGTAGGCAACAAAACTTTTGTCTTGCCAAAATGTGACCTTTCTGTGTTCATTAAATGATCAATCTTTCTTCACTGAAGCAATTTTATTTGACTATATTGAACATAATTTGGGAGGGTTTTAGCTTTCATATGAGACATTTCTAAAACCAATGGATTCATTAAAAGTGAGGTTATACGCTTTTGTTTCTACAAAATGGATAAGCGACAAGACTTTTGTCAGGGAATGTATGTGCGTGTGTGTGTGTGGGGGGTTACTTATCCAGGGAGTAAGTTAGTGTAGAACCGCCACTGCAAACCCATGAAGTATTTCTGGATCTGCTATGAACTCATCACTAAACCTCTAAAATTGTTTTTTTTTTTTTACTTACCGTATTTTCACCACCATAGGCCGCACCGGGTCATTGGGCGCGGTCTCAGTCACGGGGGATTTTTCCGTCTTTGACACATACAAAAGGCGCACCGGGTGTTAAGGCGCGGGCACGTTAATGCCCCGTTCGGACCCTCAGCACTTCTAGAGTGGGTTTATAAAAAATCCAGTCCTGGTTTTTTTTTAGAGGAAACATTTTATTTTGTTACTGTTCTCCCTAACTGAAAAACACAAACTGAATGGTCACTCACTTGCAGAGACGGGAGGCAGGAGGTTCCAAGTTCAAAGGGTTTGAATTCGGGAACCAAGAGCATGCCAGCCCGTCAGCTTCCTCGCCGGATGCTAAAGAACATTTCACAGTGAGGAAGAGCCGCTTCCACCGGTTCCTGAACCGCTATTAACCAAAGTTTGTGCCCCTTGAGGAATGATTAAGTATTTGATTCTACTTTTTCATGATGCATTCACTTGGTTCTTCATATACATGAACATTGTGTGTGTTGTAATAACCACTGTGCTCGCTTACAGCAAACTGAACAAACTGAACCGGCATGAATCACCATATAAGGACATGGAAGTGCTGAAGGCTGTCTCTGTTTTCTATGTGTGCTGAACGGCTTATTGAACAGAAAAGAAACCTGTGTAGAGATGCAGACCAAACTGTCCTTCACATCTGCTCTCTTAATCTGGTGCTTGTATGGACAGAGAGCCGTTGGATGCCATGACTTGATCTACACAGTATTCTGTTGGGTAATAAAAATAGAAAAGAAGTGCTCTGATCTGTTCCCCCCTTACAGCAGGAGCTTTTTAATCTGTCATTTTCCCAACCAGTTTTCCTCACTGTTTATCCACTGCACCACTTCAGAAACTTTTAAGGAGTCCCTGAAGGACCATTGTTTGCAAAGTGAACACTTGTAACATTCAAGGAAGTTTACTTTTTACTTTACCAACAAGTGTTAACTTTCCAAATAGTGACAAACCTCCAAGTTTTCCAAGTTGATTTCATGATGGACCAAATCTCTGTTCCTTTAACAGAAACTATAGAATCCAGATGCTTGACTTTACTAAAGCAAAGGAGCCTTAAATGATCCAGCTCAATACAGTTAAATGGGTCAATTTTCTGATGAAAATGCCGGAAATACCAGACCGTACTATATAGTACCACTGAGTGAAAACGATGCTTTATTTACAGTTTTTATTTCCAGTTGCACCAAAATGAGTCTTTCTGTATGTCTTGATCCTCTGCAACCATTTCTGCTGGTGAATGTTGTTTAGGGGAGGACGAATAAAATGTTTACTTAGAATTGCAAACCTCTGGAGCAGAGATCAGAAATGTTTAGGACATGAAGAGCCAATTCCAAATGTTCTCCTTATCATCTGTGACTTCACCAACTAGACTGTGAACTCGAAAGATAGAAATAGAAAGAAATACGAAACATTTCCAATAGATCTTAAATGTTAGTTCATTCACTAACAGCAGGTCAAACAGCTTGTTAGACAGATTTTGGAATAAACTCAAAAAAGTTCTTTCATAACAATATTGCAGAAGGAAAATAGGTCAAAGTTGAAATAGTATTGTAACTATATTTGTTTAAACACCAAAAGTACTGCATTTGTGGTAAGTCATTCCAACAGCAATAGGATTTTTTGACCAAAAAGCCAGCTGTGCTATCATAAACGTATTCTGTAGATTATGGATTCTCTGCTCAATTGTCCTCTCATGCTCGCGGCGAGCTCACGTTCTATCGAAAGACACTCATTTCAGCCCACCAGTCATAACCAACAGTTTCAAAATCACAGGATCATTTTTGCAATGTTTTCATAAATTTTAATGTCAGATTCAGACTGTGAGCCTTCCTGGAATTAAACCCTCAACCTGCCTGTTGTCTACCAAGTGAACAGCCACTGCTCCACAGTCAGATGAACAGGATCTGATCAGGTTTGGTCCTGATGCTCATGAACATGGTGGACATGAAAAAGGGGGCGGGGCTTCTTGTTGGAGGTGAAATGACTGACAGGAGCTGCAGGATGTTTGTTTACTGAACTAAAGACAGAGAACAGGTTCAAGAAGAAACCTGACAGCAGCTGAGAGGAGGGGTGGAGCTTCAAGCTGATTGACAGATTGTTGTTCTTAGTGACCGAGAAAGGTGGGGTCGTGACCTTCCAGGCGTGTATGAACTCCTCTCATCTGTCATCTACTGACACTGAAGCAGAAACTCCTGATGGAGCTGAAGGGAGGGGCCTGACTATTTCCTGGAAACAGCTCCTTCTGATCATCAGTCAGACTCAGAGGAACAGAGAATTTGTTCACATGCAGCTCAGGAAAATAGCTGACAGTGAAGCTGAGAAGCTTTTCTTTCCATGTCTGTTAGAATCACAACGTTTCAAATAAATTCAATTCAGTTCAATTCTATTTGTATAGCCCAAATTCACAACAACAGTCGTCTCGATGGGCTTCGTATTGATAATTGAAAAGGTTAAACATAAAATCAAAAGGATCATGACATAGAATTCAGTAGGAAAATACTAAATTGAACTAACTAAACAGACTAAACTAAACTGGACATCCCTTCCCTTAGACCCCCTTCGCGGATTCTGAAAAAAACGAAGAAACCTCAGGGGTGTCCATATGAAGGAGGGATCCTCCCCCAGGACGGACAGGCGATTTACCAGAACTCATAGAGAAGAATTAACTTATCTAACTCTACAACTACTTATGTAAAGTCCAGCAGATGATCTTCATCCAGATGGAGTTGGAGGACGGCTGGGGGTGAGAGACGAGCCAGAGGCAGGATCCACAGCCAGGTGTAGGAGCAGGAGTAGAGACGACGACGACGATGACTGACGACGAGGTACACGGTCAGGTACAGGAGCACAGATGAGCCAACTGGAATCTGGAAGCACTCTCACTCCCCAGGAGGGTAGAGGGAAAGAGGGACAGTACATGAATCACACTGCACCAAACAGAAGCATGGAGAACTAAATAATGAATAATGATCAAGAATAGAGAAGAGAGGAAATGTAGAGGTAGATGAGAAAAGAGGACAGAACCCCAGAGCACCATAGCTACCCCAGCTTCAACTTCTAGCAGCCTTTTAAAACAAATTGTAATTGTTATTAATTTTAATTTAAACACATTAACATAAAGTTAAATAATCTCTGAATACTAACTAGTCTGATAATAAGCCTGTCCAAAGAAGAATGTTTTCAGTCTAACTTTGAATGTAGAAACTGTGTCGGCCTATCTTACATGAGCTGGGAGTTTATTCCATAAAACAGGGGCTTGATGGTTAAATGTTCTACCTCCAACTGTACTTTTACTAATTCTAGGAGCCACAAGCAGTCCTGCATTTTGGAAACAAAGGGCTCGGTTTGAATGGTAAATGAAAAAGCCTGGTCCAAAAAAAACCCTAGGTTTCTAACTGTGGAATTGGGGGCAATACTTATACCATTTAGGGAGACTATCTGATCATTTTTTTTCTGGGTTCAGGAGGAGGTAATTAATTGTCATCCAGGTCTTGATGTCTCTGATGAAGGCTTTTTGGAGTAAAATATTGTGGTCAATAGTGTCAAAGGCTGCACTGAGGTCTAACAGGACCAGAATAGAGAGTAGTCCCTTTTCTGAGGCCAATAACAAGTCATTAGAGACTCTAACTAGTGCAGTTTCCGTACTGTGTTGAGGTTTCAAATCCACAAGATCCTAAAACTGAAGCAGAAGCTGAGAAAGGAGCAGATTAAAGTTAGAGTGGGAACAAGTCAGAACAAGCAGGGATTAGATCAGCAAAGGCAATGGTGAACCACATTCCTGAAGGACGTCTGTGTTCCTCAGTAACAGGACGTGTCTGAACGGCTGCAGATTCTGCAGAACATCAAGGTTTCCTGCAGCTGCATTGAACGTCTCCTTCTAAGAAGAATCCAGAGTTCCTGATCACAAACATCAACTGAAGCCTAAATCAGAGCTGATCAGACTGCATGGAGCCCAAGCTCCAGAAAAGAGGAGAGAAGAAGAAGTCGTCCACATGAAGCTTCACCTTAGAGGAAAAGAGGAGCTGCTGAACTACAGTCCCCGACAAAAGTCTTGTCGCTTATCCATTTTGTTGAAACAAAAGCATATAACCTCACTTTTAATTTTTTTTTTTTTATTTGAAATGGTTTATTTCAAGCAATTAAGTAGGAACAATACACAAAAGCAAAACAATCTGCAGTTATACATTCATACAGTAACTAATCAAACTTAGGATAATTAGGCATATTAATAAATATTGCTTGAAAGGGAGTGGAAGGAAGCGAACTTATATAATCCCACCCCGTTATACTATAACCATTTTATTACATGATTTATCAATATCTGGTTCCTAGTTTTTATCAGACAGAATTAAAAATCATAAGGTATCAATAAGGCACATTACAAAGATGAATTACTTATTATGTTAAAAAAATAACTATTTTAGAAATCAACATGGCAAAATGCAGATCAGTTATCTAAAATATATGTTACTCATAAAAGTCATTCATATGATTAGAACATAATACTATATCAGTAAAATAGACAACACTGTTTCAGAGATTTTCATAGTAAAATTTCATCAAGTATCAAAAGTTAAAAACATGTGCAAAATTATGTCACATTAGGAAAGATTTTCGAATCAATTTATCAATTTTTGGAGCAAGTGAAGTAATATCATTAAATTATTATTATTATTATTCTTTTTTTTATTTTTTTTTATTTAATAAGGTAATGCTGTAAGGGAGAGAAAAAAACAAAAAACAAAAACAAAAATAAAAATAAAAGGGTCCATATTCTTGTCAATTATCCAAGGTTGGCATATCTTCTGCTGAAAAAAACAGCTGATCTTCTGGGTTCAAAACAGTTTCTAGTCTCTTCCATGTTATGTCTGCAGACATTAAATTCAGGTCCATATCCTTCTTCAGCTGATATCAGCTCGGTGAAAGTTGAGGTCCAGTTGTCTGCAGGTCAGAAATCTCTGCTGTTGATTCAGGTGACGTCAGACGTATGGAGAAAGTGATGAGTCCACGTGTCATATTTCTTGAAGTTATTTGACTCTTTGGTTTATTACTTCATGTTGATTCAGACGACTGTGATCAAGCACTTCTCAAAGTCTTTCATGGTGTTCACAACCAGAACCTTGGACCGGTCCGGTGGACCGAGTGGTTTGACGTAAATCCTGCAGCCTTTAACCCAAGTGTTCTCAATCTGCTTCTGCTTCCTGAGAAGCCGTGCATGTTTGGAGATTTTAGCATTCCTCCTGGTCAGATGGTCGTTTAGATAAACAGCAGAACCCTTCAGATTCTTCCTGAGGTTCATCAGAGCTAGCTTGTGTTTGTGATTCACAAACCTGATGAGGATCGCTGGTTTATCCGTCTCCTTTCTCCTGGGGAGCAGGTGACAGGTCTCGATGGTATTGAGATCCAGGGAAATCCCTTTAGATGTGAGAAATGAATGTATTTGCTGCTCCAGAGACGTATTAGCACTGCTAGCTACGCTAGCGCTAGCATTAGCATTAGCAGTGCTCGCTCCTGCTGTTAGCTTCGCTCCAGGCTTGATTGGTAATCCAGTGAGAATGACATTATTCATCCTTACTTGCTGTTCCACATCGTCCAGTCTTTTCTCCAGAATGTCGACCCGGTTTTCTCGTTGCTCGTTTTGAGCCCGAAATCTTCGGAACTCTTCCAGCATTTCCATGAGTGGCGTTAGCTTAGCCGACACCTGATCCATAAAAGATTTAAGCGTTTCTTGAATGCTATCGATAGCTTTTTTGAGCTCTTCATATTCCTGGGATTTCTTAGGGGGCATGGTCAGCTCTCTTTTTGGAGAAAATCAACTTTTTAAGTAATTTAAAGATAGTTGTATCCGCAGAGAGACACTCCACGCGCCCTGCCTGTAACCCGGAACCGGAAGATATGATGAATATTAATGAATCCATTGGTTTTAGAAATGTCTCATGTGAAAGCTAAAACCCTCCCAAATCATGTTCAATATAGTAAAATAAAATTGCTTCACTGAAGAAAGATTGATCAATTAATGCATACAGAAAGGTCACATTTTGTAGCAGCAGCATCACAGCCAGAGAGCCAAAGAAAGTGGAAAGTCTGAGAAGGAAGCAGCTCTGAAGCTCTGCAGCTGACGGTGCAGCTTCAGGACTCATGAGGAGGACCACATGCACGGCTCTGATGCTGAACATCTCCACCATTTGGTTGATCCAGTTAAAGGGTTAAGTGCAGAAACCCAGGTGACGTGCATGAGCCATGATGAGTAGAGTGTGATTCTTCAGATTGGAAGAATCTTAAAGTTCCAACATCCCGTCTGTGACATTTTCTGTCAGAATTGATCCAAGTTGTTTGGATTTGGTTGTTTTGTCTTTTCAACATTTGACTCACCCCAAAGTGGCAGGAGTCCTCTGTGGTGTTATGCTATTGTTTTAAAAGAAATCTGTTAACGAACTACAGGTTCGCACTTATATGACGTCACGCCTGTGTTGGGGCAGCAGGAAGCATGGCTATACTGGGAGACGCATGTTGAAGGCTGACTAAGGAATGTTCAATTAAAGCACCCTAACAAGCAAACAGTTGGTCCCTTATTTATTTCCCTCAATTTAAATAACACAGCATCATCTTCTGAAGTTCATTCAAACCCTGGACAGACGTTGTAGATGTTCCACTAGAACAGTGTTTCTTCTTCTGTGGATGTTCTAGTGTTCTGTGCACATTGGTAAAGTCTGCTGCATTTTCTGTCTGCTTCCATTTTCAGCATTTGGATCCTCAAAGTTCAGGAAGAAACCGGAATCCAAACTGCTTCCAGTTTCCATGTTTGGGATCTTCTGGACCTGTTGAAGGACACAGATTCTTTCCACATCATGAAGCTGTTCTTCTGAACCCAAACGGCCCACAGTTCTATGCTGATGATGCTCTTCTTCACCAACAGCCTCTCAGATCACAGATGCTGCAGTTTGCTTGGTTTGCTGGAAAGCAGCAGCGCTGCCACGCCCACCTGAAAGAGCCTCAGAGCTTCTCCAGCTGATGTCTTCAACACTGGGACTCCATCCCTTCTTCCATTCATCTTTCTGTCAGTTTGCTTTGAGGTCCAGATCCTCACCTGCTGCTGGGTTTGGTTCAGCAGCTGCTGACTGGAACGCTGAAGCTCAGAGCGTCAGGCGTTTTGATCTTCTGCACGTTCAAATGTGGAACAGATGCAGAGAAAAGCTCCAACGTTCTCAGAGGAGCATTGATTCAGCAGATCTTTAGTTTCTGGAGACAACTTCAATGGAAGAATGAAAACCACATGGATTCAAACTGAAACTCTGTCAAGAGTCAATAAAGTTTTTTGAATGAAGGACAAAGATGAAGTTCTTGAAGGACAAAGCTCTCCTTCACTGTCAACACACACAGATGGTCAGAACAGTTCCATGTGTGTGCATGTTCTGGGAAGTTCTCCGGTTCCTCGGTTCCTCTGATCACGGGTCCAGCAGCGTGTTTCAGGAACAGGGATGATCCAGAACATGGGATCAGACTGAAGTCAGCAGCTTTCAGCTCCTTTTAGACTTCAAGCCCAGAGAGAAGACAGAAATGTGAGGAACGCAGAGAACATGACGGGTTCCTGACAGGAAAGAGAACTTGGAGACAGAAAGACTTGAACCGGATCAGGACCAACTCTGGACAGTCCTTTTAGTTGTGGACCACAGACAGAAGCAGCATCATGTTTGTCACAGAGACGTGAGCTTTGAGGAGCCACTCTGCTGCTTCAGCTCCACTCAAACTGCTCGGAACTCCAAACTCTCTCAGAGGAGCCTTAAAAGTTGAAGTCAAGTCAACAAACTGGATTAGTTGTGTTAACGTGACCTTTTGTTGTATGAAATGAAAATATCTTGTTGAACCAAAGTTCTGGTGTTTGATTCTGATAGAGATTTGAAAGTCTCAGAAACATATTTTTTTCCGTTTTGTTCAAACTTCAATCATTTTTCTCAACTCATTGAAAAACTTCAATTGTGTTCAGCAGGGGCTGTCAATCAAATGAAGCAGCAAAAATGATGAAAAGAACTCCCATATTTCTCTGACTAGACCTAAAGAAAACTATTTCAGAATGAAAAAGTCAAACAGTTGCAGACCAACTGTCATGGTGCCTCTGTCAGACTCCCCCCCCTTCCCTCTCTGCTTGGCTCCTGATGCGACCCAGCTGCGACCACTTACCTCATCACCTGCCTGCCTTCTTAAGGAGCTCCAGGATCCTCATTCCTCGCCAGTCCGTTGCCCCTGATGGTGGTTAACATGATCGTCACGTTCTTTGCCTTTGTTTCAAGCCTGTGCCTAAAATCCTGCTCTTACCTGTCTCCAGGAGTTTATTGCCACAAGTGGTCGCCTGAGTCAGCAGCCTTCCCGGAACATCGCCTTGTCATAGCCTCCTGTCAAGCCACGAGCCTCTGCCTTTCCTCCGATCCACCACGAGCCTCTGCCGAGCCTTCAGCCCATCACGAGCGGCGGTCGCAACCACCAGTGACGTCACGAGCCGACGTAAACCCTCCATCTTCGTCGCGGGTCCATCCCGGAATCTGCCGCTTCACCAACAACCCTCTGAACCAAGATCTGACTATTAAACCCTTTTCAAACCATTACAGAATTCACCTGCGTCTTCTTCTGGGTTCCAGCGTCTGGGTCCATTTAGTTCCGTTAGCCATGACAGAACGGACTGGCCATAACCCCGACCCAGCTGACCCGGAAGATCTTCGTCAGACTGTCTCCCAACAAGGATTATTTCTGGAACTTCTCTACAGTGCTATCACTCGTGTCACTGCCGTTCAAGAGGACCTGATTTCATGGATCAAAGGTACCACACAAACTATTACCGAGCTAACTGAGCTACATGCTAAGTCCGCTACCGGATCTGCCATTCCATCTTCCGGCAACATCGCTACTTCCGTTTCCGGTTCAGCCGAATCACCGGAAAACTTCCGACTTCAACCGGAACCGTTTCATGGTGACGTCAAAGCCTGCGGTGGGTTTTTATTACAATGCCAGCTGATTTTCCAGCAAGCCCCCAGGTACTACCAGACAGACCTCAGTAAAATCACGCTGATCATAAATTCACTAAGAAATAAAGCTCTTCATTGGGCCCAGGCATTTGTATCAGCTAACCCCATTTCACAACTTTCCTATGACCGTTTCATCAGCGAGTTCCGCTTAATTTTTGATCAACCTTGCAAACAGGAGGAAGCTACGCGGAGTCTGCTCAGTCTTAAACAATGCACCCGCTCAGTCAGAGATCATGTCATAGACTTTCGCATTTTAGCTGTTGAAGCTGGTTGGCCTGACCTAGCGCTCAAAGGCATTTTTTACCAATCATTAAATGAAAATATAAAGGACCATCTCTGCTCACAACCAGAAGCACATTCGTTTGAAGAACTAGTTACAGCAGCTCTCCGCTCTGACACACGTTTACAGGAACGTCAAAAAGAACGTAAACAGGCTCTCCAGCAGTCCACGTTAAACTCCTCCAGTATTTCTACGGTAGAATCCACTCCCCGAACTGAATGCCTCGCCACGAATAAATCTCAGGAGGAACCGATGCAAATCGGCCACTCAAAATTAACTGAAGAAGAACGTCGCAAACGTAGAGAGGAAGGTTCATGTTTTTATTGTGGGGACAAAGGCCACCTAGTCTCCTCATGCCCTCTCCGTTTGAACTCCAGGAACCCCCCGCAAAATGACAGGCCGCGGGGGGAACAATCTACTGCGAACTCTAAAGATTTTCTGTCCATTCCTATAAAGCTCTGTTTAAAGACCCAAGTTTTTGAATCAAGTGCTCTTATAGACTCTGGTGCCGAACAAAGCCTCATTGACCAACAGTTAGTAAACAAACTCTCCATACCCACAGAACCTCTGGAAATCCCCATAGAAGCTTCGGGCCTGGGTGGCCAACATCTGTCACGCATAACCCATCGAACCAAACCCATCCTGCTCATCACTTCAGGTAATCATAGAGAATCTATTCAACTCCTCATTACTCAGTCCTCCTATACCCCCATTGTTCTGGGGTTCTCATGGTTAAAACAACATAACCCCCAGTTCAACTGGTCTCAGTGCACTATCACGAATTGGAGTCCCTACTGCTTAGCCAACTGCTTGTTATCTGCCATTCCCGCTGTATCTGTTTCTAACCCAGACAACACTAGTGAAGTAGATCTGTCCAAGATACCTCCATGTTACCATGATCTGAAATCTGTTTTCTGTAAAGTCAAGGCCAGCGCTCTTCCACCCCATCACCCCTACGACTGCACTATCAACCTATTACCTGGTGCTTCTCTTCCCAAAGGCCGACTGTTTAATTTATCTGGCCCAGAGAAGGTCGCCATGGAAAATTACGTCCAAGAAGCCCTGTCTCTGGGTCATATCAGACCATCCTCCTCCCCAGTGGGAGCCGGGTTCTTTTTTGTTGAAAAGAAAGACAAAACATTACGGCCCTGCATTGATTACCGGGAACTGAATCAAATTACCATAAAAGATAAGTACTCTTTACCTCTCATTTCGTCTGTTTTTGACTCAGTTCAGGAAGCCCGAATATTTACTAAGCTTGACCTTAGGAACGCATATCATCTCGTCCGCATAAAGGATGGTGATGAATGGAAAACGGCGTTTAACACTCCTTTGGGTCACTACGAGTACTTAGTCATGCCTTTCGGCCTAACCAATGCTCCGGCGGTTTTCCAGAGAATGGTTAATGACATTCTACGAGATTTCTTAAACCGTTTTGTCTTCATATATCTGGATGACATTCTTATCTATTCTCACAGCCAAGCCCAACACGAACACCACGTCCGTTTAGTCCTGGAAAGACTGTTAGAAAACCAACTCTACGTTAAACACGAAAAGTGTGAATTCCACGTCCCCACTGTGCAGTTCCTTGGTTACATCTTAGAGGCTGGTTGCATTCGTCCAGATCCTTCCAAAATAGAGGCCGTCACTAACTGGGAGCCGCCTGAAAACCGAAAGAAACTTCAGCAATTTCTCGGTTTTGCTAATTTCTACAGACGCTTTATCCGAAACTATAGCAGTATAGCCGCCCCACTCACACGTCTCACCTCCATTAATCATCCTTTTACGTGGACCACTGAAGCTCAACAGGCTTTTGATAAACTCAAGGGACTTTTTGTGTCAGCACCCATTCTGATCCAACCGGACCCATCAAGACAATTCATTGTTGAAGTGGACGCCTCAGACTCAGGGGTGGGAGCGGTATTGTCTCAGAAGGAGGAAAGTACTGGCAAATTAAAACCATGTGCCTTCTTTTCCCGCAAGCTCTCACCCGCAGAACAGAATTATGACGTCGGCAACCGTGAGCTCCTTGCCATCAAACTAGCTCTGGAGGAGTGGCGTCACTGGTTAGAGGGAGCCGAACTCCCGTTCATCGTTTGGACAGACCATAAAAACTTGGCATACCTCAGATCCGCCAAGAGGCTCAATTCCAGGCAAGCTCGTTGGTGTCTCTTTTTTGATCGGTTTCAGTTCACTATCACCTACAGACCCGGTTCCCGTAATGTCAAGCCAGACGCTCTCTCTCGGAAATACAGCCCCACAGAACTAACCACCTCCACCATTTTGCCGTCCACCTGCATCATAGGGAACCTCATTTGGGATGTGGAAACCAAAGTTCTTCAGGCTCAAGGTGAGGAACCTGACCACCCCCCAGTTCCCAGGGGTACTCTGTTCGTCCCATCTTCCCTCCGTTCCGACGTCATCTCCTGGGGACACTCTTCCCGTGTGGCGTGTCATGGTGGGGTGCGCCGGACCCTTAGTCTCATCCGGAGGAGGTTTTTCTGGCCATCCATGGACAAAGATGTCCGAGAATACATCTCGGCCTGCACTACCTGTGCCCGCTCCAAGACTTCGTCTTCCGCTCCAGCTGGTTTACTCCATCCGCTCTCTACCCCCAATCGCCCTTGGTCCCATCTGGCCATAGACTTCGTCACGGGTTTACCTCCCTCCAGAGGTAATACCGTTGTCCTCACTGTTATTGACCGCTTCTCTAAGATGGCTCACTTCATCCCACTACCTCAACTACCCACAGCCACGGAGACTGCTAACATCATGGTTGACCATGTTTTCCGTCACCATGGCATCCCTGCTGACATTGTTTCCGACCGTGGCCCCCAGTTCATTTCCCAGGTCTGGAAGGCGTTTTGTACGGCCTTTGGGGGCCACGGTCAGCCTCACCTCCGGTTATCACCCACAGTCCAACGGCCAAGCAGAGAGAGCAAACCAGGAACTGGAGGCAGCTCTTCGCTGTCTGGCGGCACAGAACCAACAGGACTGGTCCCTCTTCCTAGTCTGGATCGAGTATGCCCATAATACTCATCCCTCCTCAGCTACCGGGATCTCTCCTTTTGAGGCCGCCCTCGGGTTCTCACCACCTCTGTTTCCGTCGCAGGAACTGGATTTGGCAGTGCCTTCAGTCCAACATCATCTCCAGCGTTGTCAACGCGTGTGGAATCAGACTAAGGCTGCTCTCCTCCGCACCAAGGAGAGCAACTGCCGCCTCGCCAATCGCCGCAGGGTGGTGGGACCCGATTATCAACCTGGTCAAAGGGTCTGGCTCTCTACTCGCAACATCCCCATCCAAGCATCCTCCAAGAAACTGGCTCCCCGATTCATTGGACCTTACGTCATTGAGAAAGTCATCAATCCCACCTGCGTCCGTCTCCGTCTGCCCAAGGCACTCAAGGTACATCCATCATTCCATGTCTCACAGGTCAAGCCAGTTCAGGACAGTCCTCTGTGCCCGCCGTCCGCTTCCCCACCACCCGCCCGGTTCATCGACGGCGCTCCTGCCTACACGGTCAGTCGTGTCCTGGATGTTCGTCGTCGGGGTCGCGGGTTCCAGTTCCTGGTCGACTGGGTGGGCTACGGGCCGGAGGAGCGCTCCTGGATCTCCCGCTCGCTCATTTTGGACCCCTCGCTCATTGAGGATTTCTACCGGGCCCACCCAGATCGTCACCCTTGACCGCCTGGAGGCGGTCTTTGAGGGGGGGGTACTGTCATGGTGCCTCTGTCAGACTCCTCCCCCTTCCCTCTCTGCTTGGCTCCTGATGCGACCCAGCTGCGACCACTTACCTCATCACCTGCCTGCCTTCTTAAGGAGCTCCAGGATCCTCATTCCTCGCCAGTCCGTTGCCCCTGATGGTGGTTAACATGATCGTCACGTTCTTTGCCTTTGTTTCAAGCCTGTGCCTAAAATCCTGCTCTTACCTGTCTCCAGGAATTCATTGCCACGAGTGGTCGCCTGAGTCAGCAGCCTTCCCGGAACATCGCCTTGTCATAGCCTCCTGTCAAGCCACGAGCCTCTGCCTTTCCTCCGATCCACCACGAGCCTCTGCCGAGCCTTCAGCCCATCACGAGCGGCGGTCGCAACCACCAGTGACGTCACGAGCCGACGTAAACCCTCCATCTTCGTCGCGGGTCCATCCCGGAATCTGCCGCTTCACCAACAACCCTCTGAACCAAGATCTGACTATTAAACCCTTTTCAAACCATTACAGAATTCACCTGCGTCTTCTTCTGGGTTCCAGCGTCTGGGTCCATTTAGTTCCGTTAGCCATGACACCAACATTCCTCCATCCATCCATTCATTTTCTGAACCTCTGAGTCTAAGCTGCCTCTGTTGGATGAAGGCGGTTCACTCTGGACAGGTGACAACTCATACACACACACACACACACAAACAAACACACACACACCTAGGGGCATTCAGAGGAACCATCAACGTATGAAGCATGTTTTTGGCGTGTGGGAGGAAACACGGGTGGAATGAACAGACAAACTCCACACAGAAAGGTCACAGCTGGGATTTGAACCTTCTCACAGAGAGCGCTAACCACTGCTCCACCGTGCACGGAGTCTGAACTTCATGAAGGCTTGGTGAGGCTTCTTCTTCTGGGCAAACAGTGAAGCTTTTCCCGCTTAGCGCCCTCTACTGGTTGCAGATTGGAAGCAGATTGAAGTTGTAATGTAGAACAGCTGAAGGTCAAATCTGCTGTGAAGAAGTTTGGTTTAGTCCAGACGTGTTGGACTTCAAACTGTCATTTCCACCAACAACACCACCAAGAGCTTGTTCAGCTGGACGACGACAACACATGACAACAACACACATGTCTACATGGAAGTGACAGTGTGGCGGCGCTGCTCACATCACGTCTGACCTCTGACCTCCCACTGAAAGTGGCCTCTGGCCTCTGCCGCCATGGCGACTGAGTGGAGCGGCTCCACGGCTGCTGGTGGTGTTCCAGGTGATGGAGGATGTTTTCCAGGTGTCTGCTCCTGCAGAGGTCTGGATGGATCTGAGCTGATCTGAATGTGCTGACAGCCTCTGAGGAGAAGAGGCTGACAGAGGAACCAGGAGCTGAAGGAGGCTAAAGGCCCAGGATCCAGAAGCAGCTGCAGAGAGACCACCAGCATCAGGATCAGGATTCCAGAGGCTCAAAGTGGGAAAAGACTTTTTGCTCCTTGAAAGCAGACGACCAGAGATGAAGTCACCTGGAGACAACCACTCCTTTCTGATCCCTGGAGCTGAAAGTCATCCAATTGTCATCTGGATGTCAGCAAACTCTAGTCAACATGAGTTTGTTCACTTGATCCCAGACTTGGAAGAATCAAACACTGGAGGCTCTTGATGTCGATGTGCACAATGTGCTGCAGGCAGAATCAACAGGAATCCAGTTGAATCCAGATGTTGGAAACACAGACGTCCTACAGCAGGGCTGCTCCTTCCTGCTCCTGGAGATCTACCACCTGCCTGTTCTCCAGCTCTCCCTGCACTCCTTCCTGCTGATCACCTGGACCAGGTGTGTTCATCCAGTCAGAATCTGGAGACATCTGATGGAGCCAATCAGCAGCTAGCAGGGCTTGGAAATCTGGAAAACTGGCAGGTTTGTAGATCTCTAGGACCAGGATTGAGCAGCCCTGTCTTCCAGCTTTCATTCCCAGAATGCAACAGTTTGACTGAGAATGAATGTTCTCCTGCTGTTGCTGTGAGGATTCTGCAGGTCCGTTCTTCAATGGTTTTGGTGGTGTTCTGTCTGTCAATCACTCCAGGTTCCTGTCAATCATCCACATGTCTTCATTTCTGTTGTCTTCAGTCAGTAGAAGTCTCTGTTTTCAGGTCTACATTGTCAGATCATCGGTTTTTGGTTTCTCCATGGATTTTCTCCTGTTTCTGTTTCTGGATCAAATCTTGACGTTTCTGCCTCTGAGCCCAGTTTCTGCATTTTGGCTCCTCCCCTTCCTGACAGCTGGATCCAGTGTGACTCCGGTTCTATGTTGGATTCTCTTCTGCATCTGATCCTCTAAACACAGGAAGTTGTTGTGACTGGAAGGATTTGGATCCAGAAAGATGGAGAACCTGAAGGATCCAGAGTGTAAAGAAGGCTAAACCAATCAGAAAACATTCTGTTCAACAGAAACATTTAGTGTCAGACCCGGAATGAGGAAGCTGTGACCTCACCAGAAATACTGTTCCTTTATTTTGAAAATCCCCTGCTGTTTGATTTTGTACTTAGTAGCAGCTTCCTGTCCCTGCCGAGCGGAGCTGCAAAGACACGAGCTGCAGCTCAGAAGAAAATGGTTTGATACCAAACTGGGGGGTTTGGAGACACTTTTGGATTCATCTGTAAAGCTGCTTCACACCCAACGGGATTCAGGTGGTGGGCGTGGCCACTTTCAATGTTAAGTCAATGGTACAGACGCCATCTGAGGTCCTGCGGCACCATTTGAGCGGTGGGCGGCGTGAAGGTCTGGCAGCAGCGTGACGGTTTGAGTGACAGCGGGTAGAAAACACATCAATCTAGTGAATGGATCCATGGTTCTCCTGAACTTCCATTCATTCTCTTCACCTGCTGGTTCCCTTTGGGGGCAGCGGGGTTTCAGGAAGCGTCCTGCCTGCTGTTGGCCAAAGGCGGCTTCAGCCTTCAGTCTGCTGCAGGGCCCATGGAGCTGGAGCATTGATCTGGCTATGCGGCTCCAGGAGGAGAGCTGGCAGCCAGACAGAGAGCTGCTGCTGATGGAAAGACAGCCTGATCATCTCCTGAACTTTAGCTTTCTGGTTTCCATGGAGACCATCAGAACAATGTCCCTGATTTGATTCTGGTTTGTAGTTTTCCTCTGGGGTTAACATGGGACAGCAAGCCTTCAAAGTTGGTCAGAGAGACGGAAAGACGGCGGAAGCGTCCGTCTTTCAGACTCATCAGGAGAGAAGATCACTGAACGGAGAGAATCTGAAGGATCCAGACATGGAGACGTGATTCCCCATGATTCTGGAGAACTCTTCATCATCCAGAAACCTGACCTCTCAGCATCATCCGTGTCTTCATGCAGTGGAAACGACAGAAACACAGACACCGCTCCATGTAGCCATCAGGCTGAAAACATTAGCTGGAAGCTCCGCCCACAGGTGGCGTCAAGCTCAGGAACACATTTGTGGACAGACGGCGAGCAGAGAATTATCCACACGGTGAAAGAGAGGCGGTCAGTGTGGACGCAGCTGAACAGAAATGTATTCATGTTCATTAAAAACAAAGAGGACACTTTTGAATAGGAGGCAGAAAGGACAGGTGTTCAAACCCCCCTAGGGTCCTGTGTGTGCACGTCTGACCAGCATCAACCTGTTATTTCTGTTGGTTCTGATCCAGAAAGGTTTTTAATTACCATTTCTTTGTCATTAGTTATCAGAGTTTATATAGTTTTGCATTTTTCAAGAAGTTTTTTGAACTTTTGGAGCTTTTCCAGTCTGGTTATACTGGTTTTCTTTGAGTTTCTACTGTTTTTATTGTTACTCCACGTGACCCAAAGGTCTCTGCTCGTCCCTGCTGTGCAGCTCTGTCCTTCCCCTCTGTCATGTGTTCATCCGTCCACATGAGGGCGCCGTCTAGGTCATGCCTGGTGAGCTGGAAGCCAAGAAAAGGAGTGAAAATGGAGAAAATGAAAGACCTGAGGAAAGCTGCAGTTCAGCCTTCAGGAAGAAAAGTTTAGACCAATAATTACAGAAATAAAAGATAAAAAATGTTTTTATAAATCTGAAAAACACCAAAGTGTTTAACAAACTTTTTATAAAGTGAAAAGGTCAAATGTTTGTGTGTTGGAAGTCCCAACCTGACAGATGAGCAGAATAATAAGGCAGGTAAAGCCGTAACACTGCCCCCTGGTGGACAGGAACTCAGCAGTGCAGCTTCAGGATGGAGTCGCTTCCAACAGATCAGATCAACGTTCTGCTCTCTGCTAAAGAGGCAGAACGTCTCCTTCTAAGAAGAATCCAGAGTTCCTGATCACAAACATCAACTGAAGCCCAAATCAGAGCTGATCAGACTGCATGGAGCCCAAGCTCCAGAAAAGAGGAGAGAAGAAGAAGTCGTCCACATGAAGCTTCACCTTAGAGGAAAAGAGGAGCTGCTGAACTAAAGTACTCCAGTACTGAGGAACACTTTCAACCTCTGATGGATTCTGTAGAACATTTGGAACTAGAATGTAGAAAGTGCTTCAGTTCCATCAGCTGTCAGTCTGCAGCAGCTTCATCTGCTGCCTCCATCCTCTCTCTGTGAGTCTCTGCAGAGTTTTTCTGCAGCTGCTGGTTTTTCTGCAGCAGCAGCAGCATCAGAGCCAGAGAGCCAAAGAAAGTGGAAAGTCTGAGAAGGAAGCAGCTCTGAAGCTCTGCAGCTGACGGTGCAGCTTCAGGACTCATGAGGAGGACCACATGCACGGCTCTGATGCTGCTGAACGTCTGACTGAGATGATCCACATTCAGAAGAGAGTTTCAGAGTGAAAGACGTGTGGAAGAAGAGAATCCTGAAGGTTTCTGTGCAGACATGAACTCAGTCAGAGAGCGTCTGAATGTTGGAGGATCCAGAAGAAACCAGGAGCTCATGAAGGTGGTTCTGTTGGAGCAGAGAGCAGAACTCTGATCCCAGTTTCAGGAACAATGCAGGCTCATGTTCTGGACTGAAGAGTTCTCCTGAAATGTTCTGTTCAGACTTCTTCAGGATCACATCTGTGTGTGAATGTGGAGGTTTGTCTGAACCAAGCTGCAGCTAGTTCACTTTGAAGCTCCTTCAGGCTCACACAGCAACAATGACAAAGACTGAAGCTGCTGTGCTGCCCTCTAGTGGCAAACATGGGACCTGCAGCACACATTTCTGCATTTCTCCACATTTTTGAAGCTCATCCAGAGAATGCCAAAAGTGTGCAAAGCAGTAATCAAAGCCAAAGGTGGCTACTATGAAGAACCTACAATATGACATATTCTCAGTTGTTTCACACTTTTTTGTTATGGATAGAATTCCACATGTGTTCATTCATAGTTTTGATGCCTTCAGTGTGAATCTACAATTTTCATAGTCATGAAAATAAAGAAAACTCTTTGAATGAGAAGGTGTGTCCAAACTTTTGGTCTGTACTGTAAAAAAAATGTTAAGTGTTTTTTTGTCTAACCCGGAAAAAAATCTGTGAATTTATTTACATCTTTTTCAGTTTTTTTTATTGAAAAAATCTTTTAAGAAAACACAAAAACAAGAAACAGCATAAAAATCTTTGCAGATTGTCAGGAAAAAATTTTTGGATTCCAAAGATCTTTAATTTTTTCACTTTTCTTTCATTATGTTACATCTCAGTTCTATACTTGTAATTTACTAACTATACTTAATCTAATTTTGATGAAATTAAGTAAATTTTTCTATTATTTGTTCATTGTAATAATGTAAAATGTAAATATTTTTACATTTTACAATTACTGCTTGTCTTTGTTATTAACTATACAGTTTAATGTTTATTTATAGTCGTAATTATTCTCTTTAGAAACAGATTTTTTTTTATCTTTTTTGCTGGATTTTTTGTTTATATTTTTGTATCTTTGTTTACTTAATACATTTCTTTATTTATTACTGTAGTTTAGAAATACAATAAACGAATGTGATCAGGTTTAGTTAGTCTCTGATGCGTTTTGTAGTCGAATCTGTACATTGGAATGAGACACAGCTATTTGTTCTATTTGGTTTTTTTTTTTGTTTGTTTGTTTGTTTTTTTTCTAACTTGTCCTGTCCAACAGCTGGGCAAACAGATGAGAGCTGAAGGCTTCTTGTGTTGGACAGATTTTACTTTAACAACAGGGGTTATTAATCTACAGACAAACCAGAGGAATGTCTGAATAAACCCCTTTTGTAGTTGAGGACAAACTTTATTAAATTCCATCATATTAGAAAATCTTTGGTGCTGGACCGGACGGAAAAGGAAAGGAGGGAAGAAGAGAGAGGGATGTTAGAGAGGAGGGGGGATAGGAGGGTGATAATAGGAGGGGGGGGGTAGAACCATAACGCAGCATAAGGCAACAACTTTACTGGATGTTTATCATTACGGTAAGGTTCAAGTGTAATACAAATCTCAAAGGGCGGGGCCTGTCCACACACACATTCAGATGTTATAAACACACCTATTAACTGCAAAGATGTCCACATGTCAACATGTACACAAAACATGCACACTATACAGATAATGTTCACACATGCATACTTATGCCTTTAAACCAACTAGTGTTAAATATTTCATTCAATCAATCATGCAAACTATTAGTGTAAAGGTGAGCTAACACCTGTGCTCAGGTAAGTGTTTATGTTCTTCTAAATGGATGATGGAATGAGAAGAAGGAGGGAGAGCGCCCAGCCATCCCCACACCCAGCAGCGGCAGCCAGAACTCCCAACACCCACACAGCAGCAGACAGACATTTGTTCTATTTGTTTTGAACAATAAAGTTTAAAAAAGCAACGTGACACCGCGTGATGACGTCACAATAGCTCTCAAAAAGTTTCCTCGATGCATTTTTTTCTGTTTTGAATTTTTTCTCTACCATCTCCTGAACTAAAACTGTTTCAAAAGAAATTGGAAGCTTTTCTTTTTTTTTTTTACCTTATTGGGGTTTAGTTAAGCAGTACAGACGGTTTTTTTTTAAATAAAGTATCGTCACGTGACCCGGAAGTAATAGCACGAGGCGCTAGCAGCGTTAGCTTGTTAGCAGGCTAGCAGCGTTAGCTTGTGTTGAGAGGTCGGTGGTGTTTTGTTGGGACGTTTGTGAGGTTTTTGGACAGAAAGAACGATACGTGGTTCGTGTGGAACTCTCAGCATTTTCCAAAGTGTCGTAAATGAGTGAAGAAGTGTTGAACGGAAAGACAACGTGGATTGCTGTGATTGTGAGACTAGCAGATGATCGATCGGAGCTGCAGTGAAGAGGACGGCGGTGTTTGTGGGAGTTGGAGCTGAAGATCGGAGCAGGAACCATGTCTTCCCTTCAGTCTCTGAGAGAGTTGATCAGCGAGCGACTAGCTGCTGCTGCTGAAGAAATCTGCAGACTCTGTGAAGGAACCATCGTCCAGTACGAGCAGGAGCTCTGTCGTCAGCGCAGACTGCTGGATGTCATCTGGAAACCACAGCTGCAGCTCCACCACATAGGTATGTGACCTTCATCACAGAAACAGAGAAGACCTTTGAGCTTCATGCTTTTCTTTTTGGGGACTCGTCTGTCACTCAGTGGTGGTTCTACACTAACTTACTACCCGGGCGAGTACCTGCCCCCCCGCACACATAGAAATTTAATGACTTCCTTTTGTGTTCTCTATCTTAATTTGTCCATTTGTAGCAAAACTCAGAAATATCGAACTCAGTCGCAGGGAGCCTAAATCCAAAACATGCTTAGGTTTTGGGCAGAGAAAGATAAACATTTGCCGAAAACACTAAAACTGAATAAAAACAGAAAGGAATATTAATCCAGAATAAATCAAGTTAAACCTTAAATAATATAAAATTTTGCTCTCCATAAAAATATATTCTGTCAAAATTATACAAATATGAACATACTGCAAAACAAACAAAGCCCGGAAATATCATCACTTTCATTTTTTATAAAACATAAAAAATTAAATCATAGAACTCATCAGTGGGATTACTTCAAAATATTTGACGGTTTCCCAATTTTTTTCAACACCAAGAGTAAAAATCCTCCAAAAGCCTCAATACTTTCATTAACAAATGATCTACAGTTTATTTATGTCATTAAGTGCAGCTGTTTTCCTGCTTTACCTGCTGTCTTTATGTCAAATACTGACACCAACTAAACCTCAAGCAGAGGTCAAAAATACATAAAGAAAGGTCATAAAAAATGTCTACAATATTTAATAAAGAATGACGTTATTAGAAAGAGATGAGTCACCTAAAGGCACGCCATAATGGCACGCTGCCTGTGCCCCACGCTGATGACCCCTCCCCTTTTCCTTCTCAAAGACAGGACTGTGCAGCAGCAGATGCAGCAATTCACAGGTTTTAGGCCGTTCCAAAGTCTGTGATTAACACATAATAAAAAACTGATTGTGGCACAGATTTTTTTTTTTGTCTTCCAAGCGCGGGGATGAAGCCCCCTGTTACATTTGCACCCTGGGCAATTGCCCTTACTGCCCGGCCCTAAAACCTCTACTATTGTCGCTGTGTACAGACCACCCACCCCCTCCTGCTTTATAAAAGATGTTTCTCCATTTTTATCTTCACTTCACATCTGGTAGAATAGGATTTCAGTCATTGGTGATTTTGATTGACATGTGGACAACATTGATGATGTCATGATTGTGAGTTTGTCACAGATTTCAAAAATGCCCCACAGCTGTTCACAACAGAGGACACACTATGGACTTGGTCATCAGTGTGTCCAGTTGTGTATATTTGTGTACATCTGTCCACAACTGTCCAGATGCCACTTGTGTACACATTCCAATGTACACATCTGGAGCAGCTGCTTGTGCTGTGGGAACCACACCCTGGTGTGTTCAAGTCCCGACTGTGCGCCATAAATGCAGATGCCAGTAACATGTGAACACATGATCCATGAGTGATCATTGACGTGTTAATGTCACTTTTGATTATTTATTTCCAATTTTAAAAAATAATGACACATTTATTAAAGAAATTAATGGCATCTATACTTATTGTTTCAACTAGTTTCTTGTGGTCCTCCAGACTCCTCAGACATTTTCTCCAATGATCACAGAGTTTATTGATGCTTGAAAAAAAGCAAAAGTCCTGGAAACGAATAAAAGACTCCTTGTTGTGTTTGTGTCCCTGCAGTTCTCCCCCAGCATTGGATGACTGAAGAGGAAGATCTCTGCAACCAGCAGAGGAACTTCAGAGTGGAACAGGAGGAACCAGAACCTCCACAGATTAAAGAGGAACCAGAACCTCCACAGGTTAAAGAGGAACCAGAACCTCCACAGATTCAAGAGGAACAGGAGGAACCAGAACCTCCACAGGTTAAAGAGGAACCAGAACCTCCACAGATTCAAGAGGAACAGGAGGAACCAGAACCTCCACAGGTTAAAGAGGAACCAGAACCTCCACAGATTCAAGAGGAACTGGAGGAACCAGAACCTCCACAGATTCAAGAGGAACAGGAGGAACCAGAACCTCCACAGGTTAAAGAGGAACCAGAACCTCCACAGATTCAAGAGGAACTGGAGGAACCAGAACTTCCACAGATTCAAGAGGAACAGGAGGAACCAGAACCTCCACAGGTTAAAGAGGAACCAGAACCTCCACAGATGAAAGAGGAACAGGAGGAACCAGAACCTCCACAGGTTAAAGAGGAACATGAGGAACCAGAACCTCCACAGATTAAAGAGGAACCAGGGGAACTCTGCATCAGTCAGGATGAAGATCAGCTTAATCTGAAGCAGGAGACTGATACCTTGATGGAGATTCCTACCTATGAGGAAGATGAGAACAGTGAAGCAGATCTAAACAATCAGCAGAGCTTTAATGTAACTGATAGTCAGGATGAAGAAGGAAACCAACATGAAGAATCAACATCTACTACAGATGAAGAGACAGACCCACAGAACAGAGATCAGAGGAAGAGGAGAGACAGAAGACATGTCCAAAGTGTGAACAGCTCTCACATGTCAGGTCAGTGTGACTCTGATGTTAAAAAAAATCCCAAGAAGACAAATCTTGGTAAGAAATACAAACAATCTCCAAAAGAAGAGAGACTTTCCTCTAACAAGTCTGGTAAAAACTCTAGAATAATTACTAATCCGTCTGACTACATGGAAACTGGGTTTGATGAAAGATGTTATATCTGTAAAGAATGTGGTAAAAGCTTTTGTGACAAGTCTCTGTTCAAAATTCACACAAGAATCCATGCAAAAGATAAGAGATTTTCTTGTAAAGAATGTGAGAAAAGTTTTAGTCACATATCTGGTCTCAGAAGACACCTCAGAACTCAAACTGGAGAAAAGCCTTTTTCTTGTAAAGAATGTAAAAAAAGTTTTAGTGATGTATGTAATCTCAAAATACACATGAGAATTCATACAGGAGAAATGCCTTTTTCTTGTAATGAATGTCGTACAAGTTTTCGTCATGCAGCTAGTCTTAAAATACACATGAGAACTCACACAGGAGAAAAGCCTTTTTCTTGCAAAGAATGTAAAAAAGATTTTAGTCAAATATGTCAACTCAAATCACACATGAGATTTCACACAGGAGAAAAGCCTTTTTCTTGTAAAGAATGTAAAAAAAACTTTCGTCATGTATCTAATCTCAAAACACACATGAGAACTCACACAGGAGAAAGGCCTTTTTCTTGTAAAGAATGTAAGAAAAGTTTTAAGCAAATATCTCATCTCAAAACACACATGAGAATTCACACAGGAGAAAAGCCCTTTTCATGTAAAGAATGTGATAAAAGTTTTAGTCGTGTATCTATTCTCAACAAACACATGAGAACTCACAAGACTTTCTCTTAACAAACAATGTAATAAAGGATTTAGTGTAAACTCTAAATTCTAAACTTTTCTGATAATAGGTCGACCTCTCAACCTCTGTACCACAGTAGAATACTTTATTTTACGGGGGGAAAAAGTTCTGTATTTCAGAACAATATTTTAGGATAAGTTTTTAATGCTTAAAACTTCTGTGGTGAAACCCCAATATTCTAATGATCTCCATAGCAACCTGAGCTTTCATTTCAAGTACACAGAACCACAAGCTGATGGTCTCCATACCATATTGATGCAGTAACTTCATTAGAGGGAGGCACTAGTGAGTATTGAATGTGTAAAAATGAATTTTTTTCAAAAAAAAAAAAAACTTTGGTTGTTTTGATAAATGATTCACTACAGGAGGTCCTTTGTTCCCAAACGACTACTGAAACTGCTGCAGTATTTACTTATTTATTCATGAAGTGTACTTTTACTTCAACTTTTTATTACGATTTTAATTTTTATTGATTGTTTTTCTTTCTGCTATATTTCTGGTTTTGCTGCTGTAACAACTGAATTTCCCTCCAGGGATGAAAAAAGTCTTGTCTCCTCTTATCCTGACTTTCTTGAACAGCTTTTTTAGGTTTTCATCTTCTCTAAGCCACAAATATCAAAAGCGAAAAAGTAAAGGATCAATACTTTTCAATCTTTGTGTTATGATACTAGACAATGAGTTTCACTGCTTACAAAATATGTTAAACTTGTTCACAAAATGAATTGTTTTAGATAATAGAAATGAGTTGTTTTGAATTATTAGTTAACATCTAGTAGAGTTAATATATAGTAGAGTTAACATGTAGTAGAGATAGGCATTGTAAAGATTTGATCTATTAACTCTTTCACTCTGGTACCTTATTAGTATTCTTATGGATATTTTCTGGTCCAAGTTTACACTAAAATAAAATGATCAATAAATACTGTTAAGATTTGTCTATCCTGCCTTTTTGTTTTTTGTTTTCTTTATTTTTGCTCATGAACATTGATTTGGAGGATTGTTCCAGGTAGGATCAACTCCATAGCTGCAGGGGGCAGTATAAGAATGTGATCCTAGTCTACCAGGTAGGTAGATGGGAACAGGTGTTTAACCAGGTGACAGTGTGCAGGTGGGGGTTTTGTCTGGCAGTCGTGGTAAGCTGAACAACAAACATTTCAATGCTTGGGTGACTTCAGTGACGCCATTGGTACGGTGTATGTTTGTTTCAATTTCATTTATAGTCTGATATATGTGGGAACATTATTCAACAATTGAAATAGTTAACCCACACAACATTTGCAAAAGTTTAAAAGAACAGTACATTTCTGACATCTGCTTAATTATGTTCTGTTTTATTGTAAGATTACCAAGCTCTCATCCATTCTTTGTTAAGAATAAAAAGAAGTTAAAATGAGTGGAGTTGTCCAGCGTCCTCCGTTGTCTCCTGAGCCATTCGAGTTGGGCAGCACTGGAAATGAAGAGAAATAACTCAATAAATACCAATGTGTATTTGTAGGTAATAGGGATGGGTAATGAGCCCCGGGGCAACATTCTTCAAGACCGCAGTATCGTTAAGATCTGACCTCAACGGTTCTGCTATCGATACTGGAGAAGTCGCCTTTTTTGTGTCCCAAAAATATGAACGTTATCTGCCATATTTAAACCACCAACTCAGCCAATTTTCAGTTAATTGATAACATTAATTTCACTATTCTCGCTGAAGAGGAGAGGTCTGTCTGGCTATTTGTGTGCACGGGGGGCGGGGCTGTTGTTCAGATGTCGCGCACACACACAAGACAAGGGAGCTCACACAGGAACACTACCAAAGATATATGATGGCGCTAAACAGTCCAAAATGCTGCGGCTCTCTGTGTTTGTCTGTAAAATAACTATCATGTTCTCAGATTGTCGTGGTGCCTTTAACACTGTCACAGCGGGCAGGAGGAAGAGAGCAGCGTGAGCATACTGAGGGGGCGTGTCTGCAGCTGTGAACGCCGACCAGAGTCTGTTATGGGTGTAGGAAAAAAATCTGTCACTTTGCAGTTTTTCCACGCGTGCTCAAAAAAGTTGGGAGATGAAGACCAGAAAATTCGAACGGATAAAATTAAGAGTTTTTATTTTCCCTACCAGAAAGTTCTAGAACAAAATAAAACAGATCATCTGGGTTACCAAATCCAAAGCCTGCAAAACGTAAGAAATTACATTCGATTTTCCATGCAGCTGTCTGGGAAGAAAAGTTTCTTCAAAAGCATGGCCCTTTTTATTATTTGTTTATTTAACAGGGACAGTGCACATTAAAAGCATCACTGCAATGCCCCAGAATTAGCCCAAAGGCTATTTTTCATCCGTAGTCCCCAGACAGGTGTTAAAATTGTCAACCAAAAAACCTAAAAACATCAATTAAATACATTAATTAAAAATATACATTTACAATTCAATTATCATCTAAAATACATATACTAATAAAAACATGCACATAGTAAAAACATAAAAAACAAGTATAAAAGACACAAAGGTGATAGAGGGGAGGAGGAAGGGCAGGTGTTAATCTAGTTCAATGTGAACATGTTTGCTGTGATATGAGCCAGTTTTTTAGGTTCTGTTTAAACAGAGTGTATGTGGTGATGTGTCTTATGATGTGAGGGACAGAGTTCCATTCTTGTGCTGCTGTTATGGAGAAGGCGCTCTGGCTGAAGGCACTTCTCCTCAGAGGAACTATACAGTCTTGTTGACCCGACCCTCGAGTCACTCTTTGGGAGGATCTTATTTGAACAAACTGACTGAGTGGAGGGGATGACAGACCGTTAATGATTTTATAGAATAGGCATAGTTTTGTACTTGATGAAATTCTCCCAGCTTAACAGTTTGTGTTTTTGTAAAATGTCACAGTGATGATATCTTATTGGTTTTATATCCAGTACTTTAATTGTTTGTTTGTAAAGTGACTCCAGAGGTTTTAATGCTGATTTGTTTGCCTGTGACCATGTAGTGAGACAGTATGTCATGTGTGATAAAATCATTGCATGCATGAACATTGTGGGAGCTTGCAGTGACAAATTTGCCCTAATAAATCTAAAATTGGACAGGTTAAGCATATGTCCCTCCTCCTGAACACATCTTGGCAGCCGAATCTCCACCTCTGGCCGCTTCAGATTGGCTGACAGAGGAGACTGCCTACTTTCTTCAGTCCATACTTGGAATCACAGCATCTGGTTTCTGCTCCGCCTGTCCGGGGGGCCATTTCACAGACAGACACAAATTCATTAAAGAATTTTCCATCATTGTCATTACAATCAGGGACTGTAGGGGTGCTATATAAACTCATCATCGTCTCCTTCACTCTCACTCATGGTGCAGAGACGTAAGCATAGTAGACAAAATAACGCATCAAAACACGGTGAAACGCAATAAAATGTCACGGTGCCCCCGGCTGCTACCCCTTCCCTTCCTGCTCCTTATTGGAACCAGCTGACCTGCATCTTCTCATCACCTGGCAGACATTCTTAAGGAGATCCATCCCAGCATACTACGCCAGTCCGTTATACTCACTCCGGTGCTTACGGCTGGCCTCAGTTCTAGTAACTTCGCTCTAGCAAAATCTAAACCTTGTACTTACCCTTGTCTCATGCCTTCAGGTCTTCTCACCACTGGTCACGCTGGTTCCTCGCCTCGTTCCTGTACACCGTTCTCGACTCCACTCTCGCTCCAAGCTGTGCTCGCCGTCCTCGGCGATCCACCTCGTCGCAGGCTGTCTACGCCGACCTCGGCACATCTTCTCATCCACAACTCTCATCAGATTAAAACTTCTGACTCTGCCTCGTCTCCTGAGTTTCTTCCGGGTTCCAGCATCTGGGTCTCCATAGAGTTCGACCATGACATAAAACAGCTAAACAATAAACACATTTGGTCAAATACCCACAATTAAACCCAAATCCGTCCATACAGGCAAAGGAAATGGTATCCCACAATCCAGATCTAACAGCAACACCAAAGTTACACCTACCTAATTGAATTAATTTGAATGAAAGGAAAATAATTGTCTGAAAACTGTGTTATTTTTAAGGTGACTTAACAAAAAAATGATTTATCTTAATTGAAGCAAATAACTAAGTTAGATCAAAGTAAAAAAGTTTATCTTTAAACATCCATATGTGGTCTTATCACCCTCTCACGGTGGAAAAAGTATTATCTGAGCTTCTTCATCCACCAAATCATCTTCAAATGGACACGCCATGCTGCTGCACCTCTCTGAAAACAAACTAAGCTTCAACTAAACCTGCTCCAGACCAGGTTATGTTCAGCGCATGAGTTGCTATGGCAACTTGACATACCCTGAAACATACCTCCATTTCTGGAACCGAAAACTGAGGTTATCAACTTCCTTAACCTCAAACTTACCGTGGGAGCTAGCATAACCTGCTTTCTGGAATACCCCCCTGATCAGGCTGGAAACAGCCTGGAGATGTTGTTCATCCATCACAGGGTTTGGTCCAAAGCTCCAGTGCAGCCTCTCACCTCCTCCACCTTCCTCTTTGAGGCAGCAGAAGCTCCTCCTTTTCTTCAGCTGGATGATGCTGTCCTCCACCTGCAGCTGGACCTGGATGTTCTCTCAGACCATGTGGCCTCATGGATCAGAAGGTTGAGGGTTCAAGTCCCCCAGTCAAGACTGGGGGCGGAGCCTGGAGATGACTGCTGAAGGTCAGAGGGCGGAGCTTCATCAGGATGAAGGTGCTGCTTGGATTCTGCTTTGATGTCCGTCTGTTCTCAGTCCCTTCATGGCTGCTGCTCAGAGCTGTTTCTGGATGTTTCTGGAGAATTCATGTCTTTACTGATCCAAATGTGGGATTTCTGTTTTTGTTTGGACTTTTCTTGATTTAAGGCTTTTAGCTTTTGGAACTTTCTTTGTTTCTATGCTTTAATTTCCAAACGGGTTTATCTAAGACAATCTGATTGTTTTTCATTTGACTTTCTAGGAACTTTCTGTTTCATCTTTGAGTATTTGGACTTTTGAAAGACTTTTAGCTGCAGTTTCATCCTTTGAACCAGATGGATCTGAATCTAGAGTCAAAGATTCTAAGGAAATCATGGATTCACAGACATTTGATTGAATTTCTGTCTGGATCAGAAACCAACAGCAGACATTTCAAGCCGTCATCTGTTCCTAATGTTCATTTCCCGCCATCATTGACAGCTTTTGGAATAGTCCCTAAAGCCAGCGATCGGGCCGCTTTGGAGCATGAACTCATCACTCGGTGTCACGGTGGCAGAGAGATGACAGATCCCAAATCTGAGGCTGAAATGATCACTTCCTACCAGCTCCACTCTGGATTTGGGACCAAAAACCTTTGAATATGTTGGAGCATTGTTGGAGAATAGACTGACAACATTTGTTTGGAAGAAAGATTGACCTTTGACCCCTCCCTCATGTGTTCCACATCCAGCTGCAGACACACCACTACAGCTCACATTCCACTTCTGATCCAGCAGGTCACTCTGGGCCTCTCTGTGTCTGGACCTTCAGAGGGACAGTGGTTTGGTCCAGAACACGGATGCTAAACTAGCTCTCTGGAAACTTGAACTTGTTGAATGGGAAACTTCCTGAAATCTTCTTCATCTGTTGACTTGTTCTTTCTTCGTTTGAATGAGCTCAGTCCTCTCCCAAATCCAACTCCATCTATCTTCAGTGCTTTGGACTGAGTTGGAGCAGAACTAGAGCTTTCTCCAGATGTCCTAGTACTTTTAGATCAGTGTCTTCCAATAGTTGGAGCCCAGGTTCACTTCTTTCCCTGACAAAAATCCCAAAAGGCCTACCAGCCACCAAATAGTTAGAAACCAGAGAAACTTGGTGCAGGGCTCCAGACTGCGACCAATTGGTCGCATTTTGCGACCAAAATTTGAGAGTGTGCGACTGAATTTTACATCCAGTCGCACATGCGCGACCAGTAAATTTGTCTCCCCCACCCTACGTATTTTTCATACATTAAACGTGGAAGGGGCACGTCAATGATCAATCAAATAATCAATGTGACGCGAGCGCACACGCACGCAGGCAGACACACACACTCGCACACATACTCATGAAACGCGAGCACACACTTGCGTGATGCCCGTCTGTGAGGCGTTCACTGCGTGTGAGAAGAATAGGGAAAGCCGCTGTAAGTGGCTAAAATGCGTGGAGGGGGAGGGGCCTAGAGATAATCGAGTGTACACATCTGTGGGAAGGAAACGGAGACAAATATCATCACAACCTGACATGTGCGTCTGAGCTATGAGTAAGTGAAATATTGATTCGTTCTTCCAACCTGCGGCTAGTGTACCAGTGACAGAACTACAGCAGGGGTCTCAAACTCGCGGCGGTGGGCTATTTGCGGTCTCCAAGATGATATTTTGCAGCCCCCGCCTTAATGTGGAAGTTTAATGTTACTGCAGCCCACCAGTTTTAATGAATGACACTTTTTCATTCATTGTCGTGCACGGAGCTGACCAACCAATCACAGTGGGGTAAATCAGTGGTCCCCAACCACCGGGCCGCGGACCGATACCGGGCCGCGGGACACTTGGCACCGGGCCGCGGAGCGGTTCCAGGTCGCGGGGAATTTTTGCACCGGGACGCACAGAAAGAAAAATAATTTCCATTTTATTGTTTTTTTTTCCGACAAAAACGTTTTATTTTGAAAAGTGACCGGATTCACTTTGTTACATCTGTCACACTTAACGCACGTCAAAGTCGCGACACCAAACATCAGGTGATAAACCCCACTAAAATGAAACCCAAACAACCAAAATGAGCAAAAAACAAACTTCTTTAGAAAGTTGCTTTGACAAGGGGAAAATTATAATCATTATTGTTATTATCATTACTAAAGAGAAAATACCATCCCCGGTCCAAAATTAAATTAAATCACATTAAATCTGTCTAGCGTTGCACCTGTTATAATATATTTTATGATTATTTTAATGTTTTGTAATGTATGTATCCTTTTTTTAATGAATTGGTATTTTAAATTATTTTAATTGATCACTCAACTACAAAAACCATCAGGACACATGTCCCATAATGCATTGTTTTGTAGTCTGTAGGGCAGCTTTCAGTCAGTTCAGTTTCCAGCTGTGTTCGGGTAGGTTTGCCCCTTGCTCCCACCCCTTTCTCGCGATATTTTTGTGATGATTGACAGTTGATGTTGGAGCAAAAACAAAAATATATGTCTCACACCAGGTGATCTGTGCAGCGTTGAGTTCACCTGGGTGATCTCAAACACGCTTATTGTGCATCTTGGCTGCACATATTTGGTGTCACAAAGATAAATTTCCATCCATTTTCTTTACTATTTGTAAAGAATAGTAAATATACCAATACACCATCGCTGTATTGTCATGACAGCGATGGTGCTGTCAGTTTACCTGTTGTTGCATCTTCAAAAGTGCAGGATAAAATGTGACACTGAATGTGAAACAGCACATTGTAATTTCTGCATCTATTATTAAGGTATTTATTAGTAATACAGTGGAAATTAG
The DNA here is from genome assembly GCA_023969325.1 of Oryzias curvinotus. Taxonomy (NCBI): domain Eukaryota; kingdom Metazoa; phylum Chordata; class Actinopteri; order Beloniformes; family Adrianichthyidae; genus Oryzias; species Oryzias curvinotus. The sequence goes on from CM043707.1 coordinate 24,093,483, forward strand.
TAGATTTGGTTAGCATGTTGGTTTACGGTATGCGCCCCTAAATTTTCTGGTTGTACCCCTAAAATTTTCAGTTAGGGGCCACTGTGCTCCTGGTGAAAAATGTTAGTCTGGAGCCCTGTGGTGGTCTGCATTGATGAGAAACCAGTCCCTCCAGGAAGACACATGGCTTTTTGGAATCATTTCACACACAAACAAACGGGAAGTTGTGGTTGTTTCACTGAGAAAATGCAATCAAATGTATGATAATGGTCAATGTAAATGTTTAGATAAAGGCTGTAGGGGATTCAGGGATTGTGGAGCGGTTGTTGTTTCCTTCTGTGTTAAAGTGCCGTTTTGTGTAACCTCCTAAAGAGGAGAAACACAAAAAAGAAAGGAAAAGCAAAGAGACAGGTGGAAGCCATCATGATATTCCTTTCAAACAGGAAGTTCTTTGTCATTTCATGCACTAGTTTCATTTAGCTCTAGTTGTTGAACATTCTAGAAACTCCTAAAAACATTTTCTGTCCACTTTGAAACCATATGGGGCTGACTTGGCCTTGCTCGCTGGGATACGGCCAACACCCAGAAATCTACCAACAGACATTTTTAGCTCTAGTTGTTGAACATTCTATGTTTGGAAGAGGCAGGCTCTTCTAAAAGAAACTAGCAGGAGCCCCAGCGCTGGTCTTTGCTTGGATTTGATTTAGACTTGTTCAGAGTCAAATGCATGTTTTAAGGGGAGGAGGATTATTTAGTTGTTGCTGTTTTTGTTCCTATTCTTACAATCCACTATATGTCCCGTGTTGAATTCTACTATTAAAATGTGGGAAACAAATGTTTATCAAATCCAAATCAATCCAAAAGCCTGGAGACTGGATGGCCATGGTCCTCCCTTTGACCTGGACAGTGGTTGCCATGGCGACCTGCACACTCACCAAGCTGGAACTTGATAAAGCAGGTTTTCCAGGAAAATACTTTTAATTTAAAGGTTCAATCAGTTTGAATCTCATGAAGAACATTTCAAAAATCCACATTTGGATCAGGCGTCTTCATCAGAGCACAACTCATGTTTCCAGGACTGTGACTCACCAATATTTCCTCATTTCCTTTACACAATCTGTTTCCATCATTTGGATTTTTCAACCAAACTTGAGTTAGAAAAGAATTGTTGCCCCAAAACGTCCAGTTTCAATAGTCTACAGTTTGTTGTGTTTGGTTGCTAGGTAACAGGGTCTTTAATGTCTATGATGTCATGGTGGCTTTCAGAGTTGAACTCCTGAATATGAGGGTAAACATTGGGATTGAACCAAAATGGGATTGAAGCTCATGCTAAATCCTGATATCAATGCTGAAAAAACCTCCTCCTAGATTCTGGTTGTTTGGAGAAGTCCTCCTCTTCCAAGAATTCCTGAAAAAAGCCCTCATTTCTCCTGACCATCTTCAAAGCCACTTTCTGCTTTAGTTTAGTCCAAACTTGCTTTATGCTGACAACATTTACAGCTTGAATCCATCTGAAGAATCCAAGGAAACAAACCAATCTAAACCAGAGATTTTTGCTGAGCTGCAGAACAAACGTCTGATTGCTTTAACCGCCGTTGATGGTTTGTTGTGTTCAATGAGTTATGTCACTAGAGGAGACACGCCCGCTTTACAAGCCTGGCCGACGGTGGCGGAGCCCAACGCCATCTTGGTGAGGTCGACGACGCCCACATGACATTGATTTCCATTGATTTTAGTGGTGTCTAAGTAGCTTTTATAAACTGTATATATTTTTAGATTTAAATATATTTATACATATATATAAATATATTATATTTTATGTATATAATGTATATATAGATACATCATTTGTTGTTGTTAAAGAAGAGAAACAGTCAGCCTTAAAAGCTCAAACTTGAATGAAAATGCATTGTTGCAGGACTTCTTAAAAATAAAAAAATTATTAGAAAGAATTTTTAAAATTAATTTCTAAACATTTAGAAGTTTTAGACCTCCTTGACATGCAATTTTAATTATTTAGAAAAACCCAACAATAAGTCAATTATAATATGACCAAGATGGCGGCGCGAAAACATCGCGAGGCTCAGCGTCTCTCCAGTTTTTGCAATTTTGCAGTATTATTCCTGCTCATCTCGGGTCTTTTCATACTGAACAGCTTTGCTTTAACATCATACACCCGACAGGAGCTTTTGGATATCGGTGAGGACTTTACCAGCAGTTTTATCACCAATCTTCGACTCATCCCCGAGATCGCTAGAACAACCGAGGCTTCGCACCCTACCCGGCCGGGCGGAAGTGCTCGCAGGCGGCGTCGTGATCGTAAACAAAGGCGGGGGAAGCGCGGAGGCCTAAGAGCCAAGCTAAAGCTAACACCGCTCCGGCTCTCTCTACCCAGCATCTTCCTCGCTAATGTGCGGTCACTGGTGAACAAAATGGATGAGTTACGACTCCGCATCACCCACAGTAAGAGACTTATGGACTGCAATGTCATGATTTTCACAGAAACATGGCTACACAGCGACGTACCCAACAATGCTATTGAGCTAGCAGGACGCTACACGCTCCGGGCAGATAGAACGGCAGATGACTCCGGCAAGACAAGAGGTGGTGGATTGTGCATTTATGTCAACAGAGCTTGGTGTACGAACACTGTCATTGTTGGGAGACACTGCTCAGCTAACCTAGAATTTCTCATGGTTAAATGTAGACCTTTTTATCTGCCACGGGAGTTCACTTCCACCATAATAACTGCAGTCTATATTGCACCGGATGCTAATGCCAAGCTTGCTTTGAAAGAACTTAATGCAGCCATTAGTAAACAACAGACTGCTCACCCAGAGGCTGCTTTTATTGTCGCAGGTGATTTTAATCACTGCAATTTAAAAACAGTACTCCCTAAATTTCACCAGCATGTTTCCTGCCACACCAGAGGAGACAAAACTTTGGATCATGTCTATACAAATATCAATGGAGCTTACATCGCGAGCCCCCTCCCCCACATCGGACAGTCTGACCACCTTTCTTTGTTTCTCACCCCTAAGTACTCACCCCTCATCAACCGTGTGAAGCCATCAGTGAAGACCATCAAAGTGTGGCCAGCTGGAGCAGACTCTTTACTTCAAGACAGGTTTCAACACACTGACTGGAGCACGTTTGCTTCACAGGCTGCCTGTGGCTCTCACACGGACATTGATATCTACACCTCCTCTGTACTGGATTACATCAACTCCACCATCGACAGTGTAACAACAGAGAAACAGATAACAACATACCCTAATCAGAAGCCATGGATGAACAAGGAGGTTCGACTTCTGCTGAAAGACCGCAACGCTGCCTTCAGGTCAGATGATGCTCAGGCCTACAGTAAATCCAGGGCTAACCTGAAAAGGGGCATCAAAAAGGCCAAGTACTGCTACAAGCTGAAGGTAGAGGAACACTTTTCCAACTCTGACCCCCGACGCATGTGGCAGGGCATCCAGATCATCAGTGACTACAAGTCAAGCAACTCCACACCAACAGTCACGGACGTCTCCTTCCTTAACGAGCTAAATGACTTCTATGCTCGCTTCAACAGCGACGGCAAGGAGACGGCCACCAAAATCGCACCCTCAGCAGACCACCAACCCCTTAAACTCACCCCCTCAGATGTCCACACTGCACTGAGCCGGATCAACGCACGCAAGGCTGCTGGCCCAGATGGCATTCCTGGACGTGTGCTTAGGACATGTGCAGAGCAGCTTGCAGGGGTCTTCACTGACATTTTCAACCTGTCCCTCTCCCAGGCAACTGTGCCAACATGTTTTAAATCCACATCCATTGTGCCAGTACCGAAACACTCCTCCCCAACGTGCCTGAATGACTATCGCCCCGTGGCACTCACACCCGTCATTATGAAGTGCTTCGAGCGACTAGTACTAGCACACCTCAAGGACTGCCTCCCACCCACACTGGACCCACACCAATTTGCCTACCGCAGAAATAGGAGCACAGAGGATGCAGTATGCACAGTGCTGCACTCTGCACTCACACACCTGGACAATAACAACACATATGTTAGGATGTTGTTTGTTGACTTCAGTTCAGCATTTAACACCGTCATTCCCTCCAAGCTGACCACAAAACTTGGAGACCTGGAAATCAACACCTCCCTCTGCAACTGGATTATGGACTTTCTGACCAACAGACCTCAGCATGTTCGGTCAGGTCACACCCACTCCACCACCATCACACTTAATACTGGCGTACCACAGGGCTGTGTGCTGAGCCCATTCCTCTACTCCCTTTACACCCACGACTGCAAGCCTGTGCATGGATCCAACTCCATCATTAAGTTCGCAGATGACACCACGGTGATTGGCCTCATCAGTGACAACGATGAGACTGCCTACAGAGAAGAGGTACAGCACCTGGTCACATGGTGCACTGACAATAACCTGCTCCTTAACACCAATAAAACCAAGGAGCTCATTGTGGACTTCAGGAAGAAGAATGGAAGCACTCATGACCCCATCCACATTAACGGGATGGTAGTTGAACGTGTTTCCAGCTTCAAGTTCCTGGGAACCACCATCTCGGAGGAACTTCCCTGGGCCAAAAACACCTCCAGCCTGGTCAAGAAGGCTCACCAGCGCCTTTTCTTCCTCAGGACACTGAAGAAGAACCAGCTGTCTTCATCCATCCTGGTGAACTTCTACCGGTGTGCGATCGAGAGCATCCTTACAGGTTGCATCTCAGTCTGGTACGGGAACTGCTCAGTGGCTGACCGCAAGGCACTGCAGAGGGTGGTGAAAACTGCCCAGCGCATCACTGGGACACCACTTCCTGCTCTTGAGGACATCCAGAGGAAACGCTGCCTGCGTCGAGCTCGCAGCATTCTCAAGGACTCCTCTCACCCTGACCACGGACTGTTTAACCTCCTCCCCTCCGGGAGGCGTTTCAGGAGCCTCCGAACAAGGACTACAAGATTCAGGAACAGCTTTTTGCCTAAAGCTGTCTCCTTGCTGAACTCTTCCCTCTGACACCCCTCAACACCCCCCACACCACCATAGACCCCCCCCCCCTTCAACATTCTGTATTATTTATTTACTCACAAGCAAAACAGTAACTTGTTATTATTTGCACTACTGTCCATTTGCTCATTGAAATATTTTCTACGCACTTTACTGTCCACTGCAACACTGTAAATTATGTTCATAGTTCTGCCAATAATGTTTATACACTTTTACATAGCCCATCTGAATAGCATGTTCATAGTACACCTATCTGTATATCTTGCATATAGTATTTATTATCTGTAAATCATGTCCATAATACTTACCTGTATAGTTATTGTACATATTATAGACTTTTATTTTATACTTACTGCTTATTGCACTTCTGGTTAGATGCTAACTGCATTTCGTTGCCTTGTACTTACATGTGCAATGACAATAAAGTTGAATCTAATCTAATCTAATCTAATAATAATAATAATAATAATAATAATAATAATAATAATAATAATAATAATAATAAATCAATAGTAAGTCAATACAAACAATAAATAATAAATAAATAATACGTCAATAAATAATAATAAAAATAATTATATTATTATTATAATTAACAATAGTAATAATAATAATAATAATAATAATAATAATAATAATAATAATAATAATAATAATAGTAATAATAATCAAAAGAAGTCCAAAAGTGAACAATAGATTTACCCTAAAAGAACAATCTGGCCTCTTATCAAAATCTGTTTCCACAAATGTTTTGAACAGCCAGACTGTATTGCTAGTTGGTTCCACAGTGATCCATCTGGGTTAACTCTTTTGATTGCTAAGATCCACTTTTTCCTGAAGTCTGAGTCCATTGGAAACCTGACTCAGTCACTGAGTCAGAAATGTATAAATCTGTTTAAATAGCCTAGTATGCTGTATACAGGTTTAGCAAAATAAAATGTACATTTATATTGACAGCAAAATAAATGTACATCATGCAGCATGTTGATAATAGCCCTGCAGCATCATGCATGTCAACATATGTTCTATTAATGAAGCCCCTGCAGCCTTAAAAGAAAAAATAAAATAAAATACGTACCTGTGAAATGATATACCTTCTTCCATCATGGACTCAATTTTCTGATTTTGGGAGTTGAAACCCGCACAGTGAACTGGCATTATGCAAAAAATGTGTTCACATGCATTCACTGCAGCAGTAACTTGACCTCACCAAGATGGGGGTGTTCTCCTCCCATGAGGAACCACGTGATGTCTCCTCTAGTTATATAACTCATTGGTTGTGTTTCCCTCTATAGCTGCTATGGTCTTGGTATGGTTGCTAGGTAACGCTGTCTTTGATGATGATGGTGGCCTCTAGAATGGACTTTTTTCTTGTGTAATCAGGAGCTGTAACCTTTAGGGCACTAGGACCCAGAAAGAGGTCCAGGTAGTCACAGTGTTAGTTTTTTTTTTTTTTTATATATAACTTTATTATATAAAACGAAAGTAAAATACAAAACACAGATTTACAAAATAAATTTCAGATATGGAAGGGGAGCATACATATATGCATTTTACATAAAAACATTTAGGTTTTTACAACTTTGATATAAATATGCAGCTTTTTGATTAAGACTTGGAGATGTTACTGAGATAATCCTAGGCACTTTACCGTTGGGAGTTGGGTCATCTAGACCAGCGGTCCCCAAACTTTTTGTCACCGTGGACCGGTACAAAGCAAGACACGTTTACCGCGGACCGGTCGGGGGGGGGGTGTTTTCTCTTTAGTAATAATAATAATAACAATAATAATAATAATTTTCCCCTTGTCAAAGCAACTTTCTAAAGAAATTTCTTTTTTGCTCATTTTGGTTGTTTGGGTTTCATTTTAGTGGGGTTTATCACCTGATGTTTGGTGTCGCGACTTTGACGTGCGTTAAGTGTGACAGATGTAACAGAGAGAATCCGGTCACTTTTCAAAATAAAACGTTTTTGTCGGAAAAAAAAACAATAAAATGGAAATTATTTTTTCTTTCTGTCCGGCCCGGTACCGGTCCGCGGCCCGGTGGTTGGGGACCACTGATCTAGACCCACTAGACAGTGCGCTGATCCTTTTTTCTTAAATGATTTGTGATCTTCACTGGTATCCATGGATTAAATGAAATACTCTCCACCTTTATCACCTTTGTCATGGTAAGAATAACATGTCAATGTAAGTGTGGGGTCATCTAAGATAGCACAATGGTTAAAGAATACCAATAAGGTACCAGAGTGAAAAGCAGCAGATTAAGAGGAGTTAATAGATCAAATCTTAACAATACCTATCTCTACTAGATGTTAACTCTACTACATGTCATCTCTACTAAATGTTAGCTCTAATAATTCAAAACAACTCATTTCTATTAACAGGTACATCTAAAATAATTTATTTTGTGAAAAAAGTTTTACATGTTTTGTCAGCAGTAAAAATCATTGTCTAGTATCATTACACATAGATTAAAATGTATTGATCATTTACTTTTTTGCTTTTGATAATTGTGGCTTAGAGAAAATGAAAACCTAATAAAGCTGTCCAAGAAAGACAAGACAAGACTTAAATGATCCCCGGAGGGAAATTCAGTTGTTACAGCAGCCAAAAAAGAAATATGGCAGTTAGAAAAAGAAATAGTCAGTAAAAATTAAAATAGTAATAAAAAGTAAGTAAAAGTAAAAGTACATGTCATGAATAAATAAGTAAATCCAGCAGCAGTTTCAGTAGTCCTAAACTGTGTCATTCTATAGACTAACTGCTGTTGGGACAAAGGACCTCCTGTAGCAAATCATATGTCTAAACAACCAAAGTATTTTTTTGAGTGGAAAAATTCAATTCTACACAGTCAATACTAACTCGTGCCTCCCTCTAATGAAGTTACTGCATCAATATGGTATGGAGGCCATCAGCCTGTGGCTCTGTGTACATGAAATGAAAGCTCAGGTTGCTATGGAGTTCATGAGAACATTGGGGTTTCACCACAGAGGTTTTAAGCATTAAAAACTTATTTTAAAATATTAAAATTTTCTAGATCCAAAACCTTTTTCCCTGTAAAATAAAGTCCTCTGCTGTAGTACAGAGGTGAGAGGTCGACCTCTTATCAGAAAAGTTTAGAGTTTACAAGAAATCCTTACATTGTCAAGACAAAGTCTTACAAGTTCTCATGTGTTTTTTGAGATTAGATACATGACTGAAACTTTTTTTACATTCTTCACAAGAAAAAGGCTTTTCTCCTGTGTGAGTTCTCATGTGTGATTTGAGATGAGAGCTTAGATAAAAACTTTTTTGACATTCTTTACATGAAAAAGGCTTTTCTCCTGTGTGAAACCTCATGTGTATTTTGAGACTAGATGAATCACTAAAACTTTTATCACATTCTTTACAAGAAAAAGGCCTTTCTCCTGTGTGAGTTCTCATGTGTCTTTTGAGATGAGATACACAAACAAAACTTTTTTGACATTCTTTACAAGAAAAAGGCTTTTCTCCTGTATGAGTTCTCATGTGTATTTTGAGATGAGATGACACACTAAAACTTTTCTTACATTCTTTACAAGAATATCGCTTACCTTCTGCATGGATTCTTGTGTGAATTCTGAGCAGACATATGTCACAAAAGCTTTTATCACATTCTTTAATGATATAACATCTTTCATCAGACCCAGTTTCCATGTAGTCAGACAGGTTAGGAATTATTGTTGAGTTTTTACCAGACTTGATAGAGGAAAGTTTCTCTTCATTTGGAGATTGTTTGTATTTCTTACCAAGATTTGTCTTCTTGGGATTTTTTCTAACATCAGAGTCACACTGACCCTCTGACATGTTAGAGCTGTCCACACTTTGGACATGTCTTCTGTCCCTCCTCTTCCTCTGATCTCTGTTCTGTGGGTCTGTCTCTTCATCTGTAGTTGATGTTGATTCTTCATGTTGGTTTCCTTCTTCATCCTGACTATCAGTTACATTAAAGCTCTGCTGATTGTTTAGATCTGCTTCACTGTTCTCATCTTCCTCATAAGTAGGAAACTCCATCAAGGTATCAGTCTCCTGCTTCAGATCAAGGTGATCGTCATCCTGACTGATGCAGAGTTCCCCTGGTTCCTCTTTAATCTGTGGAGGTTCTGGTTCCTCCTGTTCCTCTTTAATCTGTGGAGGTTCTGGTTCCTGCAGTCCCTCTTTAATCTGTGGAGGTTCTGGTTCCTGCAGTTCCTCTTTATTCTGTGGAGGTTCTGGTTTCTCCGGGTCCTCTTTAATCTGTGGAGGTTCTGGTTCCTCCGGGTCCTCTTTAATCTGTGAAGGTTCTGGTTCCTCTGGGTCCTCTTTAATCTGTGGAGGTTCTCGTTCCTCTTTAATCTGTGGAGGTTCTGGTCCCTCCAGTTTCTCTTTAATCTGTGAAGGTTCTGGTTCCTCTGGGTCCTCTTTAATCTGTGGAGGTTCTCGTTCCTCTTTAATCTGTGGAGGTTCTGGTCCCTCCAGTTTCTCTTGAATCTGTGGAGGTTGTGGTTCCTCCTGTTCCCCTCTGAAGTCGCAGAGATCTTCCTCTTTAATCATCCAGTGCTGGGGGAGAACTGCAGGAACACAAACACAACAAGGAGCATTTTATACAGTTCCAGGATTTTTGGGCTTTGTCAACCACCAATAAACACTGTGATCATTGGAGAAAATGTCGGAGGAGTCGGAATATATTAGGGGTATAACGATATGCTAGAACCTATCATGCCTGGAGAATACCTGCAAAATTCTAATTACCAGGCATTCAACCATAGGCGAGTCAAATGATTTATTTAAGAGGTGTCCAGCACACAGGTCACCATAAAAGGGCATTTCTTAACAAAGAACAGCCCGTCCCATTTCATCTTGTCAGCAATGGCTCCCCATAGCAAAGAAATGTCACAAAATCTGAGAAAAGAAATCCGTTCTTTGCACAAAAATAGGTGAGGGCTACAAGAAGATCAGCAAAGCTTTACACATCAGTCAAAATACTACAGCAAAAGTGATCCAAAAAATGTAAAAAGAATGGCAGTGTCACAATCATACAGAGACGTCCAGGCCATCCACAGACGCTAATATTTGGACAGGAGCGTCTTCTGATGAGAAGGGTTGAAGAAAACCGCCATACAAGTTCACTGCAGTTAGCTAAAGCAGTAGAAAGCTAAACTGGAGACACTGTTTCCTGTGACATCATACGGCGCACACTGCAGAGGAATGAAAGGCTTGGTTATCATCCAAGAAGGAAGCCTCTCCTAAACCCCATCCACAAAAAAGCATGCCTAGCAACAACTATGGCCCATGATGAAAAAAGACTACTGGAACTCAATACTCTGGAGTGATGAGACAAAGATCACCGCTTTTGGAACTAATGGTTTTAAAACTGTATGGTCGGAAAGGTAAGGATTTCAAAGAAAAATGCATGATGCCTATAGTAAAACATGGTGGTGGCAGTGTCCTGATGTGGGTCTGCATGAGTGCTGCTGGTGTGAGGGGAGCTGCATTTCATTGATCAGATCATGAAGTCAACAATGGATTGCTCTAAAATACTTGAAAACTGAAATTTATGTGATCTAAGTTAGATCATTAACCTTCATTTCATGTTAGGGAGTTAAGAAGTGTTCAATAAGACTCGACTATGTGGAAAGTTTGGAAATGTTTCTTTTGTTTTTTGAGCTCCTGATTAAATCAGTGCTTTTTAAGGGGGTGAACTCATTTATACTGTACTTTATTTTGCTGCTTTTGTGAGATAATCATCATATTTGGGGCAGCAGTGGCTCAGGCGGTTGAGCAGGTTGGCCAATGATTGAAGGGTTGGTGGTTAGATCCCCATTGTCAACTGTAATTGTGTCGTTAGGCAGGACACTTCATCCTCCCTGCCCCCAGTGTGGCTCCACTGGTGTGTGAATGTGTATGAATGTCCTGGTGATGGTCAGAGGTGTGTACTGGCAGCCACATGACGAATAAAGGAATAATGGACACAATGTAAGAACTTTGAGCATCTGGAAAAGCGCAGATAAATATGACATTCGTTTGGCTACTTAAGAATAAGAAACACAATTTATCAAAGTGATTTAGTTATGGAAGTATTAAATATGACAATAAACTATCACAAGCCTCATAATAATGTAAACGTCCACCTACTTTTTGTTTAACACACTTTATTCAAGTATGCAGATCAATTATTAACTTTTACAGCATAACGAAATGAACGAAGAACAAGTGGCATCTCAGCAAAAATAACGGAATCAACAGGAGTCTTTCAAAAACAGTTTCCCAGGTCTCAGAAAACGTTAACATAAAAATAAATAAATAATGAAACAATAATTGACAAAGAAATATTACATTGTACACCGATTATGAGTGGAAAAGCTGCGCATAAAGGTAAACAAAACTGTCCCATTGCAAAAAAAAACCTATGCAAAAATGTATCCATCTGGCCAACCAAAGTGTTCAGTCACAGGAGTCCATAAATCATAAAACATCTCTGACCTCAAATGAAGTTCAGCTGTTATTTTTTCCATCAAATAAACTTTCTTCAAAGCCTCCAGCCACTGTTCAAGAGTCGGGGGTGAGGTTTTAAGCCAAGATCTGGTAATCATCTTTTTTGCCACCAGTAGAAGAATTTGTATAAGTTTAACTTTTTTCTTCTCAATGCCTTCTTCAGGAAGGATGCCTATTATATAGTAAAGTGGATTTAATGGCAAGTTGACCAGTGTTATAACTTTAACAATGTTTTGAATTCCTTGCCAATATGGTATCAGAACAGGGCAGTCCCAAAAAATATGTGTGTGATCTCCAATTTTATTGCATTTCCTCCAACATAAATCAGATTCATTTTTGTCATATTTAGATATGGTATTAGGCGTCTTGAAAAATTTCATCAAAATCTTCCAGTTGAACTCATTCCATGTAGGACTGCTTGAAATTTTATGAACCCCCTCACAGATTGCTTCCCACTTTTCTTCCTCAATGACAATGTTTGCCTCCAATTCCCATTTTCCTTTCAGATCTAATGAATTATCTGACAAGTGTGCCTGCAGACATTGGTACATATTTGATACTAACTTCTTCCTTGATTTATCAACAATGCTTTTGATCATTAACTGTTCTATTTGAGTTGGTGGTTGTCTCAAAGCCTCCCATTCCCCACACGTCCTTAAAGTGTGGGTGACATGGCCTATTTTAATCAGCCAATATATAGTAAATAGTCTCTATTTCATGTTGCGATTGTTTTTAATATTTTTCGAAAAAGAATAAATAACGAAAAACACGATATAAACAACGAGGACGGCCGCCGGCTTCACGCATTCCGCCGAATTCGCGCCGCCCTGTTTGTCACGTAACGAAAGGCAGACAACATGGCTAGCACCGATAGCGAAGCACAGAGTGATGCTACCATCTTCCAGCCAAGACCACTTAAATTTGTTTTTTTTTTTATCGTCTTCTCACAACTGAGGTCGTGACCACGCTCAATAATGACGATGCCCGCATTATTGATCGCAAACTCTTCAGATTTGTTTGTGAAAGTTTAGCGTGTGTCCCCAGTTTTGGTCTCTAGGGGATCCGTCACGCTGACCACGTGGTACAGACAGAGCCAATCAGAGCCGTCGACGCATCCGAAAGCAACTAAAACGTCCCATCATTGGTCAATTAGGCCGGGTAGACGAGAGATAGCCGCGACCATAGAGGAAGCGATCCGCAGAGAAATATAGAAAATAAAGCTAAAATTCGCCGATTTCAGACAATTTTTTCATCCGGAAAGCGATTTGTCCATAGAGATCAGGTCTTTATTTCCAGGAAAGTACGTTCGGTTTGCTCAAAAACCCGGATTTCCGGGAATTCCCGGAAGACTTTCATCACTGAACGTTAAACTCACTCTCTTTTGTAATAAATACATTATGTAATAAACGTTAAACTCACTCTCTTTTGTGCCAGCTTTTCGGTCACAGATTTTCTCTTTTTGTACTGGCTCCTGCCAGTGCTGGTACTGGGCGTTTCTGTTTTTCGGACGTGCGCTGAACTTGTTGTCCATTGTTTCAGCAGCGTTTCTTGGTTTGGGAATTTATACACAGATCCACTTTCACTAGATGTATTGCTACATCCAGCTGCCACACAACGACTTGGCATGTTGATGATTAACAGAGAATTAACGAGAATTAACGATGATTAACGAGAGAAACGAAGACTACCTGCTTTGTTTACATGCTGTCCGAAACGGAACTACGGAAGTCAATGCCTTTCGTGACGTCACAGGTCATATCGGGGTCACTTCCAGCCTGCGCTTTTAGCGGCAAATTCAAATCTCTGATTCCTTCGAAAGATGTCTATTATTCATATGCTTCGGATTTTTTTCGACGCGAACTATTGGTATCAATAGAATCAGCGTTTAAAGGGCTTTTTTATTTGACAAAGTTGTTCAAAGCATGGCATCCACACTTTAAGTAGTCCCTTATTTGCAAGTATCTGTAAAAATCTTTGGAATCTATACCGTATTTATCCTGTAATTGTTTGAAAGATGTCCCCGTCAAATAATTGATGTATTGTTAATAAACCTTTTTTGCCCCAGTCCGAGAAACCAGGATCTATCTTGTTTGGCAAAAAGTCTGCTATTTTGGAAATTTTGAGAACTCTTGAAGTTGTCAGGGGGGCGCCAATGTTTTTCCTCACAGCTGACCATACTCTCTGTGTACACAATATCAAATTGTTTTTTATTTTGAGGTCTCTATTTTTTCTGTCCCAAGAATGGTGCTGCTTCAAGTGAAACTGAGGGGGAAGCATAGTTTTCTAGTTTTATCCAATTTGTGTCCTCATCTTGGCTCACAGCCAGCCCTCTTATTTGAACCGACCAATAATAAAACTTTAGATTTGGTAACCCTAAACCGCCATCCCTCTTAGAACTACATAATAATTTTTTACGAATTCTAGGCTTTTTATTTTGCCACACAAATGTAGAGATCATCTTATTTAATATTTTAAAAGTGGAGGATGGGATCCATATGGGAAGACCTTGAAAAAGATATAACAGGCGAGGGAGAACATTCATTTTGACCGTTTCTATTCGACCTACTAGGGACAAAGGTAAAATTTCCCAACGTATTAGATCAGATTTTAAATTTATGTTGTAGAAAATGTATGTTTTTATATCTTATTCTTTATTAGGTTGCAGTTTTGTCTAATCTGTCTTAGAACTATTGTTAGGGCAATAAACTTTGTGTATTTTTAGTCCGGTTGAATCCTTGGTTTGCTTCACCACTCTCGACTCCAGAACACGCACGGATGGAAAGATCTAAAAGCGGAAGATTCCTTTCCTACAATGTCCACCTACTTTTAACGCTCTTTTTGGTGTAAAATATGATTGATACAAAACAAATCAACGATGCCAGAAGCCATTTCCCAACAGGAGAAACTCTGGCACAGAAATTCTGGAACAACAACACGGTCCAATATTGAAATGATTATTTTGGCTCAGGTGTGTCTCCAGCATTGATCCGATTGGTCCGTCCTCTGCGTGTCACCAGACTAGCTTTACTTTAAACGTGTTTATGCAAATGTCTGTCAACGCGTTAAAACATCAATGCTGATGCTTCCACAACTGAAAAACTATCTGCTTAAAAAAAAATGTTTTGCCTTCTTTTAAATTTTCTTTCAAAAACTTTTTTTTAAACTTTTTTTTGGCATTCAATTTTTTTTTTTTTGGCTATCAAAAATGTTTTTACATGTGTTGCGTGTCATCTTGCCTTCTCCCTTCGTTTGCTTTTGCGTTTCTTAGGTTTCAGTTTAGGGACACATTTCTGCCATTAGGCCTGCACAATAAATCGCAAATTTATTGTTATCAAGATTTCAAGCTGTGCAGTATCCATACTGCCAAAGTCGCAATAAATTGTAAACCTTTAATGCTTTAGTGCTAAAACAATCTCATGGCAGCTTGAAGTATTTATTAAATCAAATAAATCCCTTAATGTGTTTAACCAATCAGATGGAGCCCTTAACGTTGTTTACTAATTGGATAGAGCTTTTATGTTAAGTGTTGGCCTGTTATGTAGTCAAGGGTGAATTGGAAAAAATTGAAGGTATTTGACTCCTATTTAAATTAAACTGTTGTAGAAAAATGCAAATGGTTTTAGTTGTTTTGCTATTTACCGCAAGTCATATCGTCATCGCAGGTTTTCCTCATATCGTGCTGCCCAAACTGCCATCACACAGCCTACCGATTGGTCCAGCCTGCTGATCGGCCTGCTGATCAATACAGACCATGAGTTACTGCTTTTTTTTTGGATGCTGGTGTGCCGTGGGATTTTTGTCAAGGTTAAAGTGTGCCGGGGCTCAAAAAAGGTTGAAAAGCACTGCATTAGAGCCACGCTTTGACATTCCCTCTCAGAAATACTGAAAAAAGGACCCCTGCACTGTACGCCCAGACCAGAGCTGTGGTTGAGATGGAAACAGCAGAAAGAGAGGCATCTATCCCTTAGACCCCCTTCTCCTCAAAGCAGTATTAGACGAGCGGCGTCTTGACACTAAAAAGCCTGTGGTTCTCCAGAAAAACATGAACATTTAAACATACATAAAATAACAGAAGTAAATAACAGTAACCATATAATAACAAGTAACAAGTTTATTTCAAATCAAATCAACATTTACCTGAAAAAATATATATAAGTCAATACATGACTTGAAAAATAGGATTTGAAAGGGAATGGAAGAAGTGAATGCACATAAAAATCCAAACCCCCACTCAACAACACTCATAACGACAAAACAACAAAATTAAACATTTGACATAATAATGCTAACATACGAGAAACACCTGACGATGACAGATAGACACGCCCAAAAACTCAGTCCAAACACCAAACCCCCTATAAAAAAGAAAGAGGAAACAAGATGCCTTAAAAAGAAACAAGAACAAAACGACAACTTTGGTAATGATCCTTCCATAGTCCGAGAGAATACACATATTCCTCAGTGATTCATTGCATCTTGTTACACATTCATTATATATCTTTTAAACATGCCTTTAAAATGAACAAGATTTTTACAAGTTTTCACATCGTCCAATAAATTGTTCCAAAGTGTGACACCCTTCACTGAAACACACATAGATTTTAAGGTTGTCCTTTTAGGTTGATAGAATTTAATGATTCCTCTCAATTTATATTTATTAACAGCATCTTTGTTCTGAAACAAAGATTGAATGTTAGTTGGCAGAGAATTTATTGATGCTTTATACATTATTTCCGCCACTTTAAAATCTACCAAGTCCTGTAATTTTACATTAAATGTATTAAGAAAAAGTGGATTAGTGTGCTCATTATATTTAATTTTTAAAAAATTTTAATTAAATTAAATAAATTAAATATAAATTAAATTAAATATATATATTTAATTTTGTGAACTAATCTGATGGATCTCTTTTGGAGTATAACTAAAGGATGCAAAAAAATGTTGTAGCAATTTCCCCACACTTCAATACAATAAATTAAATATGCCATTATGAAGGAATGATACAAAATAAATAAAGCGGATTGAATAAACATCAAGCTACACCTTTTCATCAACACATTTAGTAACTTTATAACGTTAATGATGTATATGGGATTTCCCACACAGCTTATCATCATTAATTACACCCAAAAACACATGTTTTTGCACTCTCTCGATTGGTGTATCATTAATAATAATTTCCACTGGCACTTCCTTACCCTCCCTCCTAAAGAGCATCAATTTAGTCTTTTTTAGATTCAAAGATAATTTGTTCTTACTAAACCAGTGTTTTAACTTGTAAAAATCCTGATTTATGTCACTAAGAAGTTTCTCTAGATCAGGGGTCGGCAACCTTTTTTACTCAAAGAGCCATTTGGGACCGCCCCTAATGAAAAGAAAGCACTCGGAGCCACAACCCATTTTGACATTATTATATATATTATGCATGTATATATTATAATTATCAAGGGTGCTCATTACGTCCATCGCGATCGACCGGTAGGTCTTCAAACACATGAGCGTAGATCGCGGGCCAGAAAAGCTAAAAAAAAAGTACTTCTTAAAAATCCACAAGACAATCAAAATCCTCACTGAGAAGTACGGGACTGGATTGACATGTAGATTGGCCAATCGGACATCCTCTGATACATACGTCACTGCAGATATGAGCCTCACATGCAGACGCGTGTTTAAAAACCCTGAGCACAAACTCTGTCATCAGAGAATTGCTCTCTGTACCGCAGCACGTCAAGTTCCCGGCAGAAGACCACTGCGGACAACCGGAGTGTTTATTGAAGCCGCCCCGCGTGCCTCCCCATGCTATCAGCTCTGCAGTTCTCGCCCGATAAACACCAGCTCATTAAGAAGCGCTGTTTTCCCGTGGCACTACATAGCCAGCAGCGCCGTTGAAATGCCCCGCTCCCCCCATTGCACGGTTTACAGCAGAGCATGACAAATGATAGTCGCTGCTTTCTGTCTTTGTAATAAAACGCCTCATATGTTAATACAAAAGTATCTTTGTGTAATCTCACTGTGTAGTTCTTAATCATTTATAGGTAGATCTTAAAGACATTGTCGATTCAAAAGTAGCTCACACGCCAAAAAAGTGTGAGCACCCCTGAATGCTATGTACAAAAAACTATTGCATTTATGAAAATGAAATCAACGAACTGCTGCAGAGAACACAGAATTTTATTTCTACATGTAACAAAAAGCATTTTACATTTGTTTGATGCTTAATTTAAAATAAAATACCCGGTGTCTATTTGAGTCCTCGTATTTAAGAAATAAAAATCCAAACTTACCCAACCCACTGAACAAAAAATGCAAACAGCCTGCGGTTACCTGTCCTCTTATTTATGAGATAAAAATCCAAACTTATCCAAATATTATCCACCAGCACTGAACGAACAATGCAAAACAAAAAAATGTGTGGTCTGCTTCTGTCCGATCGCGTGTGGAGGGTGCAGCCAGTTGTCCTCCTGAATTAAAAAAAAAAGACTACTTCACTTAATATATAGTTATGTATTTATGTCACTTTTATATTTCACATACACGCACGCACGAATGCACGCATACACACATGGAAAAAAATAATCAATTAAAATATTTATTTTACCTGGTTAATGTGATTTTTGCTCCTGAACCTCGCTGCACAGCTTCTTCACGTCAGGGCTGTAAGACGTCACCTTCATCTTCAAACAGGAACGTAAGCTGATGTCTGTGAGACGTGAGCGGTGCTTGTTTTTAATAAAGTTCATGTTGGAGAAGACCTGCTCACAGATGTATGTGGATCCGAAGATTGCCAGGACCCCAAATGCATACTTCTTCATGTTTATGTAGCTGTCGGGGATGGCATTCCATGTCTCAAACACAAGTTTGTCCTGTTTGGGAAGGTTTGCAATGTCGCTCCATTTGTGATTCTGAGCGAGAACGGCCTTCTGACGGGACACATTTTCTAGATCAGCTGTCAAGCTTTTGAACTTAAACACCCAGATGTCCTTGTCGGCGATGTCGGCCAGTTCCATCTCCAGATCAGGTTGACTTACTACACCTGCAAATGCAGTCATGTTCAACAGGGATGGATCGATGGTCAGGGGAGTGACAGGGAAGGATAAGGTGTTTTTTTCTTGTCGGAACTCACAGAATCGTTTTCCAAATGATGTTTGCATTGCAGTGATTACAGATTGCAAATACTGTGAATTTATGGCATTGCCAGCTTGTTTGACCTCTCTCAAAGCGGGGAAGTGATACAGTGTACCTCGCTGTAAATCCGTGGCGAACACTGTCAATTTGCGCTCGAATCCCAACACCTCTTCCAGCATGTGCAGAGCTGTGCCTCCTTTCCCCTGAAGAGATGTGTTCAACGTGTTCAGGTGGGCTGTCATATCAACCATAAAGTGGAGTTTTTCTAGCCACTCCGGCTGTTCCAGCTCAGGAAAAGTGAGTCCTTTGTTGCTGAGAAAAACTTTCACCTCTTCCAGACACGCTGCAAAGCGTTTCAGCACTACCCCTCTGGACAGCCACCGGACTTTGTTATGCAGCAAGAGATCAGAATACGCGCTGTCCAACTCATCCAGTAATGAGCGGAACTGACGGTGATTTAAACCTTTTGCCATTATTTTGTTAACAATCTGAATTACAACATCCATTACTTCTGTGCATTCTGGAGGAAATGTTTGCGCACACAATGCTTCTTGATGCAAGATGCAATGGAATGTCAGCAACTTTCTATCCACTGACTTCTGCAGTAAAGCCACAAAGCCCTTCTGAGCTCCCGTCATAGATGGTGCCCCATCAGAAGCCACGGACACCAGGTGGGTGGTCTTTATTTCTTTGGTTCTTAAACAATCCAAGACAGCCTCGCAGATGTCCTCCCCTCGTGTTTGGCCTTTTAACGGTATCAATTCAATCATTTCTTCCTGTGGCCCTGCAGCGCTCACGTATCGGCAGAACAGCGCTATTTGTTCGATGTCATTTTTGTCTTTGGACAAATCACAGGCGATTGCATACGCCAAAGCTGAATTGATATCTTCAATCTGCTGTCTGGTGACGTTTTCTGCCATCTTCACAGTTCTGTCTTGGACAATTTTTGCAGAGAGAGGCATGTCTTTTATTTTCTGCAAAATTTCATCTTTGTTTTTGAAGTCCGAGAACAGATGTTCTGAAATCTTCATAAATGTTTCTTTGAGGTATTCTCCATCTGTAAATGGCTTCCCATGCTTGACTATTTCCTGAGCAGCCACGAAACTTGCACATGTAGTTGAATTTCCAGTCTTAATCCATTTCTTGAAGTGACTTCTGCTCACATCAGCCTTCTGCATCAGCTCCGAAACGGCCTTTTTTCGTTCCTCTCCCTTGGGATATTTTTTAGCAAAGGCAGAGTGTTTGTTCTCGAAATGTCTCGCAACATTTGACTTTTTGTTGTTTGAAAATTTTTCACCACATATTAAGCAGACTGGTAAACCTGTTTCATCAGCAGTGAAAGCAAATGAATCTGTCCACGTAGCATTAAACATTCTGTTATCTTCAGAAATTTTCCTTTTCTTGGATTTATCCATCATTTATTTACCTTCCCGGCAAGGGTCAAAAATCACGCTGGTAGTGTGCTGGAAAAACGCCGGCTGCCAGACGTGAGAGACGCCAGGAATTCGAATCTCGCACATCGGCGGATGTGACGCATATTTAAAACGTAAAAACCGTTTAAATATATTAAAAATATTAAAAACGTTTAATATTAATGTTAGAAGTTTACCATAATCTTCAAATTCAGAATTATATTTTAAAATGAAAAAAAAAAAAAAAAAAATTTTTTTTTTTTTAAATATTTATTATTTTCCAAAGTCACAGGGAGCCACAACAGAAGGATGAAAGAGCCACATGTGGCTCCGGAGCCACGGGTTGCCGACCCCTGTCTTAGATAAACCCGTTTGGAAGTTAAAGCATAGAAACAAAGAAAGTTCCAAAAGCTAAAAGCCTTAAATAAAGAAAAGTCCAAACAAAAACAGAAATCCCACATTTGGATCAGTAAAGACATGAATTCTCCAGAAACATCCAGAAACAGCTCTGAGCAGCAGCCATGAAGGGACTGAGAACAGACGGACATCAAAGCAGAATCCAAGCAGCACCTTCATCCTGATGAAGCTCCACCCTCTGACCTTCAGCAGTCATCTCCAGGCTCCGCCCCCAGTCTGTGACGGCTGGATGATGCTGTCCTCCACCTGCAGCTGGACCTGGATGTTCTCTCAGACCATGTGGCCTGATGGATCAGAAGGTTGAGGGTTCAAGTCCCTTCATGGTTGAAGTCAGACAGAAAGTGAAGAAGAGGGAACATTCAGAGCAGTTTCTGTGCTGTTTGGTTCCTCATGAGTCACGTCTAGATCAGGTCTGGATCCCAGTCAGAAAGTGATCAGGAAATCTGCAGATCAAACCTTCATTTACTGAAATGGAAAACATCAACTGACTTTCTACAGATTCTACTTCCATTCATCAAACTCCAACAGGAAGAAGATTTACAATCAATCAAATCTGTTGATTTCCTGACAAACGTTGTTTTCTCTTCCTGTTTGAATGTTTGATTGTTTTCAAATATGAAGAGAGTTTTTTTCCTGTTTTTAGCTTGAAATTTCTGTTGAAATGTAAAGGTTCATTCAGAATTCCCCAGTGGCCTCATGTTGGAGGAGGGGCTTCATGAGATGCTGCTGGGGGCGGAGCTTGAACACACACCGCTTCCTGGAACCCAAACTCAGACTAAGTGGAGGAAAAGTTGGGATTTCTGGTGTTTGTAAAGATCTGGAATGGTTTCCTCCCACAAAAAGGCCTGTTTCTAGTTTCCTTCAGATGAATTCTTTTCCTGCTGGGAGTTCTCATCTGGGTTTGCAGATTCTTAGTTGGAGGAAAACTTGGAGCAAATTCTTCCCAGAAAAAGGATTTTCTCTGGAGTGAATTGACATGAACAGAGTGAGTTTGGACTGAAAGCAGCAACAGGGAGGAGATGTTAGACCTTCATCAGAAAACAGCTTTCTGGAGGAGTTGGAAGACGTCAACAGTCACAGTGATGGTGAGGAGGAGGAGCTAAGACTTCCAAAGTCATGTGACTGTGGGAGCTGCAGCAGCTGAGCAGCTCAGCATCTCTGCAGACTCAGGAGCTCAGAGCTTCTGAAAGGAAATGACAGAGTTGTGGAAGTTTAGTGGCTGAACTTCTTGTAGGTCCTGCTTGGTTCAGGTTGTTGCTGGTGGTGGAAAGAGCTCCTGCAGACCTCTTTGCTGTTGGAAGGATCTTCTGTCTGCAGACTCTCTGATGCTCCAGCAGGAGGCGCTGTAGTGTGGTCCTCCTCATGAGTCCTGAAGCTGCAGAGCTTCAGAGCTGCTTCCTTTTCAGACCACTTTCTTTGGTTCTGATGTTTTATTATATTATTGTTATCATTATCATTGTTATTATTATTTATTAATCCTAATTAGTTTTCCTCTTTCACATGTGATCATGTATGGTATTTATATGTATAAAGGCTAAAAAAAGTACTGTTTTAAAAGAGGAAAAACATTGTGGGTTAAACAAACAAAATACTATTTGTATTAATAATTATTATTTAGTTTAATTTGGTAGTTGGATTAAACAAAATGCAAAATAGAAAATTTTTTGTTAGAAGTAAAGATCCACCTCTATTATTATGTTTTTAATTTTAAAATTGTTCAAAATTTGATGACACTAAAAATAAACAAAGACAACGCAGAAAGTAAATTGGATGGATAATCAGAATCAGAATTACTTTATTGATCCCATAAATGGGAAATTGGTTGAATATATTTATATATAATTTAATATTTAAACCATTTTCTTCCAAACTCCCTGAAAGGATTTGAAGTCACTTTTCCTACCAATAGTACTACTACCATAATTTTCAGATTATTGCATATTTAAGTTCGTGAGGACATGTCATGTCCAGGAAATATATTATTCTTCGTTTTCTTTCGGTTAAATAAGCCTAAGAAGACCTTGGCCGCAGACGACAAAATGAAGACTAACATCATTAGCCGAAGCCGGAAGTCACGCCCCGTTCCCCTTTTTCCATTTAAGTTTCTCTTTTTGTGGTCGAAAAGATTAGTCACACCATAATTTTGTTAATGAAAGCTGCCACTTTTTCTTTTATTTGCCAGTAAAGTAGAAAAAAAGGGGAAAAAAGCGATTTTATGCCGCCATCATTGTGTGAGCGACAGATAACACTCCAGACCAGCTGGTGGCGCTAAATCACCATGATGCTGTTAGCAAAACAAAGAAGAAGAACAGCACGAGGCGCTAGCAGCGTTAGCTTGTTAGCAGGCTAGCAGCGTTAGCTTGTGTTGAGAGGTCGGTGGTGTTTTGTTGGGACGTTTGTGAGGTTTTTGGACAGAAAGGACGATACGTGGTTCGTGTGGAACTCTCAGCATTTTCCAAAGTGTCGTAAATGAGTGAAGAAGTGTTGAACGGAAAGACAACGTGGATTGCTGTGATTGTGAGACTAGCAGATGATCGATCGGAGCTGCAGTGAAGAGGACGGCGGTGTTTGTGGGAGTTGGAGCTGAAGATGGGAGCAGGAACCATGTCTTCCCTTCAGTCTCTGAGAGAGTTGATCAGCGAGCGACTAGCTGCTGCTGCTGAAGAAATCTGCAGACTCTGTGAAGGAACCATCGTCCAGTACGAGCAGGAGCTCTGTCGTCAGCGCAGACTGCTGGATGTCATCTGGAAACCACAGCTGCAGCTCCACCACATAGGTATGTGACCTTCATCAAACAAACAGAGAAGACCTTTGAGCTTCATGCTTTTCTTTTTGGGGACAGCAGATATAGAAGACTAATTAAACAGAAATGTGTTACTGATTTATTTAATTATTGATTTTTTATTCACGTATTTTATTTAAACGAGAATTTTATGAGTACATTTTGTGCAGAAAACAGTTAATAATAGAGTATAGTTAATAGTATTATACATGTTCCATACACATTTATTGGCTCTCAGACACTCAGAAGTTGTGTGTGTGTGTGTTGAAGTTGCGGCCCTCCCTCAGCTAGACCCCGCCTTCAGTGGCCCCCTGGTAAATTGGGTTTGAGACCCCTGATTTAATGGCTTCTGGAGCCAGTCCCGACTCCAGTGGGGCGATTTCGTGTACACTCTAGACCAGGGATCGGCAACCAGCCTGCGGCGCATGCGGCTCTCTCTTCCTTGTGCCGCGGTTGTCTGTTTTTTTTTTTTAAATAACTATTATATGTTGTAAGATTTCCACGTAAAACTGATGAAATCTGCGATGGGTCGCTCCGACTATGGTGTCCACCTGCTGCTTTGATGACTGAGTTTTGCGCTCTCTGTGTAGAATACACTGAAGGGGTGCGGGGGAAAACAACTCTCAGCTGCAGGACGTGAACAGGTAGAGAGGTGGGGGAGGGGCTTTGACTCACCCCTAACCCTTATGATTGCAGAGGGTGATGCGACTCCCTGTGTTTTCTTTTCTGAACATGATTACCATACAGAACTCTTCCAAATAATAAACCTGGTCTCTTTTGATTTTTTGATTTGATTTTTGATTTGAAATGGTTTATTTCAAGCAATCAAGTAGGAACAATACACAAAAGCAATACAATCTGCAGTTTTACATTCATACAATAACTAATCAAACTTAGGATAATTAGGCATATTAATAATTATTGCTTGAAAGGGAGTGGAAGGAAGCGAACTTATATAATTCCACCCCGTTATACTATAACCATTTTATTACATGATTTATCAATATCCGGTTCCCAGTTTTTATCAGACAGAATTAAAAATCATAAGGTATCGATAAGGCACATGACAAAGATGAATTACTTAATTATTATGTTAAAAATAACTATTTTAGAAATCAACATGGCAAATGCAGATCAGTTATCTAAAATATATGTTACTCATAAAAGTCATTCATATGATTAGAACATAATACTATATCAGTAAAATAGACAACACTGTTTCAGAGATTTTCATAGTAAACTTTCATCAAGTATCAAAAGTTAAAAACATGTGCAAAATTATGTTACATTAGGAAAGATTTTTGAATCAATTTATCAATTTTTGGAGCAAGTGAAGTAATATCATTAACTTATTATTATTATTATTAATCATCATTTTTTTTATTTTTTTTTATTTTTTTATATTTAATAAGGTAATGCTGTAAGGGAGAGAAAAAAACAAAAAAAAAAAACAAAAAACAAAAAAAACAAAAACAAAAACAAAAGTAAAAGGGTCCATATTCTGTCAATTATCCAAGGTTGGCATATCTTCTGCTGAAAAAACAGCTGATCTTCTGGGTTCAAAACAGTTTCTAGTCTCTTCCATGTTATGTCTGCAGACATTAGATTCAGGTCCATATCCTTCTTCAGCTGATATCAGCTCGGTGAAAGTGGAGGTCAAGTTGTCTGCAGGTCAGAAATCTCTGCTGTTGATTCAGGTGACGTCAGACGTATGGAGAAAGTGATGAATCCAGGTGTCATATTTCTTGAAATTATTTGACTCTTTGGTTTATTACTCCATGTTGTTTCAGACCACTGTAAACAAGCACTTTTCAAAGTCGCTCATGGTGTTCACAACCAGAACCTTGGACCGGTCCGGTGGACCGAGTGGTTTGACGTAAATCCTGCAGCCTTTAACCCAAGTGTTCTCAATCTTCTTCTGCTTCCTGAGAAGCCGTGCATGTTTGGAGATTTCAGCATTCCTTCTGGTCAGGTGGTCGTTTAGATAAACAGCCGATCCTTTGAGGTATTTACGTTGCTTCATCAGAGCTAGCTTGTGTTTGTGATTCACAAACCTGATGAGGATCGCTGGTTTATCCGTCTCCTTTCTCCTGGGGAGCAGGTGACAGGTCTCGATGGTGTTGAGATCCAGGGAAATCCCTTTAGATGTGAGAAATAATTGTATTTGCTGATCAAGAGACCCTGCACCACGCTCCGTATTAGCACTGCTAGCTACGCTAGCGCTAGCATTAGCATTAGCAGTGCTAGCTCCTGCGTTCAGCTGCGCTCCAGGCTTGATTGGTAATCCAGTGAGAATGACATTGTTCATCCTTACTTGCTGTTCCACATCGTCCAGTCTTTTCTCCAGAATGTCGACCCGGTTTTCTCGTTGCTCGTCTTGAGCCCGAAATCTTCGGAACTCTTCCAACATCTCCATTAGCGGCGTTAGCTTAGCCGACACCTGATCCATAAAAGATTTAAGCGTTTCTTGAATGCTATCAATAGCTTTTTTGAGCTCTTCATATTCCTGGGATTTCTTAGGGGGCATGGTCAGCTCTCTTTTTGGAGAAAATCAACTTTTTAAGTAATTTAGGATAGTTGTATCCGCAGAGAGCCACTCCACGCGCCCTGCCTGTAACCCGGAAACCGAAAAAAAAAAAAAAAAAAAATCTCTCAACATTCTCCGTGTATTCCATGCACTGTATGTGAGATGTTCACTGACACAGCTCCATGTAGCGATCCAACAATGACTTAAGTTGGTAGGTTTTTTTAAGAAACTGCTTTCCGTGCGATTTCCATTTAGGTAGACTTGATGCTGGCTCTATTAGGCTGGCTCTCTGTTTCGTTTCTTTTCCGGTAAAGCTGCTGTGTACATTCAATAATTTAACCAGCGTTTGGATTGGTTCTTCGTAGGACCTGTCTCTCATCTATGGACGTTTTACTTGTCATTTTTATGCAGCATCTTTGGCTCCCTCACTGTCTGGTTTTGCTCCACCCTTCCTCCCTTGGTGCCAGCTGGAGTCTGGGTGGCCACCCCGCTCTGTGTTCCCCAGAGAGTCCAGCCCTAACCTTCAGGGAACTAACACCAGAATCCTTTGTGAATGTGTCAGCTTTGTACGCGGCCTCGTCTTTTCAATCTAACAGATATTTTGTGGTTCTCTCTCTCTGGTTGGTTTGGGGGTTTATGGCTGGTTTGTGGGGGCTTGGTGGTGGGCTATTTCCAGGGCCCCATTTTTTTCCCCCGTTTTCGAGTTAGCCTAAGGTGGTCACTCGGACGTTTTCATGTTTAACGCAGTTACAGTGGTGGACAAAACTGTTGGTACCCCTCAGGAAAAAAAGTCCACAATGTTCACTGAAATGACTTGAAACGTTCAAAAGTAACAATAAATTAAAATGGATTGAAAATTAAATAACTACAATCAGCCACTCATTTTCAGTTGTTGATTAACAGAATTATTAAAAAAAACAACTAATGAAATAGGGCTGGACAAAAATGATGGAACCCATAACTTAATATTTTGTTGCACAATCTTTTGAGGCAATCACTGCAATGAAACGATTTCTGTATTTGTCAGTGAGCCTTCTGCACCTGTCCACAGGTATTTTGGCCCCCTCCTCATGAGCAAACTGCTCCAGTTGTCTCAGGTTTGATGGTGTCTTCTCCAAATGGCATGTTTCAGCTCCTTCCACAGATGTTCAATGGGATTCAGATCTGGGCTCATAGAATCCTCTTCAGAATAGTCCAACGCTTTTCTCTTAGCCATTCTTGGGGGTTTTTGGCTGTGTGTTTATGATCGTTGTCCTGTTGGAAGACCCATGACCTGCGACTGAGACCAAGCTTTCTGACACTAGGCAGCACTTTTCTACCCAGAATGCCTTGATAATCTTGAGATTTCATTTGACCTTGCACAACTTCCAGACCCCCTGTGGCAGATGCAGCAAAGCAGCCCCAAAACAGAACTGAGCCTCCTGCATGTTTCACAGGAGGGACAGTGTTCTTTTGGTTATATGCTTCATTTTTGAGTCTACCAACATAGAGCTGATGTGCCTTACTAAAAAGCTCCAGTTTTGTCTCATCTGTCCAAAGGACATTTTCCCAGAAGCTTTGTGGCTTTTCAACATGCATTTTTGCAAGCTCCAGTCTGGGTTTTTGATGATTTCCTTTCAACAGTGGTGTCCTCCTTGTTCGTCTTCCATGAAGTCCACTCTGACTCAAACAATGACGAATGGTGCGATCTGACATTGATGTACCCGTGATCTAGGAGTTCACTTCTAATGTCTTTGGAGGTTGTTCTGGGCTCTTTGGATACAGTTCCAACTATCCGTTTCCTCAATTTGTCATCAATTTTCCTCTTTCTGCCACGTCCAGGGCAGGAAGGATCAGGGCGTTTTTTTTAAACGTTTTTTTCTGCATATGATGCGTGATTGGAACCATAATAAATAGGTGTGTCACGATTTCGACTTTTAATCGAAATCGGTCGAAATTAAGTCACAGTCTCAAACTTCGAATGAAAAAATTGAATCGGCGATGCTGCCACACCCCCATGTTGCGTCTGGTTACTTGCCAAGCAGAAAAAGTGCTGCGAGTCTATTTGTTAATAAAGTTTTTAAAAAAAACAAGTGCTGCGTGTCATCCTCCTCTAACAGCCACTCAAAAGATAAAAATGGCAACTACAGATGCAGGAGACCCATCGACAGAACTTTAACCCCCTCCCCTTTCACGGAAGTCACTGGTGTGGAAGTATTTTGGATTTCCAGTGAGTTATGTTGACAACGTTCGCGTTTTCGACAAAAAAAACCCAACGGTTTTCAAGCTGTGCTATGTGTGTGTGCCATATTCTCTCACGGGCAGCACGACTAACATGCAGGGAATCTCCACAGGCACCACAAAAACATAGATTTATCTGTAAACAACTACACAAACTACTTTTCTGTCTTTGTTTCAAATTAAACTTCCAAGCATCTCAACTCGTGCAAATGCAATTACGCGTGCGGTAGGAGTATTCATAACCACGGACATGCAACCTTATTCAGTGGTGGAAAACTCTGGTTTTAGGCATTTAATTAGCGTGCTAGAGCCACGCTACGAAATCCCCAATAGAACGTATCTCTCAGTTACGGTGATTCCCTCCATGTGCAATGATGTAAAAGAGAAAGTTATTGAAGGTCTGAGCAGACCTAGGAAAATATGTGAAAAAAATACATTACAAAAAAATACATCAGTGTGTTATATGTTCACCTGTTCAGAAATAGATTAAAATACTTAATTGTTCAGAGACTATGGACATGTCTGTTATATTGTTTTTGTTTGTTTTGTTGTGAACTTGAATGTCATCTTTTGTAAAGAAGACTGCACTTACAAAAGAGAAACTGGATGGCAGTTTATTTTAAGTTTTCAATTGACTAAAGATATAAGTTATTGTAACATTATGTTGTTAATAAAAGTTTTAAATTTGACCATATAGTGTGGTACATTGCAAACAAAGGTCAGATATTATATTGCATTAAAGTCTAGTTTAAAAAATGACAATATGTAAATATATAAAAGAATAAATGTAAAAATTGAATCAAACGAATCAAACTGTGACCTTAGAATCGAAAATGCAATTGAATTGAGGATTTGGAGAAACGTGACGCTCCTAATAATAAACACATTAAACACATTCATCTTTGCTGATAATTTACTTTTTCTGCTAGTCCTGTTTTCAGACTTTCCTTCTTTCTTTCAGACTGTTCTCTCCTTCTCTCCCACCGCGCCTGTCACTGTCTCTCGTCAGCTCGCCCTCTAATGCCTCTGCTGCACGTGGCTCCCTTTACTCACACACACACACACACACACACACACACAGACGCCCCCTTTCAGAAGCACACACCCTCATTCTAAAACAGAAGTTTCCGTTCCACGAGGAAATACGACAAATTTACTGCGTTCTATTTATTGATTTCCATTGTATTGATTTCCATTATAAGCTGCATGTGTTCTTGAGTGCGTGGCACGGCCGCCCGCCGAATGATTTTGTGTTGGGGGGGGGTTATTACTGTTTTCCTTCACTCTGTAACACCAATCATGAACACGTACTGTTAGATTTCCATGAATATCACTACATGTTTTGTTTGGGAACTATTTTGTGCAGCGCAACGTTACGTCTCTGTAGAAAAAGGTGGAGCCTCCTGCTCCGCGTTCTTCATGGGTGTCAGGCTACTGACAAAGTGTCTGCAGTCTGTTTATTACTGGGCAATATATAATATTCTGAGAAGATGTCTGTACCAGAGAGCACAGGTTAAGGCTCACGTGCAGCCGGAGACACACGTGTGCGCTCCTTCCTCCTAGTCCTACACAAGACGCTCTGCGCTCACGCACACAGTCAATCTACAACACCTACATAGTTAGTTCATTAGTTAGATAGGTAGTAGTTAGTTGTTACTGGTATTTGTTAATAAAGAATAGTACGTTGTAATTAGGGATGGGTACAGAGCCCCGGTATTGAACAAGCCCCGGGGCCACATTCTTCAAGACCGCAGTATCGTTAAGATCTGACCTCAACGGTTCTGCTATCGGTATTGGAGAAGATGCATTTTTGTTGGTCCCACAAAATATAAACATTATCTGCCATTGTTAACTCATCAAGTCAGTCAATTGTCCGTTAATTAATGATGACATTAATTTCGCTATTCTCGCTGGAGAGGTCTGTCTGTCTGGCTATTTGCGTGCGGGGGGGCTGGGCTGTTGTTCAGACAGTACGCGCCGCGCACACACACACAAGACAAGGCAGCGCAAACACAGTGGTGATCTTGTAGGGGACACGTGAGCGCCTCCCCAAAAAAATCCTTTTATCCCCCTATAAGAACAGCCATTTCTGTGTAAAATCAATGAAGTTTGCGTCAAGGAGCCCCTACCATCCTGTCACCTTGCTGCCACGATGATATGTTGCGCTGTCTGTGGTGGTGGTGGTGGTGGGGGGGTGCTCGCGGAGCAAACAATGAACAGGTAGAAAGGCGGGCCTTAGACTCACCGCTTATGGTTCCAGATCCGCAACAAGCTGACAGCTGCTTCCTAAAACTTAACAATAATTATTACTTAACAATATTTGTCATCCATAAAATTGATATAATTAATTGGATTCACTGGATTTAAAGAAAAATAAATAAATTGAAATGAGTATGCACTAAACTGAATTTATTTCCATCATTTAACTTAACTTAACTCTGGGTGTTTGACAGACAGAAAAGTCTATTCAAGGTTGAGGAAAATGGACAAAAGATCAAAGGAAACATCACGCTCATAAAGAATAAAAAAAATTAAATATATATCCTGTCTGGAACATTCTCATGTATAAAGTGAAATGTTTTGTAAAAAAAACAATGTTAAACAATGTGATTAACAGATAATAAGAAAACAACAGTGGACCAGATTGTTTTCCAAGCACTGAGCCGCTGTCACCGCAGACCCCCGTTAAATTTACGCACCCTTTGCCTAAGACAGCTGCTACAGTGCGCGCCCCCCCGGCATCACATCTGGGCGCCCCCCACTATTTGAGAAGCACTGGTTTAACAGATTAATCTATGTTTCTGTGGTGCCTGCGGAGATGACCTGTCATGTTAGTCGTGCTGCCAGTGAGAGAATGTGGTACACGCAGATACATAGCACAGCTTGCAAACAGTTGTTTTTGGTTTTTTTCCTACTACGCGAACGTTGTCAACATAACTCACTGGAAATCCAAAATACTTCCACACCAGCGTCTTCCGTGAAAGGGGAGGGGATTAAAGTTCTGTTGATGGGTCTCTTGCATCTGCAGTTACCATGCTATCTTTTGAGCAGCTGTTAGAGGAGGTTGACTCGCAGCACTTCAACACAAGTTTTTTTTTACGCTTGGCAAGTAACCAGACGTAACATGGGGGCGTGGCAGCATCGACGATTCCATTTTTTAATTCGAAGTTTGAGACTGTGACTTAATTTCGAAAAATCGTGACACCCCTAGTACACTGATATTCAGACGTACTATGCAACATGTCCAACTTGCCAGAAAACTGCCATCACACATAAGTAAGACAGAGCATTACTGCACCCACTTCTTATCATTTTCACACTGTTCAGGAGAATAGCCATGGACATTGTTGGACCTTTATCTGAGAACAGCAGTGGTCACGAGTAGGGATGGGTACCGTGCCCCAGTATTGAGCGAGCCCCGGGGCAACATTCTTCAAGACTGCAGTATCGTTAAGATCTGACCTCAACGGTTCTGCTATCGGAACTAGAGAAGACACTTTTTTTGTGTCCCACAAGATATAAACGTTATCTGCCATAATTAACTCAACAAGTCAGTCAGTTTTCCTTTAATTAATGATTATATTAATCTTGCTATTCTCTCTGAAGAAGAGAGGTCTGTCTGACTATTTGTGTGCACGGGGAGCGGGGCTGTTGTTCAGACAGTACGTGGGACGCGCGCAAAGGAACGCTACCAAAGTTATAGGATGGAAGAAAGAGCTACGGCGGCTCTCTGTGTTTTTGTAAACTAACTACCATGTTCTCAGAGGGTTGTTGGGCCTTTAACACCAAAAAAATAGAAAATCCTCTTATCCCCCGAGACTAAGACCACCCATTTCCGCGTAAAATGAGTTAAATTTGCATCAGGGCACCCCCACTATCCTGTCACCTTGCTGCTACAATGACCATATGATGCGGGAGACAGGCGGGGGCGGGGCTTAGACTCATCCGCTTATGATTCCAGACCCGTAATAGACTAACAGCTGCTTCCTATTAAAACATAGTTGTCGTCCATAAAATTAATATAATGTATTGGGTTTACATGATTTAAAGACAATAAAGACAAAGGAGTCTGCATGAAAGTGAATTTGTTTCCATCATCTCACTCATCTTAACTCTGTGTGTTTGACAGACAGAAAAGTCTATTTAATGTTATGGAAAATGGACAAAAGATATAAGGAATCATCACTCTCATAAAGACTACAAATAATTAAATAAATATCCTGACAGCATTTTTAATCAATACAAGTATTGCCAAATTAACTATCACTATATATCGGCAAAAACCTTTTTTCTAACACCCCTAGTGTAGCAGCTCCCTGTGCTTTCATCTCAGTGGGAAACTGATCCAAATGGCTCTTGGAGAGGTTCAGGTTGCCAACCCTAGTCTAGCACATCAACGTGCGTTCCAGGTTTTTATTGGAACATTGTCATGTATAAAGTAAAATGTTTTGTGAAAAAACAATGCTGTTGCATAATGAGGAAATAAAACCATTTGTTCTTAATTTGTTATTTATTTGTTTATTTTTCATCCTCAAAAAGTACCGATAAGAGTACCGTTAATATGCCGGATCGATAAGCATTATCAATAAGTAGGGGTGTAACGGTACACGTAGTTGAACCGAACCGTTTCGGTACGGCACTTTCGGTGCGCATGTCCACAGGATCAGCATAGCTAATGCTTAGCTCACGCTGTCCTGTGGGGAATGCTCTGTTGTGTTGACATCGTTACTCAAAGATAGTGTATGCCACAGAATAGATCTGTTAATTCTCCTAAAACGGCATGACCCGACTGTTTCATTCGGGTCTACAAGAAAATAAATGTGCAAGTTAATTTTTCATGCCAGTGTTAATTATTCAAAGTTTTTAGTTCCTGGCAGCTAATAGTTTTTCTTATTTTATTAAGCAGATCCCCTAGAGAGGTCAATTTTATTTATTGTTATATAAAACCAATAAATGCATTTTGCAAGAAATTATTTTCTGGCTTTTTGTACAGAAAAAATACCAAAATATATGGATTAAAGCTTTAGGAGAAAGGGAGAAATTCAGGTGTCCGACAGCAAAACACACACAATAAATAACAATAAGATAATACTTTATAAAATAGCAGTTCATATCAGGCAGATTTGTTAAACAGCCGTACCGAGCCGAAACGTATCGAACCGAGCCCTAAGAAACTCTGAATCGAACCGAAATGAGATTTTAGCGTATCGTTACACCCCTATCAATAAGAGTAGTAGTACCGTTAAAACCTTACTGATACCCATCCCTAGTCACGAGTAAATCCTGCTGTGATTATGCGACACGGTTCCTAGAAGCTTTCCCCTGCACACCATTACAGCTCCTGCAGTCATGAGAGCGTTAATTCAGTTTTTCTCCAGGGTAGAAATACCTGATGAAATTCTGACAGACCTGGGAACCAACTTTACCTCCCGGTTGATGAAACTTTTCCAACAGCAGCTTGGCATCACTGCCATCAAGGCGACTGTATTTGAGAACTGTTGGCGCCTCGCGGTTCATCCATTTTATGCATCAGCAGCCTGATTCCTCCTGATCATTCCAGTTTTTTCCAGCACTTGGCTGACCAGGCCATCTCCATGATTAATTCCACCAGACGCATTGCATGCCTGGCTGGGGGAGGCTGATATTGCTGATGTTCTCACTGTTTGGCCTCACCATCCCTCCCAGTGGCATCTTTTGGCTTTAGGTGGCACTCAAAGTGTTTTGTATCAGTTTAGCTTTTGGCTGTCATATCAGTCATGTTTTCGACTACATTTGTCAGACTCTGCTGGGTTGGTGTAATCCTATGGGCTCCCCTTTGTTTTGCATCTTCTTGATGGACCTCCGTGGTCCTGTTGTTCTGGATGTTTCGGTCTTGTTTTTGGTCTCTAATTCTCAATGCTTTGAGTGGTTTTGTTATGACGATGACTGTTTGGATCTTCGATCTCCCTCCACTTGTTTTCTGATGGTCAATCCTCTCCCGTCATAATTCCGCTTAGACTTTTTTAATTATGCGTCACTTCTTGCTGTGTCACTTCTTGCTGCGTCACTTCTCACGGTTTGCGCAGCTGCCCTGTGTCCTGCGCGTCTGTTCCTCATCCAGTAATTATAAAAAGAAAGCTTCTACATGTTCTGCTGCAGCTAATCATATATCTGCATTACCTTTTCACCAGTACAGAGTTCCCTCGTTTATTGCAGGAGTTTAATTCTAAAAATAACCATGATCGCTGAAATCCAAGGAGTCTGATTCCAAAGGTTTATGGCAGTAAAACTCCTCACTGCCTAAATACACTTTTCTCAGACAGACATGAACATTTTTTTCCTTTTCTCTTGTTTGAAATCTTAAACTTTCATGGATCTGATGGATCAAAGATTTCTGTAGATCTTAAGAGCTCCGCGTTTCTGTACAGGAGACACGGCACGGACTGAGGAGATTGATTGACATGGTCTCCAGCCAACCAAGACACAGAGCAGGGTGCTGCATAAAAAAAGCAGCATAATTGATCTTAAAGAATGAGCTAAACTGGTAAAGATGAACTGCTTCATAGAAAGGGAAGACTGTTTGACAGAGATTTTAGAGGGTTTCAGGTTGGAGCACAGACTGCAGAAGGGGGGAAGAAAATGTCACTTCTTGATCATGTGGGCAGATAAAAAAAAAAAACACGGGTCTCTGATATTATTCGGTGGGCCTGACCAAACATGGAGGCAGGGTGGATCCAGATCGCGGGTCGTAGTTTGCCCACCCCTGAACTAGTGTGAAATATTTCATTCAAACACACAAACTATTAGTGCAAAGGTGAGCTAACACCTGTGCTCAAGTGAGTGTTTATGTTCCTCTAAAAATCTATAATGGAAGGTGAAAAGAAGGAGGGGGAGTGTCCTGCCATCCCTGCACCAAGACCCCTGCCACAGCAGCTGTGGCAGCCAGAGCCCCCCAGAGCCCGCACGGCAGCAGATGGAGAGCAACCGTCCCCCAGGGGATTGCATCCGCCACCCAGGCCAGGGCCAGCAGGACCACCCGCCAGAGAGCAGGGAGGCATATGCGGGGGGGTGCAGCTCCAGCTCAACCAGGAGAGCAGCCCCCCCCGCAGGCCGCCCCCCCCCCCCCCCCGAACAGTGCCCACAGCCCCAGACGAGCACGTCATCATCACCCCAAGAGTTCTGGGCATCCCCCTGCCCGAACCCCAGGTACGAGCCAGGGCCCCCCAAGGGAGACCCCGCCCCATGCTCCATGCAGCCACCCACCCGGCCCACGGTTGGTCCATGAAGGAGCAAGGCAAGGGGCCAGCTGCCCCCGCCCAGGAGGAAGACATCCAGGAGAAGAGGGGGTCAACACTAGGGGTGTTGTAAACTTGGCTCGTCCGCACCCTCCTTACTAAGGGCCTTACATGTCTATGGTGCAAATAAAAGCGGTCAGGCCTCGACAGGACCGAGACAGCCATAGCCAGCCGGGGCGACTGCCAATTGCGTCAGCGGAGACACCGACCTGTCAAACCTCCAAGGTCCCTTACCGACCCTCTACCTCCTCCAGAAGTCCCCCTCAGGACAGGGCCAGCAAAGCCCCCCCAGACCCCGCAGACCTGGTAGATGTCACCCAGAGCAGTCACAGGCCCCAACAGGGTTGCCCCGTTCCAGAGCCAGGGAAGGAGTGACCCCAGCCCCGGGTGCGGATGGGCAGCCCATCCAGCGCCCCTGGAATGAACGGTTTTTCATATTTTATATTTAAAGATTTAAACTACAAGGTTTCTGACTGAGCAGATTTTGACTTACATTGGTGTTTGCCAATACACAAACTAGTTTAAAAGTATGAAAGGGCTTTTTCTTGTGTTTGTATTCCTGCAGTTCTACCCCAGCATTGGATGACTGAAGAGGAAGATCTCTGCAACCAGCAGAGGATCTTAAGAGTGCAACAGAAGGTACCAGAACCTGCTCAAAGTGAAGAGCAACAGAAGGAACCAGATCCTTCACTGATTAAAGAGGTACGGGAGGAACCAGAACCTCCACAGATTAAAGAGGAACCAGGGAAAATCTTCATCAGTCAGGATGAAGATCAGCTTGATCTGAAGCAGGAGACTGATACCTTGATGGAGATTCCTACTTATGAGGAAAATGAGAACAGTGAAGGAGATCTAAACAATCAGCAGAAGAACTTCAGAGTGGATCATGAGGAACCAGAACCTACACAAACCGAAGAGGAACAAGGGGAGCAAAAACTTCAACAGATTAAAGAGGAACCAGAGGAACTCTGCATCAGTCAGGGTGAAGATCCGCTTGATCTGAAGCAGGAGACTGATACCTTGATGGAGATTCCTACTTATGAGGACAATGAGAACATTGAAGCAGATCTAAACAATCAGCAGAGCTTTAATGTAACTGATAGTCAGGATGAAGAAAGAAACCAACATGAAGAATCAACATCAACTACAGATGGAGAGACAGACCCACAGAACAGAGATCAGAGGAAGAGAAGAGACAGAAGTCATGTCCAAAATGGGTATGATGAAAGATATTGT
The DNA here is from genome assembly GCA_023969325.1 of Oryzias curvinotus. Classification (NCBI taxonomy): domain Eukaryota; kingdom Metazoa; phylum Chordata; class Actinopteri; order Beloniformes; family Adrianichthyidae; genus Oryzias; species Oryzias curvinotus. Next base: position 24,129,960 of record CM043707.1, read on the forward strand.
GCATGTAAAAAATGTGGTAAAAGGTATAGTGGGCAGTCTCAGTTGAAATTTCACATGAAAACTCATACAGGAAAGAAAACATTTTCTTGTAAAAACTGTGAAAAAAGTTTTGGTTATAAATCTAATCTAAAAAAACACAGGACAACTCATACAGGCGAAAAGCCCTTTATGTGTAAAGAATGTGATTCAAGTTTTAGTCGTATAGATGGTCTCAAATCACATATGAGACCTCACACAGGAGAAAAGCCTTTTTCTTGTCAAGAATGTAAAAAACATTTTCGTAATACATCCCATCTCAAGACACACATGAGAACTCACACAGGAGAAAAGCCTTATTCTTGTAAAGAATGTGATACAAGTTTTAGTTGTATAGATTATCTCAAAACACACATAAGAACTCACACAGGAGAAAAGCCTTTTACTTGTAAAGAATGTGATAAACGTTTTCGTGAAAAATCAAAACTCAAAATACACATGAGAACTCACACAGGAGAAAAGCCTTTTTCTTGTAAAGAATGTGATTCAAGTTTTAGTCGTATAGATGGTCTCAAATCACACATGAGAACTCACACAGGAGAAAAGCCTTTTACTTGTAAAGAATGTGATAAAAGCTTTAGTGAAAAATCAAAACTCAAAATACACATGAGAACTCACACAGGGGAAAATCCTTTCCCTTGTAAAGAATGTGATACAAGTTTTAGTGATTCATCTACTCTCAAAAGACACATGAGAACTCACACAGGACAAATGTGACACATAGTCAAATGTCTAATCTCAAAACACACATGAGAACTCACAAGAGAAAAGCCTTTTCCTTGCAATAAATGTGATGCCAGTTTAAGTCAAAGACCTATTCTAAAATTCACATGAAAACTCATACAGGTGAGAGATAGTTTTTATGGCTGATAAATGGCTGTCATAAATTTAATTTAGTAAAATACATTAGAAAACACAGTTGAGAAGCTTTTCTTTTGTAACAAAAAAAATTATATAAAGGATTTTGAGAAAAATCTCAACTTCAAAAACAGAAGAACTTAGAGCAGAAAACTTGTACAGTATATGGAAAAATATTGCGAAAAGGCCATCTAGTCTTTTTTTTTCTTTTTCGTTTTTAGAAGAAAGAACTTTTTTATACTAAAAAGGAAAATGTTGGAATATTTCAAGCCTTAGTTTAATTTAGTGAATTTATTGTATAGGTTTAAATAAAACAATGTTCTTTGTCCAGGAAAAAAAAAAACATTATAACAAATGTTTGTCAAAAACATTTAGTGATCATGTTTAACCCTTGTGCCATCTTAGGCACATTAACATTGGGAGTTGGGTCATCTAGACCCACTAGTGCGCTAAACCTTTTTTCTTCAATGATTTGTGATCCTTACTGGTGTCCATGGATTACGTGAAATCTTTCCACCTTTATCCACCTTTGTCATTGTAGGGAGAGCACGTCAATGTAAGGGTGGGGTCATAGGATAGCACAAGCAATAAATCTTTTTCAAAGACTATGACACTACTGTTTGATCAACCAGTAAAGTTCCCTGAGCTGAATCCAATTGAATAAAATCTATGATCTGTTAACAAGAGGAAGATGAAACACTAGGCTTAATGATAAAGTCGACTTGAAGTCTGCTGTTTAATCACCCTGAGCTTTCATTACATATGCACACCCCCAAGCTGGTGGCCTCAACGACACAGAGCATTGATGTAGTAATTCAGTTCAAAGGAGGCATTAACTACATTTTGTCCTGCCATTGTTTTTAATTATTTTAGACAAAACTTATTGAGTTGACCATTGTTGTAGTTTCTGCTAAGACAATGTTTATGTTGTCAAAGTGTGTACATTATTATGAGCAATGTGGAATCACCATGAATCAGCAAATTCTGCAGCGCAGCAAAGCGGCTTCAATGTGCAATGTTTTAAAACATAAAGTGTTGCAGAACTTTTAGGATGGAAAAACTGTGGAGAACATTTTCATGTGAATCATCTTCTAAGTTGTTTGTTCTCTTTTGGGGTCACGATGGCAGGGGACATCCTGCATCCAGTCTGTCACAGGGCCCATGCACTCTCACATTCACATCTAGGGACAATTTAGACCAACCAATCGATCTATGAAGCATGTTTTGGGATGGAAGCTGGAGTCCCCAGAGGAAACTCACACATGCACAGGGGCAAACATGCAAACTCTACTGTTGTCAGATCCCCCAACCAGAACTTGAACTTTAGGGCCTTCTTGCTTTGAGACAAGAGCGCTAACCACTGCACCACCGTGCAACCCGACAACACTAAGGTATATGTTTTTGTTGTTCATGTTACTGCTGAACGTAACCAGAATGTTGATGGAAAATTGTTTGAAGTTACAAACCCCATTTCTTTCTTTCTATATAAATCTTTGTGTTTGTATCACTTTTGTTGATTTTGATCTTCGGTTTGAAGTGATGCTCATTTAATACATATAATTTATACTTTCATACATCCAGTAAAATTACATAGCTATAATAACAGTACAACATATTCTATTAAAAAGCAAGAATCATGGTTCGATCTGTGAGTCATTGAGCTTGATTCATGAATTGAATCGGATTGCCACCTAAGGAAAGATCCAATCTTAGTAGAACCGTGTCCCTACCATTTAGTGAGGAAAAGATTTTCCTAAAAATGTATGAAGGAAGAGGCTAAAGGATAAAGAACCAAACTGGTGTTTGTGTTCTTGTGATTCATGTTTTCTAGTAGACATTAGAACTGTTCCTTTGTTCTTTTTGGTTCTCAGTGTTCTGTTCCAATCTGTACTGTGAAGAATAAAGTGGGCGTAAACATCAGTCAGAAGTGTGGAGTCTTTCCCACAGTGTGGGTTTCTGCTGTTTGTTGGTTCTCTGCTGGTTCCAAAGCTGGACTCTGTTCCAAAAAAGCAGGGTATGTGACGTTACCCGGGTAAGTTTAAGTGTAAATTAATTGATGTTCTACACTTTTGGTTCCAAATTTGCATGGAACTTTAAATGTGAAGGACTGCATTCACTGTGAAACATGTATTTATTCAAAGACGTAAGCATAAAATGACTTTTAAGGAGAATAAATGTTTAATCTTTTAGACTAGATGGAGGCTGAAGCATTTTTCTTTTTAATATCTGTGAAAAAAATCACATTTATCTAAAAATCAGAATCACACTCCAGAACAACTGTTTTTCCTGTTTTTATTGGACTAATGTTCACCATCTGCTGAGCAGAAATACCTGATGTTGAACTGAACTGTTTACTTTTTTTCACTTGCGTGTTCATAAAACACAATTTGTGTGCACTAAAGACAGCCGTTATAAAGCCTTATATATCTTATAACAGGTTTAATTGTATAAAATATAACCAGTGTGTTTGTGACTGAAAGATGGAATGATGAGAGAATCTCCTCTCTGCTGTTTGGACACTTTGACCAGCAGAGGGCAGCAGAACTTTCAGCAACTCTGGATCTGATCCACAAAAACAATCCATGGATGATCAGATTTCAGAATTGGAGTCCTGAAGATTTGAAGGATCAAAGACAAAGATGTTCTGAAGAGAAGATGTGAGAAGAAAGTCCAGAATGAATCCACTCTGACTTGTCCTCATGTCTCTGAAGCTTGTGTCTTCATGTCTTCACCTCAGAGTTTCTTCTGGATTCCATGTGGATCAATAATATTGATCATGTTCTGTTGTCATTTTCCATCAGAACTTCAGGCTTTTCTCTGCTGATGATCTCTGAGCTGAACTTCTTGGAGGAATTCCTGAATCTGGGATTTGGAGCAAACAGTCAGAACAAAGGAGGTTTCCATTTCTTCTAAGCTCTGCCAGAAGAAAAGAGCTGAAGCTTGAAGCTGAAGCAGCATTTGCTCCCAGAATCTGTCCTCCAGACCAACAAGTCCCACCACAGCCTTGAAGACGTTTCCAGAAGCAGCAGCAGACTGTGTTCCCATGACGATGCTGAAGTCAGCTGCTGCTCTGCAGGAGAAAGTCTGCAGCTCCTCAGTCAGGAAGCTCTTTCAAGCTCGTGCACATCTGTCAGTGCAGCAGCAGAAAGCCCGTTTCCCTGCAGGAAGTCTGAGACTTTTCAAAGTAAGAGCCTCATGTTGGCAGAGATGGGTTGGATTCTTTGATGCTCCAGTGTCTTTTGGATTCAGGATGAGTTCATGCAGATCTAGAAATCCCACCATGATGATCATCCTTGAAGAATTTCAAAATAAAAGACTTACAAACACCACAATCACTGCTGGATGATAAATACATTTACTCTTTATTTTCTGTAAATAAATAATATTTATCAATAAATCCTTGATTGTAAATGATGGATCGAAAGTTGAAAAGAAGTCAAAGTGCTGACTCAGCACAGATCAAAGGAGACACAGATGATTTCCTGGAATGAAGAAAACATCAAACATCATGATGTGATCTGGAACTGAGCTGTTCTTCAGAAGATCCTCCCAAACATGGAAACTGTTGCTGCAACACGTGAAGGTTTGGTTCTGTTGCTAGTGAGATCTGATGGATCAGAACCAGACTTCTGTCAGCTGGAACTGGGGCTTCTTCCAGACCATGACATGTTGTTCAATAAAGTTCATTCCAAAGCGTGACTGATTCATGAAGTGGTTCCTTGAGCCGTGAGTTTTGCCAGCAGCAGGAATCCCTGAGAGTTAGGAGACAGTTTGTGGAGAGAGTTTGTAGATTTAGGAGAAACCAACGTTTGAAATGAAACCAAAGTGTCCTAAACCAAAATCACTGAGCACATCTCAATGTTCCACAAACAGTCATTTTCCACAGTGGACCGTCACCACACACTTTACAAGACAGTTGTTCACAACTTTATGACAACAAATCCTGAAATTGTTCCATTCAAGGAAACATTGACTAATATTTGTATTGATGCTGTTTTCCATCTGTGTTTTCAAACCTGCATCAAGAATTAGCTCATGTTTATTGATTCACTTTCTTTGGAAGTTTGGCTTCTCTGATGAACCACCAGAGGGCGACAGAGAACTGTTGATATTATTAACACAACAGTCAAATAAATCAACATTTAGCACAAAGTGAACAAACTTAGGTCACGTGCTAACGTTCTGATTCTGTTGGAAAAGCCTTTTGTTTTGATTTCTTCAGAATTTTGTCTCAAAAAGACCAATGACAAATGAAACTCCAATAAAGTTGCTTTATAATAAGGAGACGACAATTCATTATGAAATGATAACACTATTTTACACAGAAATACCTTAGACGTCTTACTTTTTAAACTTTTTTCTGATTTATTTAAAGAAAATATCATCAAAGTAATTTCTTGGTCTGAACTCGTCTTTATTGTCATCTAACTGTAAACTCCAATTCAAACATGCTGACTAAACAAGGACAGATTTCCTAGAGATTTCCTAATTCTGCTTCCATGTGATCACATGAAAACAGTCCAATGTTTTGGATTCTTCTTCTTCTATATCATTGACATTAAAGCTGCAGCTCTGTCACCAGGAAACAACATGTGACAGGTCCCAGTTTTTGGTGGAACACCGTCTCTGTGATGCTACAGACGCTGCTAAAACACAGTGGATTTCCTTCTGTTCTATGGAGAAAAGACTGTTTTATTCATGTCTGATGAATTCATCTTGTAGTATTTATCCTCCACGTCTAGAAGTCCGCTCAGAGAAAATCCTGTCTGACTTTAAAGCGGTCCGTGTTTCCATGGTGACAGAGGGAACAGCTGGTTAGCATCTTTCTAACTTGACTGAACTGAGGGTTGGGGCTTCCAGCACAGAACCAACCTGAGAGCAAATGAACATTCAAATCCTCCACAAGCTAAACCCCATCAGCGTTGGATTGCTGCTGACAGACAGACTTCATTGATGGCATCTTCCGTTCTGGACCTGACGTTTAGCACACCATAGCTGGATTCCAGAGCGCTTCATCAAAGCACCTTCAGCCCGTTTGGACTCTGGCGCTCCACGCACTGGATGAATAGTGGCGTTTGGAGGAAGTGCGGCTGCGCAGTCCGTCACTGAACACCGTCACTGCCTGGACCTCTTTCTGGGTCCTAGTGCCCTAAAGGTTACAGCTCCACAAGAAAAAAGTCCATTCTAGAGGCCACTCTGACGTCATCATCATCAAAGACAGCGTTACCTAGCAACCATACCAAGACCATAGCAGCTATAGAGGGAAACACAACAAACCATCAACGGCGGTTAAAGCAGTCAGACGTTTGTTCTGCAGCTCAGCAAAAATCTCTGGTTTAGGTTTTGGGGAGAAAAACAAAGGAAAACACACGGAGAAGGATTCTGCAAAGGAAATCCCAAGTTCTATTGGTAAGTCAGCGTCCTGGAAACATGCTTTGTTGGTTCTGAAGTGGCATGAATGCAGACTTAGATTGGTTTGTTTCCTTGGATTCTTCAGATGGATTCAAGCTGTAAATGTTGTCAGCATAAAGCAAGTTTGGACTAAACTAAAGCAGAAAGTGGCTTTGAAGATGGTCAGGAGAAATGAGGGCTTTTTTCAGGAATTCTTGGAAGAGGAGGACTTCTCCAAACAACCAGAATCTAGGAGGAGGTTTTTTCAGCATTGATATCAGGATTTAGCATGAGCTTCAATCCCATTTTTGTTCAATCCAAATGTTTACCGTCATATTCAGGAGTTCAACTCTGAAAGCCACCATGACATCATAGACATTAAAGACCCTGTTACCTAGCAACCAAACACAACAAACTGTAGACTATTCAAACTGGACATTTTGGGGCAACAATTCTTTTCTAACTCATGTTTGGTGTGAAAAATCCAAATGATGGAAACAGATTGTGTAAAGGAAATGAGGATATATTGGTGAGTCACAGTCCTGGAAACATGAGTTGTTCTCTGATGAAGACGCCTGATCCAAATGTGGATTTTTGAAATGTTCTTCATGAGATTCAAACTGATTGAAGCTTTGAATTAAAGGTGTCAACACATTTCTGCATTGGATTCATTCTGTTTCAGTGTCTAAGGTTGGTTTTGTGGCAGAAACCAAGTTTTTGTTGAACAGTAGCGTTTGAAAAAGCAGAAAGTGGCTTTGAAGATGGTCAGGAGAACTTCTTTGAAGAGGAGGACTTCTCCAAACAACCAAAAAAAGAATTTCTCCAAATAAAGAAAAGTCCAAACAAAAACAGAAATCCCACATTTGGATCAGTAAAGACATGAATTCTCCAGAAACATCCAGAAACAGCTCTGAGCAGCAGCCATGAAGGGACTGAGAACAGACGGACATCAAAGCAGAATCCAAGCAGCACCTTCATCCTGATGAAGCTCCGCCCTCTGACCTTCAGCAGTCATCTCCAGGCTCCGCCCCCAGTCTGTGACGGCTGGATGATGCTGTCCTCCACCTGCAGCTGGACCTGGATGTTCTCTCAGACCATGTGGCCTCAGGGATCAGAAGGTTGAGGGTTCAAGTCCCTTCATGGTTGAAGTCAGACAGAAGAAGAGTTTGGTTTGGATCCTTTCTTGTGTTTCTGTTCTCATTGAGTCTCTTCTAGTTCCAGGTCTGGTTCAAATAGTGGAATCCTCCAAAAGGATGAAAACAGTCCTCCAAGCAGACGTCAGATTGTAAAGCTCATCAAAGAACACATCTGAAAGAACATCCAGGTCCAGCTGCAGGTGGAGGACAGCATCATCCAGCTGAAGAAGAGGAGGAGCTTCTGCTGCCTCAAAGAGGAAGGTGGAGGAGGTGAGAGGCTGCACTGGAGCTTTGGACCAAACCCTGTGATGGATGAACAACATCTCCAGGCTGTTTCCAGCCTGACCAGGAGGATCAGAAAACAGCAACAACTTCTCCTCCATCAAACCATGATGTCACCACCAGCAGGTGGAGACAGATATGAGCAGAAATTCTCTAGTTGGCTTCAGATTTCAGAGTTTCCCAAACAAGCAGTAGCACAACTCCACTTTTCTCTCCAAGCCCATCCTCTGAAATCTGATCTTCTGAGGGACGAGAACACATGGAGACTGAAACTACCGGAGCATCACTAGAAGGACAGTTGGACTCCCCTCTGGAAAAAGAAGGCTTGAGCATGTTGACGTGACAAACTCCACATTTCTTCTCTTTGTCATGAGTTGGGATCCTAAAATTGGTGTCATTCATTTTCTTTTCCACCTCATATGGAGCAGAAAACTGTGCCTGTAGGCTGGAACCAGGCAAAGGCAACAACAGCAACACTTCCTCACCTGCACCTGTTGTTGTTTGTGTGTTGATCCACAAACACATGCTGTGAAGAGGAACCTGCAGTGAAGGCAGCCATGTTGGAGCCTCACACATGTTCTCATTAGGATCAAATGAACCAGTGTGTTTGAGACTGAAAGAAAGACTGAAGGACAAAGAAACATGAAGATTCATTAAGGATCAAATCCAGACTTTATTCATGTCTCAGCTGCAGCAAAAAGACACCCAGCAAACGTGGAGAGAGAGCGAGAGAGAGAGAGAGCGAGAGATGGAAGCTGCTGTCAGTCAGAGAAAAGCAGGACAGCTGAAGCTCCCAGACTCTCAGCCCAACAGCTGAAGGACTCCAAGTTGATTTGCTCCCAATCCAAGAACATGTCCAGAAGGACAAAGACTCCTCTCTCCCTCCCACCTCCTGACTGACTGACACCACAGAGGGAGGCAACAGTCCCATGGAGACCAGCTCTGATGGAGAACCACAAGAACCTGGAAGGAGAACGGCAGCAAGAACAGTCCTCCCTTTTGGGGGAGATCTCCTCACTCACAGAGACCCTCAAGAAGAAGGAGGAGGAGGAGAAAATGATGCTTTCAAAGACCTTGATGGACACATTCAATCAGATCAAAGAGGAGATTGAAAACCTGCAGAAACCAAAACCCAAGAAGAAGTCTGGGATGCAGAGATTCCTTCAGTTTTTCCAAAGATCTGAAAGACAGAATTGATCCAAACTGGATTGATTTTGGTTCTTTGAGTTTTTCTACATTTGACAGAAACCAAAGTGGGAGGAGTCATCTTTATGAGGTCCATCAGAATCAGAATCCATCAGAATTTTTGATGGACGTATAATCTTCATACGCCGTCATTAAAATCTCAGACTTCGTCTCACTGAAGTGTAGCGCCTTCTCTCTTTTTTTTCTCGTTTCCATGGTGACTCAGGAAATCGGCGATCCATTGAGAATGTCTTTATGTACCTGCTGTGCACGTGCGTTAACCCAGGATTACCAAGTCCAGCGTAATTACACCAACTCATATCCGGTCTTTGGAACCGACATACCCAGAGTAAGCAAGTTCAGGTGGATTTCAGCCAGAGTTCAGGCTTAAAGTCAGGCTAGTTTAAACATGCTTCCTGGAATACCCCTCTGGTTATTTTAGTGGAGTTTTAACCACCAAATGTGGTGTTTTTTTTTAATTAGAAGAGTTCTGGATCTTCCCTAAACGTTGGAGTCTGGTCCTGCATTTGGGTCATCCTGATATACTGTAACAAAGCCTCTTTTCTATGCTGCAGAATCAGCTGATTCAAGGTGATTACGTAATCACGTCCCTACTGTGCAGCGCTGCATCTCAGTGTGAGGCTGCTTTCTACACAAAAGAATCTGCTGGAATTGTGTCAACGCTTGAATAGTTACTGGAATAAAAAGAATGTAAACACTGGAGATAAAGCCCCTGTGTCAAAGCACCTGTGGGTTTTTTTAGAACTTATATCAGTAAGCTTTAGACTTTATTTTGGTTAGAAAACTTAAACTCCAACATTATTCTGCATTTCAGAGCAATACAACATTGCTCCCAAGTGTATTTTTACCACACTTTTCTATATTTATAAAGATTGTGAGTCAGCCATCTTAGACGTTGCAAATAAAAAAGGAGAGAAAATGAACAGGACTACCAGCACTGTAAAACACAATGATCATATCATATCAATAGGCTGAAAGATCATATTTCGCCTCAATAATAAATTACACAACACAAAGTGTAAAATTAATTAAAACACAACATTGTGCATTTAAATTTCCATTGTTCTTGTTATTTGCAGTGAGGAGGCCATTTGATATATTTGGTTCTTTACTGCACTGATTATCTAAGTTATTACATTGAAGTGAGTAAATTATTACAAAGACGCACTAGTATTTTTAACATTTCATTTCAGTGTTCCAAATAACGCTACATGTATCAGTCCACTCCATTAAGCAGTCGGGGAAGAAAGAAAACAGCTACACACACGTGTCAGGCAGTTAGCCAACTCCAGCTTCTATACTTGCATCAACATAAAAAAATAATATCTAGCACATTCTCAACAAGGAAATCATACATTTCTAATTGATTTTTTCCTTAAAGTAAACACAGAAACAAGTTGAAGTAATTACAGAAACATATAAGCAACCTTTCTCCTCTTGGCTTCATCATGCGTTAGCATGCTAGCTCGTTAGCTTGCTAACTCGTCCAACTTGTGGTTAGCTTATAAAAAAAAACTGAAGAACAATCTTAAACTCACCAGGATATCTCTTTAAAACGTTTTTTTGAAAATCTTTAGAATACTCCTTCAGTATCAATTCGTGCCAAGTTCCTATTTCTGTATGTATTCCAGAAGCAAACTGATGTCCTCTCATCTCACCGTGTCGTCGCAGATGGAAAAAACCTTGAGAAATATGAAGTGATATTTCTGCCACCACGTTGCATACAAAACTTTCTAAGTTGCAAGAGAAAATATTAAATATTTGCTTTTTAATAATTTTTTATTCTGCTTTACTTTTTTTTTGCTTTCAAACATTTTTTTTTGCGTTTGCAAAATGCATGTTTTTGCATGCGTTGCGTCTCATCTCGCTTTTGTCCTATCTTTTATTTTGCTGACCACTTTGAGCGCGACTTAGCGTGATATGACAGCCACTGCCAGCGCCAAAAAAGTTTTCGTATGCGTTGTGTGTCATCTCACTTTTTTCTATCTTTGATTTTCCTGAGTTAAGTTTCAGTTTAGTATTCAGTTTTTCAGATTAGTTTGTCAACATTTTCAGGAATGAGGAGAGATCTTTTAGCCGTAACGATGTCCCCACATTAGGAAAAAACCCTCTCACTCAGGACAGAGGTTGCAGAAATGGAGAGATACCTCTTTGCCAATATTGCAATATGCTTATAGCTGGTCTCATTGGTTCTTCCCAATTCAAGAGGGTTAGCATCAAGAGGGATACATCCTGTTGCTCTGTATTTGGTAACCTTTACCTTTATCTCCTCCAAAATAGCAGAATTATTTTCCAACGGCAACTGAAAGACTTTGCCAAACAGTTCAGTCATTACTAATTACAGACAATCCGGTGATGCCGTATTAAATGGATTAGCAGATTAGATGTTTTACCGCGGCATATGCGATCTCCGTGAGACAATGTCGGCACACGGTGTTCGACTTATCCAACAGTCTTTTCCCTTCATGGATGCTTACAACAAATCAAAAGTGTTCCCACACAGGAGAGCCTAAGGAGATGGGTGGGTCCTCAAGTTCTGGTATTGCGCCTGCATTAGCCATAGTGCTATAGTTGACATGCTGACTGTCCGTCACCTAATGGCATCTTGGCGAAAACTCGCAGTTAACATTAGTTCTGTCTCGGCGCAAAGTTAATACATTGGGGGGAACCAAAACAAAAAAATTATTAAAATTTAAAAACCAAAACGGTACAAAGGTGAACCGAACCGAAAGTGCCATACCGAAACGTTCTGGTACAACTACGTGTACTGTTACACCCCTATTTCTTGACCTAACAAAGTATATACTGCAGTCATTACTTTTGTTTAAATGTTTATTCAATGTTCACTGATCACATTAAAAGTGTTCAAGTTTGCTGTATTTTTTAATGACAAGGGTCATGGCATTAAAAAGGTCATCAACTCCACAACACATATAACTATCCAACGGCCACCTACTCACTCTAAACTGACTCACTTTGTACCTGTCACTGACCAAATTGTCCAAGAGACCATCACCCGTCTGAGCTCGTCTACATGCTGCCTTGATGTGTTACCCTCTAGATTTCTAAAGTCTGTCTTGAACAGTGTGTTGCCACCAATTACTCAAATAGTTAACATGTCTCTTCAATCTGGAATATTTCCAGAGGCCTTAAAAACTGCAGTCATTAAACCCCTCCTGAAGAAGAGCGGTCTTGATCCCACTGTACTGAATAATTACAGACCTATCTCTAATCTGCCATTTTTAGGAAAAGTCCTTGAAAAAGTTGTCTACCAACAGCTCACTGACTTTCTCTTATTAAACAATTCATTTGATGTTTCCCAGTCAGGCTTTAGAACCCATCATAGCACAGAAACTGCTCTTATCAAGGTAACCAACGACATCCGCCTGAACACTGATGATGGCAAAGTCTCTGTCTTAATCCTGCTAGACCTAAGCGCTGCCGTTGACACTGTTGATCATGGGATCCTTTTGCACAGACTCCAAGACTGGGTTGGCATCTCTGGATCTGCCCTAAGTTGGCTCAAGTCTTATCTAGAAGACAGGAAATATTTTGTTGAAATTGGGAGTTGTGTCTCAGACTACATGGCCTTGACTTGTGGTGTGCCCCAGGGATCGATCCTGGGACCCCTTCTGTTCAACCTCTACATGCTGCCACTAGGGCAGTTAATACGCAGTAATAACATTTCTTATCACAACAATGCAGATGATACTCAGATCTATGTGTCACTATCAACAGGTGAATATGGGCCGGTGGATTCACTCAACCACTGCCTCCAACAGATCAGTGCGTGGATGCAGAACAACTTTCTCCAGCTAAACTCAAACAAGACCGAAGTTATTATTTTAGGCCCACAGAAACAAAGAGAAAGTGTCAGCAGCTACCTTCATTCTCTGTCTTTTAAACCCTCCAATCAAGTCAGAAATCTGGGGGTAATCATGGACTCTGACCTAAACTTTAACAGCCATATCAAGTCAGTAACATCAGCGGCATTTTACCATCTGAAAAACATTGCCAAAATCAAAAACATTTTATCAAAGCCAGACTTGGAGATACTTATTCATGCATTTGTCTCCAGTAGGTTAGACTACTGTAACGGCCTGCTCACCGGCCTCTCCAAACGAGCTGTAAAACAGCTTCAGTGCATCTAGAATGCTGCTGCTCGAGTCCTGACCAAAACCAGGAAGTATGATCACATTAGTCCTGTGCTCAGGTCTCTGCACTGGCTCCCTGTACCTCAAAGAATAGACTTCAAAGCAGCTCTGCTTGTGTACAAGTCTCTCCATGGCCGCGCACCAAAGTACATCTCTGACATGTTAGTGCCATTTGAACCATCTCGTACTCTGAGGACCTCAGGGGTCGGCCTCCTGTTGATTCCCAGAGTCAGAACTAAACAAGGGGAATCAGCGTTTTAATATTCTGCAGCTAAAATCTGGAACAGCCTCCCTGAAGTGGTAAGACAGGCCTCTTCTGTCTTCAAACATTTCTGTTTAGCCGTGTATATGACTGAAAGGTCCTGTCTGCACTCTTCTGTCCTTTTTCCTTCCTTTCTTTTTAAATCAATTTTCTAATTTTATCTTTTCTTTTGAAGAAAATTTTACGTTGATTATTTCTATGATGTATTGTGAATGAATGCATTTTTCTGTTTTGTGAAGCACCTTGAATTATTTTGTGTACGAATTGTGCTATACAAAAAAACTTGCCTTGCCTTGCCTTGCCTAAAATTAAAGATGTATAAAAAAACATTTCAACCATAATAAAGACATTCAAGAATTAGCTCTAATGACTCAAAACAAACAACTCGTTTCCATTTGCAGGTACATCTAAAACAATTCATTTTATGAAAAGGTTGTACATATTTTGTCAGCAGTAAAACCTTTGTCTAATATCATTACACAAAGATTCAAATGTATTGATCCATTACTTTTTTTGCTTTTTATGTAGAGAAAATGAAAACCTAAAAAAAAACTAATAGAAAGTAAGAGTATTATATTATTGCAATACATTGGTAGAAAACTTCATTTCTACACATGAAATACTCACTTGTGCCTCCCTCTAATTAAGTTACTTCATCAATACGGTATGGAGGCCATCAGATTTTTCCCTCCTGTAAAACAAAGTCTTCTGCTGTGGTGCAGAGGTTGAGGTGTCGACCTCTTATCAGAAAAGTTTAGAATTTAGAGTTTACACTAAATCCTTTATTACATTGTTTGTAAAGAGAAAGTCTTGTGAATTGTCATGTGTGTTTTGAGGTTAGATAAATCATTAAAACTTTTTTTACATTCTTTACAAGAAAAAGGCTTTTCTCCTGTGTGAGTTTTCATGTGTGTTTTGAGAGTAGATGTTTGATTAAAACTTTTTTTACATTCTTTACAAGAAAAAGGCTTTTCTCCTGCGTGAGTTATCATGTGTCTTTTGAGATTAGCTATTTGATTAAAACTATTTTTACATTTTTTACAAGAAAAAGGCTTTTCTCCTGTGTGAGTCATCATGTGTCTTTTGAGATTAGCTATTTGATTAAAACTATTTTTACATTCTTTACAATAAAAAGGCTTTTCTCCTGTGTGAGTTCTCATGTGTGTTTTAAGATTATGTATTTGACTAAAACTTTTTTTACATTCTTTACAAGAAAAAGGCTTTTCTCCTGTGTGAGTTCTCATGTGTGTTTTGAGAGTAGATATTTGATTAAAACTTTTTTTACATTCTTTACAAGAAAAAGGCTTTTCTCCTGTGGGAGTCATCATGCGTCTTTTGAGACTAGCCCCATGACAAAAACTTGTGTCACATTCTTTACAAGAAAAAGGCATTTCTCCTGTATGAGTTCTCATGTGTGTTTTGAGACTAGATCTGTGACTAAAACTTTTCTCACATTCTTCACAAGAAAATCTCTTATCTTCTGCATGGATTCTTGTGTGAATTTCGAACAGAGATTTGTTATAAAAGCTTTTACCACATTCTTTACAGATACAACATCTTTCATCAGACCCAGTTTCCATGTAGTCAGACAGGTTAGTAATTATTCTTGAGTTTTTACCAGACCTGATAGAGGAAAGTTTCTCTTCTTTTGGAGATTGTTTGTATTTCTTACCAAGATTTGTCTTCTTGGGATTTTTTATAACATCAGAGTCACACTGACCAGCTGACATGGGAGAGCTGTCCACACTTTGGACATGACTTCTGTCTCTTCTCTTGCTCTGATCTCTGTTCTGTGGGTCTGTCTCTTCATCTGTAGTTGATGATGATTCTTCATGTTGGTTTCTTTCTTCATCCTCACTATCAGTTACATTAAAGCTCTGCTGATTGTTTAGATCTGCTTCACTGTTCTCATCTTCCTCATAAGTAGGAATCTCCATCAAGGTATCAGTCTCCTGCTTCAGATCAAGCTGCTCTTCATCCTGACTGATGCAGAGCTCCCTTGGTTCCTCTTTCATCTGTGGAGGTTCTTGTTCCTCGTGCTCCTCTTTGGTCTGTGGATGTTCCGGTTCTTGCTGTTCCACTCTGAAGTTCCTCTGCTGGATGCAGAGATCTTCCTCTTCAGTCATCCAACACTGGGGGAGGCCTGCAGAAACACAAGTAGAGGCCATTTTATATGTTATAGTGACTGTATGCTAGTGGTGTAACGGTACACGTAGTTGGACCGAATTGGAACTGCACTTTCGGTTCAGTTCACGTTCGTACCGTTTTGTTTTTTTGGTTTGTTTATTTTTTCCCCACAAGTGTATCAACTTTGCATTGAGGCGGAACTAATGTTACTCGCGGTATTTTGCCGAGACTCTCACTGGTTTCTGCAATCACTTGCCTGTGGGGGGGGGGGGGGGGGGGGGGGGGATGGGGGCAGAGCGTGTCGTGCGCAGCGTAAGACTGTGTGTGACCGCGCGTTCAGTTTGTGTAGCTCAGTTATGGAGAACAGCAATAAGTCCACACGGGGAGGTGAACCCTGAAGGAAGATCCGCCTTCCACGGTCAGAAACGTCATTGCAGTTCAGCTCCAACAGCCATCAGGTGTTGGAGGAGACAGTGCGCACGTCCACAGGATCAGCATGGCTAATGCTTAGCTTACGCTCTCCTGTGTGGGGAATGCTCTGTTGTGTTGACATTGTTACTCAAAGATAGTGTATGCCACGGAATAGATCTGTTAATGCTCTTAAAACGGCATGACCCGACTGTTTCAGTCGGGTCTACAAGAAAATAAATGTGTTATAGTTATTTATAGTTATAGTTAGTTATAGTTATTATAAGGCACCTGTTAGATCATCATTTTATTTTTAATGTGTGGTCAGTACTTTTTTTGTGGTGGAACAGAGTTGGAAGAAGTCAGGGTTATGAGTGAGCTAACATGCGCTAACAACATTAGCCTTGTTTAAATAACATAAAATCCATGTGGGAAATGCCACAATCTGCATCTTGGCTGCACGTAAATATGTGGGAATAACAGCAGCCTGTCCGCAAACACAGAGCTATCACTCCGGCTGCTCTGCTCAGAGACACAGTTTGGTGGCGCGGAGCAGCCGGTCTGTCCTGTATGTGCTCCAAAGCTGGAGCACCGCACCGTCTATGCGTGATGTAAACCACAGCAGAAGTGACACAGCATCGAAATGAACTGTTTACATGCAACACGTTTGGATCAACAATCAGCATAACCAACCTATCTCCATTCTTAAAGAAATTTTGATCCGAACGAGTCTTATCTGGGCAGAATATTCAGAACGGCGTGTTTACATGACGTGTTTTTCTTCCGATCAGGCATTCTTTCCGATTACTTTTGTCCGTCTAAACGCAGCAAATAACAACAACAAATCTAATCACCATTTTGAGCCAGGCAACAGTGATTAGTCAGGTGGTCTGATCCACGTTTTTAGAACAACCAGTTGCCAATCATGATAAGTTAGTGCAAAGTCCTCACCCCCAATCCCCGAAAGCTCCTCGGAAGAAGCTGTCAATCAAACATTAGAGGTGGGGCTAGCGGGCACCACACCTTTTACTAAGGCATCTAATTGGTCAGTTTATAACTTGAATAACTGGCAATAAAAAAAACTAAGATTAGCAACAAGATATTAGGAAAAATGTTTCACAGCAATAATGGTAATTCTGTCTATTTAGAATGACTGAGTAACAGCTGCCTATTTTTCTACAGAGGTCTATTGGAGTTTGGCGACAGCAGCTATTTGGAACAGGAAGTAGCTGCTGTCGTACATTACACAAGTAATGTATGTTGTGTAAAATGTTAAAGTTTGATTGAAAAGAAGTGGCAGCATTTATATAGGTGGGTAGTAACAGCACTGAGTGAATGGACCCCTTATGACCCCATAGGGGGAAAAAAGTCATTGTGAGAAGAAATTACCTTTTTCTTTTCCAAGTCTAAAAATACAAACAGACGACAGATCAAGTGCTTCTTTTCTTTTTAGAGCTGCCACAGATAGTTTGGATGATTACACAGACACTGTGACGTCATACATTCAGTTTTGTGAGGACAGCATCATCCCAATAAAAACCAGGGTTACTTATAACAATGATAAACCCTGGTTCACACCCAGACTGAGACAGCTGAGGAAGGAGAAAGAAGCAGCCTACAGAGCGAAAGACAAAGAGAGCTATAAGGCCGCTAAGTACCAGTTCTCAAAAGAGGTGGAACAGGCAAGAACTCAGTACAATAAACGCCTGGAAGAGCAATTCTCGGTCAACGACGTCACCTCTGTTTGGAGAGGGCTTAGGCAAATCACCAACTACAAGCCCAGAGCCCAACATGCTGCTGACGACCTTCAACTGGCTGAGAGGCTTAACACCTTTTATGCCAGGTTTGAAGTCCCACACCCCTCCTCCTCCCCCCTCATTGAACAGGTTTCCTCAGCAACCTTGGAGCAACATTCCTCCCCCACCACTATCACTGAGGACAGTATGACCCCCCCCCCACCACCACCACCACCACCTCTCCCCCACCACTGTCCTCTCTGTGACAGAAGAGGAGATGCTCAAGCTTTTTCCGGAAGCAAAACTCACGGAAGGCTCCTGGCCCGGATGGCATCTCCCCTGCTACCCTGAGCAGGTGAACTGGTAGCGGTCTTCACAGACATCTTCAACACCTCCCTGGAGTCCTGCCACGTCCCGGCCTGCTTCAAACTGTCCACCATCGTCCCCGTCCCCAAGAAGCCCTGCATAACTGGCCTCAATGACTACAGGCCTGTGGCACTTACGTCTGTAGTCATGAAGTCATTCGAGTGTCTGGTCCTCCCTCACCTCAATTCATCAGTATAGGAACTCCACAGGGCTGTGTACTTTCCCCTCTGCTCTTCTCCCTGTACACCAACTGCTGCACCTCCAGCCATGACTCTGTTAAACTGATCAAGTTTGCAGATGACACCACCCTCATCGGGCTCATCTCTAATGATGATGAGTCTGCCTACAGGAGGGAGGTAGACCGGCTGGGGTCGTGGTGCCGCATCAACAACCTGGAGCTGAACACCCAGAAGACAGTGGAGATGATAGTGGACTTCAGGAAAGTCACAGCCCCCTCATCCCCTCTCACCCTGACAGACTCTACCATCACCGTTGTGGACTCTGTCCGTTTCCTCGGTTCCACCATCACTCAGGACCTCAAGTGGGAGCCTTCCATCAGCTCCCTGCTCAAAAAGGCCCAGCAGAGAATTAACTTCCTGCTGCAGTTGAAGAAGGCCCGGCTGCCAACCCAGATGATGGTGCAGTTCTACACGGCCATCATTGAGTCCATCCCCACCTCCTCCATCACTGTGTGGTACGCTTGAGCCACAACCAGGGACATTAACAAGCTGCAGCGTATTGTGCGCTCAGCAGAGAAAGTGATCGGCTGCAGCCTCCCATCTGTCCAGGAACTATATGTCTCCAGAACCCGGGGACGTGCAGGCCGGATAGCTGCCGACCCTTCTCATCCTGGACATGACCTACTGGAACTACTCCCTTCAGGCAGGAGGCTAAGGTCCATCAGGACCAGAACCTCAAGAAACAAGAACAGTTTATTTCCCTCTGCAGTCAGATTCTTGAACACCCTTTAACTTCTCCCCCCTTAAACTACACTTCAATGTCCAGTCAGTCACCAGCCCACTACCTGCACCTTGATCATCCTCAGTTTGCACTGTTTTTGGCACAATCCCCTTTCAAATCAAATTTTCAAAGTCTTGTATTGACTTATTTTATTTTATGTAATTTTTGTTTTGATTTGAAATAAACAATTGAATTGAATTGAATTGAAGATGAAGCTGCACTGGAGGAAGAATCAGTCCAGAAAAGATGGAGAACAATTCTGACACTAAGCAGTTTTTCACTGATGTGTTCAGGTTTGAATCTTTTCTGTCTGCAGATCCATGAGCAGGACCCTGTCTTTGGGTTTGAGCTTGAAATGTAGTTTTGGAAATAGAATCTGTCTGAATGACTGGAATTGGAGACATGGAGACATCAAAGAGGTTTAGATGGATTTTGGGTTTGACAGAGAAATCTGCTGAAAAGAACTGAACTACAAACTTAGAACCACAGACGACTAAACAGATGTACTTTTTTATCTGCTAACAATTTTCTCTTTGATCTGTTAAGGTTCCCTGTTTGTCGTTAGCTGGAGGGACTAACTAAGATCATCTGATATGAAGAATGTTGTCTGCTGCACTGACCAACAATGTCTTCTGTCTTTTCAACTGGAAGGGACAGAAGAGACTCTTCCAGGACACGCTGTTGATGGACTGCATGTTTGGAGAGCTTGAAGCTCAAGATAGAACCGTTGTTGAAGTGAACATACCGATAGTGTGGAGATGAAGATCAGAGTCACACTGACCTGCTGACATGTGAGAGCTGTCCACACTTTGGACATGACTTCTGTCCCTCCTCTTCCTCTGATCTCTGTTCTGTGGGTCTGTCTCTTCATCTGTAGTTGATGTTGATTCTTCATGTTGGTTTCCTTCTTCATCCTGACTATCAGTTACATTAAAGCTCTGCTGTTCCTCTTTAATCTGTGGAGGTTCTGGTTCCTCCTCTTCCTCTTTAATCTGTGGAGGTTCTGGTTCCTCCTGTTCCACTCTGAAGTTCCTCTGCTGGTTGCAGAGATCTTCCTCTTCAGTCATCCAATGCTGGGGGAGAACTGCAGGGACACAAACATAGCAAGGAGCCTTTTATACGTTTCCAGGACTTTTGTTTTTTTTCAAGCATCAATAAACTCTGTGATCATTGGATAAAATGTCTGAGGAGTCTGGAGAACCAGAAGAGACTTATTGAAATAAATATATATGCAGAAGTGGGTAGTAACGCGTTACAATTACTTAAGTAACTTTTTGGTGTATAAGACAAGGCAATTTTGTTTGTACAGCACAATTCAAATTAAAACAGGAAAATGATTGGATTATCCCCCGGGGAGTAAGTTAGTGTAGAACCACCACTGAGTGACAGACTGGTCCCCAAAAAGAAAAGCATGAAGCTCAAAGGTCTTCTCTGTTTCTCTGATGAAGGTCACATACCTATGTGGTGCCCATTCTGCCCATGTAAACGCGGCTACTGACTGGTCATCTCTTTCAGCTGTTAATGACCTAAGTGAAACTGGTTTGTTCACCTGGCTCAAACCATCTTTTGTCTCTGGCTAAAACTCAAAACTTGCTATCTTGGAAGGAGTAGTTTGTGGCCCTCAGGTGGAGGTGTATTGCAGACTCAGGTCCACTTGAGTTGGTTCTGTGATGTTGGTAATGCAGCTAGAGAAACAACCTCTGCACCAACGTCTTTACCAACATGACAGAACCAACTGAAGTTGACCTGAATTGGCTCGAGCAGGGGAACCACCCAGCCAGGTAAAGAGCCTTCCGGGATCCGGGAGCAAGGGGAAAACCCCACCATTAGGGCCCCAGAGCCACAGGACAGGCGCTGCACCGTACTGGGCGGCAGTCATTGGGGCCACTAGGAGCTGGACAACCAAGACCCCGGCCAAGGACAGAGCCGGGATCTGGAAAATCCAGGAGCCACCCACCACCCAGCCGGGGCCTCGTCAGCCCGGGCCAGCCCCGATGCCCGACCCAAGCAGCTTCAGAGAGCTTCACTCCTTTGTAGAAGGTGACATACCGATGTGGTGGAGCTGCAGCTGTGGTTTCCAGATGACATCCAGCAGTCTGCGCTGACGACAGAGCTCCTGCTCGTACTGGACGATGGTTCCTTCACAGAGTCTGCAGATTTCTTCAGCAGCAGCAGCTAGTCGCTCGCTGATCAACTCTCTCAGAGACTGAAGGGAAGACATGGTTCCTGCTCCGATCTTCAGCTCCAACTCCCACAAACACTG
This sequence comes from Oryzias curvinotus, assembly GCA_023969325.1. Lineage (NCBI taxonomy): Eukaryota > Metazoa > Chordata > Actinopteri > Beloniformes > Adrianichthyidae > Oryzias > Oryzias curvinotus. The sequence goes on from CM043707.1 coordinate 24,151,145, forward strand.
CCGTCCTCTTCACTGCAGCTCCGATCAATCATCTGCTAGTCTCACAATCACAGCAATCCACTTTGTCTTTTGTTGCCGTCTCGTCCGGTTTTCGCAGATTCTGATGGTTCAGGACGTCCAAAAATGAAATGTGCAGAAATGAAAAGACAAACAAGAGTCTGCATGAATTTTCAAACCTTTAGCAAAAGGGGAGAGGTGGAGAAACACGACCTGTTTATTTATTGTCTTTTGACATTAAACGTTTAATCCACTATTGTTTCTGACTTTCAGGTGCATTTGTTACAGTTTGGCATTGTTAGTGTGAGTTTGTTAGTTTGAATCATATTATCATTGAAGAAACATTAGTTGTTTAGTTAACACTGTGCAGACACCGTATCCTCTGTTTTTATTGAATGACACCAGCATGCACAGACACTCCTCTACACCATTTGCAGCAAATTCCAAACAAAGCGCTCTGACTGCATCTCCCTGGGAAACTCAAGGCTGCAGACCTGCAGCTGTGAGGAGAGGCTGAATCTCTAGGATGTGGGTCCAAACAGTATCACTGATTAGAATTTATCTAAAGCACCGTCAGTGGACAGAATGAATGTAAGCACTGTCTGTCCAAACCTCAAAATCTTCTTCCCTTTTTTTATTTTACTGTATTTTTTCTATTTATTTTCATTCTTATTATAACTATTTGTGTGTCTGGAGAAGCTGGGCGTGAACTAACAGCATTTCTATGCCGTGTGATTCCAGAAAAAGTTTCCTAACAAACATCCATCTACAGAAATGACATCATCCATTGTATAATTACAGATTTAGGAGTCCCTAATACTGGAACCTTCAGTTCATCCAAAATAGTTTTTTATTTTTTATTTAGTATGTATGTGTATGCTGTACGTCCATCATCCTTTTGGATAAGCAGTTCCCAGACCAACCTGCTTTGTCACACCTCACCTAAGTTCATCTCATCTTCCTGTTTGTTCTGACCCCCCCAGAGGGAAGACGTTGTCTTTCTTCACTGCTCTGTCCTGTCAGACGTCATCAGATCCTCCTTGCTGTGTTTCATTTGCTTCTGCATACGCTGGTTCCCCAATGACCTCTGACCTCCTGCTGTCCCCAGAGCCCCTGCTGCTCTTTATCTACTTTTAGCCATGTCACCAACACAACTCCAACTAAACACAAACACAATTCACACACACAACTACAAATGTTTTGTTAAAATGCAGACAAAGCAAAGAATTATGCAGTCCATAACTTTTAACACAATCAAAACTTCTACACAAAAGCACAAAATACACAACAAACACTTTAGTATCTTAACCCCTAAACAAAATAAATCATTTCACTGAAATGAATCCATTAGTATAGGGGGGGCAAACTGCAGCCTGTGGGCTGGATCCGGCCCACCTCCATGTTTTGTCCGGCCCATTGAACAATATCAGAGACCCATGTTTATTTTTTAATCTGTCCACATGAATAAGACGTGACATTTTCTTCCCTCCTTCTGCAGTCTGTGTTCTACCTGAAAGCCTCTAAAATCTGTCAATCAGAACAGAAGACAGTCTTTCCTTTCTACGTCACAGTTCATCTTTCCTGGTTTAGATCATTCTTTCAGAGCGATCATGCTGCTTTTATTAAACAGCGCTCCCTGTTCTGTGTCCTGATTGGCTGGAGACCCTGTCAATCAATGTCCTCAGTTCGTGTCTCCTGTACAGCTGGACACTCTTAGGTCTACAGACATCTGTGATCAATCAGATCTTTGTTTTCATTCTAAGATCCTTAATCTAATTTCTAATGAAGGTTTGAGAATTTAAATAAGAGAAAAGGATGAAAATGTTCATGTTTGTCAGAGAAAAATGTATAAAGTTTGCAGTGAGGACTTTTACTGCCATAAACATTTAATCAGACTCTGTGGATTTTACAGATCACGGTTACTTTTAGAACATAACTCCTGCAATAAATGAGAAACTCTGTTCTGGTGAAAATGTAACAGATAAATGTTTCGCTGCAGCAGAAGACATAGAAATGTGCTTTTTCATTATTACTGGATGAGAAACAGACGTGCAGGACACAGCAATGCTGCTCAAACTGTGAGACGTGTGATGAGCTCAAAGTCTCTGTGGAATTATGTTTTTTTTATGTATCAGTATATTTCTCCTGAATTTGTATCTTTAAAAATCAGTGTTATTTGGGCATCGTTTTATTACATAATTAAAGTTATTTATTTTATTAAAAGGATCATGAATGACTGAAACTTTATTCATACAGTGCTTTACAACTCTTTGAAGGTACCAAATGGATTCACAATAAAAAATTGATCTAAAATGAGAACAAAAGTTTAACCTAAAATCTCTAGAATTTTCTGTTTTAGAATATAATTTTCATCCAAATGTTTTCATCTTCATTCCATGTTATTTCATTCTCACTCCACACATCTGCTCCTGGTCCAGCCCTCTATTGAATTTTAGAACCCAATGTGCCCCCCCCCCCCCCCAGTTAAAATAATTGCCCACCCCTGATGCAGTATGTAAGTAGCATTAACCTTCATGCCTCCCCCCCTTTCCTGTTTTTCTGTCACACACACACACACACACACACACACACGCACACACACACACACCTTCCTCTCTGTGTTAAACCTCAATCCTCCTTTACAGAATAACATCTCAAATATTCCTATTCTGATCTAGAATTCCTCAACAACATCATTCTACAAAGAGAACAGTTTTATCCAACAGTTTAGGATCAAAGTTGTCTCCGTTGGTTCAGACATCGGCTGCTCCTCCTTTCCAGCAGAATTTCCTCTCTGTCTGTGTCTTCCAGCTCTTTTTCTTTCATTTTCATGTCATGTGACCCTCATTGACATTTTATCCAACAGATTTTCTGGAATGCTGTGGAAGTCCAGATGGAATTTCTACAGACCAGTAATAGTTCACCTCATCACATGTTCTGCACTTTACCATCAGCAGAGAGAGACCACCATTTAATCCTTCTAGAAACTGCCCCCCCACACTCCTCTCTGGTCCATCTGGACCCCCACCATCATCATGAGTTTCCCTGTCAGATTCTCCCTCATTATTATTTACTCTATAAACATAAACACCACCACAAGCTGAAAATCCCAAAATATTAAAGGATCCATTATTGTTTATCAACACTAAATCCTAAAGATGATATAGTCTAAGATTTATTATTAAACTCTAATATTCATGTGTTTATTAGTACTAGATCCTAAATGTAAATATTGTATATTATTAAACTATAATATTCATGTGTTTATCCTAATCCAGAGTTCTGTGCTCTACTCCAACAGACTCCTGCTTGTGTGACACCGTCAGGTTTCCATCAGAGCTGCTGCTTCACAGCACAGACCTCCACACTCACATGCACAGACTTCCACACTCACGTGCACAGACTTCCACACTCACGTGCACAGACTTCCACACTCACATGCACAGACTTCCACATTCACGTGCACAGACTTCCACACTCACATGCACAGACTTCCACACTCACGTGCACAGACTTCCACACTCACGTGCACAGACTTCCACACTCACGTGCACAGCCATGCACTTCATTCACACCAGAACCACATAGCAGAACATCAACACTGCAGAGCCTCTACTAGTCTATTCGCCTTTATTTACAACACTGTGGTATTTTGGTCACTCAGTCCTACTGTGGGATTCTGGTCTCTCACCAATCTTTAGGGTCTTCAGACTGTCTCATTCTGTACTTGGGGGGTCCTCACCTCCCCGGGACGACAAACCCAGTGAACCAGCCTCCCGTCAGAGAACTGTTGAAGTTACCAAACTCTAGGACACTTCATCACTTTTTCTTTTTTCTCTTATTCTGTAAACCTTATTGTCACTTTTCCTAAATACTCTAATTTTCCCAAATGCACAATTCTACAATTTACTGAGTTACTCACTTTGTGGACATCAGACACTTGGTTTGGCTACGCCCAATGCAGAATTTGATTGACAGGTTTCTGCTTACCTTTGTAGGGTGCACCTGTGTCATCAGTCCACTCAGGAGAAACCCTTCATCCAGGCCAAAGAAAACCGTCCTCAACCCCCCCGTCTGTGCTTCCAAATTGTTGCCGTCTCGTCCGGCCTTCGCAGATTCAGATGGTTCAGGACGTCTAAATAAAATGTGCAGAAATGTAAAGACACACATGAGTCTGCATGAATTTTCAAACCTTTAGCAAAAGGGGAGAGGTGGAGAAACACGACCTGTTAGGCTCTGTGGCTGTCCTCTCTCTCTGTCCTCAAGGCTAAAATGCTTTTTTATTATCCAGTAAGGGAAGATGTAAACATACTAGATACGTCATTAGAATGGTGTGTTTTTGTCTAGAGGTGTCGTGGCTCCATAAACACTCCAGTACAGAAAGAAAACAGAGACTAAAGTCAAAAACAGGCCTACTGGTGACCTTGGTCTCTATTATCTGTTACTGAATGCAGGAATGAAGCAGATTTCTGCAAAACAATAAACATGCATATATAGAATCTATTAAATGCAGAATAACAAGAACATAGAAAATATAATAGAACTCCGGTTCTATTATAGAACCGGGGTGGGGGGGCGCTCCTCAATCTTTGCCTGACGGGGGGGGGGGGGGGGGGGGGGTGCTCTTGGATGCCTGGATCGGCCGGGTTGCTGCTCTGTCTGTCCCTAGCTCTGGGGTGTGGGGGGCCGGGCCTCCTGCCTCTGCTGCAGCGTTCAGTGTGTATTCATATGAATATTGTGTTCCTGTCTATGTGCAGAAATCCTGGGAGATGAATCTTTAATCATTGATGTATGATTACACTTCTAACCTGTAAATAGTTGTGTGCTGATTATGTTGTTGTTGTTACTGTGTGAACTAAGTTATGTAATGTAATTTACTGACGACACTTTTATGTTTTAACTTTGTGATATCGACTACCCCCCCACTCTGACCCCTCCTCCCCCATCTCTGACATCCCACTCGGTTGCTTTCTCTCCTTTTTTGTTTCTTTTTTCCGTCCAACAAGGAATACATCCAAATATTATTTTCATAAATAAAGCTTAGCCTCAAATCCAAAAGGGGTTTATTCAAATATACTCTCAGTCTGTCTGAAGATCCATAAACCCCAATTGTAACAATAAAATCTGTCCAATACAAGAGGCTCTCAGTTCTGATCTGCTTGCTCAGCTGCTGGACAAGTTTAAAAAAATAGAATCCATTAAATGCATAAAGAAAAGATCATAGAAAATATAATAAAACTCCTGTTCACCTCCACAGAATCATGCAGAGAAGAAATGTACAAAGTGAATAATCCTTTATAATATATAAACACATTAAATAAAAGATCCTTCACTTGTATGTTCTCAAACTGTGGGGCGCTCCTCCTTGGGAGGGGGGCGGGGGCTTAAGTTCTCTGACTGTGGTCATCTCCAGCGCCGAAGGCTAAAAAAAAAAAACTGTCTCAGGTCTTTAAGATGAACTTTCTTTATTACTTTTTTTCCACAAGTTTTTCACTCCTAAAACAGCGACTGACTGCGCTCCTCACACCACACCCTTCCTGCAACATGTGAGATCTGGTTTCAGCGCGCATGCGCACACACACCCAAACAAACACACACCTAGGGGCATTCAGAGGAACCATCAACGTATGAAGCATGTTTTTGGCGTGTGGGAGGAAACACGGGTGGAATGAACAGACAAACTCCACACAGAAAGGTCACAGCTGGGATTTGAACCTTCTCACTGAGAGCGCTAACCACTGCTCCACCGTGCACGTAGTCTGAACTTCATGAAGGCTTGGTGAGGCTTCTTCTTCTGGGCAAATAGTGAAGCTTTTCCCGCTTAGAGATCAGAGATGAAGTCACCTGGAGACAACGACTCCTTTCTGATCCCTGGAGCTGAAAGTCATCCAATTGTCATCTGGATGTCAGCAAACTCTAGTCAACATGAGTTTGTTCACTTGATCCCAGACTTGGAAGAATCAAACACTGGAGGCTCTTGATGTCGATGTGCACAATGTGCTGCAGGCAGAATCAACAGGAATCCAGTTGAATCCAGATGATGGAAACACAGACGTCCTACAGCAGGGCTGCTCCTTCCTGCTCCTGGAGATCTACCACCTGCCTGTTCTCCAGCTCTCCCTGCACTCCTTCCTGCTGATCACCTGGACCAGGTGTGTTCATCCAGTCACAATCTGGAGACATCTGATGGAGCCAATCAGCAGCTAGCAGGGCTTGGAGATCTGGAAAACAGGCAGGTTAGTAGATCTCTAGGACCAGGATTGAGCAGCCCTGTCTTCCAGCTTTCATTCCCAGAATGCAACAGTTTGACTGAGAATGAATGTTCTCCTGCTGTTGCTGTGAGGATTCTGCAGGTCCGTTCTTCAGTGGTTCTGGTGGTGTTCTGTCTGTCAGTCACTCCAGGTTCCTGTCAATCATCCACATGTCTTCATTTCTGTTGTCTTCAGTCAGTAGAAGTCTCTGTTTTCAGGTCTATATTGTCAGATCATCAGTTTTTGGTTTCTCCATGGATTTTCTCCTGTTTCTGTTTCTGGATCAAATCTTGACGTTTCTGCCTCTGAGCCCAGTTTCTGCATTTTGGCTCCTCCCCTTCCTGACAGCTGGATCCAGTGTGACTCCGGTTCTATGTTGGATTCTCTTCTGCATCTGATCCTCTAAACACAGGAAGTTGTTGTGACTGGAAGGATTTGGATCCAGAAAGATGGAGAACCTGAAGGATCCAGAGTGGAAAGAAGGCTAAACCAATCAGAAGACATTCTGTTCAGCAGAAACATTTAGTGTCAGACCTGGAATGAGGAAGCTGTGACCTCACCACAAATACTGTTCCTTTATTTTGAAAATCCCCTGCTGTTTTATTTTGTACTTAGTAGCAGCTTCCTGTCCCTGCAGGATCTGCTCTGTGTTGAATTCAGACGTCTGGCTAAAGTCCAAAGTGACTCCTGGACTCATTTAGAGCGTTTTTCTGAAACCTGAACGTCTGGAGGCTCTGAGTCCGAGCGGAGCTGCAAAGACACGAGCTGCAGCTCAGAAGAAAATGGTTTGATACCAAACTGGGGGGTTTGGAGACACTTTTGGATTCATCTGTAAAGCTGCTTCACACCCAACGGGATTCAGGCGGTGGGCGTGGCCACTGTCAATGTTAAGTCAATGGTCCAGACGCCATCTGAGGTCCTGCGGCGCCATTTGAGCGGTGAAGGTCTGGCAGCAGCGTGATGGTTTGAGTGACAGCGAGTAGAAAACACATCAATCTAGTGAATGGATCCATGGTTCTCCTGAACTTCCATTCATTCTCTTCACCTGCTGGTTCCCTTTGGGGGCAGCGGGGTTTCAGGAAGCGTCCTGCCTGCTGTTGGCCAAAGGCGGCTTCAGCCTTCAGTCTGCTGCAGGGCCCATGGAGCTGGAGCATTGATCTGGCTATGCGGCTCCAGGAGGAGAGCTGGCAGCCAGACAGAGAGCTGCTGCTGATGGAAAGACAGCCTGATCATCTCCTGAACGTTAGCTTTCTGGTTTCCATGGAGACCATCAGAAAAAGGTCCTTGATTTGATTCTGGTTTGTAGTTTTCCTCTGGGGTTAACATGGGACAGCAAGCCTTCAAAGTCGGTCAGAGAGACAGAAAGACGGCGGAAGCGTCCGTCTTTCAGACTCATCAGGAGAGAAGATCACTGAACGGAGAGAATCTGAAGGATCCAGACATGGAGGTGTGATTCCCCATGATTCTGGAGAACTCTTCATCATACATAAACCTGACCTCTCAGCATCATCCGTGTCTTCATGCAGTGGAAATGACAGAAACACAGACACCGCTCCATGTCGCCATCAGGCTGAAAACATTAGCTGGAAGCTCCGCCCACAGGCGGTGTCAAGCTCAGGAACACATTTGTGGACAGACGGCGAGCAGAGAATTATCCGCGCGGTGAAAGAGAGGCGGTCAGTGTGGACGCAGCTGAACAGAAATGTATTCATGTTCATTCAAAACAAAGAGGACACTTTTGAATAGGAGGCAGAAAGGGCAGGTGTTCAAACCCCCCTAGGGTCCTGTGTGTGCACGTCTGACCAGCATCAACCTGTTATTTCTGTTGGTTCTGATCTATAAAGGTTTTTAATTACCATTTATTTATCATTAGTGTTCAGAGTTCAGATAGTTTTGCATTTTCAAGAAGTTTTTTGGACTTTTTGAGCTTTTCCAGTCTGGTTCTACTGGTTTTCTTTGAGTTTCTACTGTTTTTATTGTTACTCCACGTGACCCAAAGGTCTCTGCTCGTCCCTGCTGTGCAGCTCTGTCCTTCCCCTCTGTCATGTGTTCATCCGTCCACATGAGGGCGCCGTCTAGGTCATGCCTGGTGAGCTGGAAGCCAAGAAAAGGAGGGAAAAATGGAGCGTTTGGAGAAAATGAAAGACCTGAGGAAAGCTGCAGTTCAGCCTTCAGGAAGAAAAGTTTAGACCAATAATTACAGAAAAAATGTTTTTATGAATCTGAAAGTCAGCAAAGTGTTTAACAAACTTGTTTATAAAGTGAAAAGGTCAAATGTTTGTGTGTTGGAAGTCCCAACCTGACAAATGAGCAGAATAAAGGCCCGTACACACCGGGACGAATTTCGCCTCGTGACTAAACAAAGGGCACCAATGAGAGTGTGCACACCAACGCGAAAAAATGCCACGCGTCAAAGCGTCAAAAAAAAAAAACGAACCTGAGGCGTTTTTTTTTTTGACGCCTCGCATCGAAATCTATTCGACCAATGAGAATGGCGCTTTTGCACACGTGTCTGGAGCTTCTGAAGTTACAGTAAAACACAACTTGGGGGCGCTCAAACACAACACTGCCTTTCTGAGCACACATACCAGCAAAGAAGATAGACGCCAAGTAGCGGATATACTGCCGCAAAGAAATAATGACGGACATTCTAAAATATCCCCGAAAACGTTCATGATACATTTTCAGCCCTTGTACCAGTCGATAAAACTCACCATGTTCTTCTCTTCTCGTAACTATGGGATGTACCCAAAATCGGCATCTTTTCCGGCGTCTTTCATCATTCAACAGAACAATAATTTCTTCATCATTGGAACTGGAGCTGGAGCTACTGGTGCTTGAAATATTCCTGTTTTCTTTGTATGATTCTGACAAGCACGTAAATACTGGCTCTCTTCTTCTGAGTGAAAACCACCTTGTGTACAGGAGTATTTCTGTTTTACATTAAGCGCCATCTAATGTCAGGGAATGAAATTGCATGTTGGCTCGGCTCATCGTCAGCGAAAATCGCCTGGGTGTGAACACAAAAGAAAACGCTGGCAAATAACGCCAGGCGAATATTCGTCCCGGTGTGTACGGGCCTTAATAAGGCAGGCAAAGCCGTAACACTGCCCCCTGGTGGACAGGAACTCAGCAGTGCAGCTTCAGGATGGAGTCGCTTCCAACAGATCAGATCAACGTTCTGCTCTCTGCTAAAGAGGCAGAACGTCTCCTTCTCAGAAGAATCCAGAGTTCCTGATCACAAACATCAACTGAAGCCCAAATCAGAGCTGATCAGACTGCATGGAGCCCAAGCTCCAGAAAAGAGGAGAGAAGAAGAAGTCGTCCACATGAAGCTTCACCTTAGAGGAAAAGAGGAGCTGCTGAACTAAAGTACTCCAGTACTGAGGAACACTTTCAACCTCTGATGGATTCTGTAGAACATTTGGAACTAGAATGTAGAAAGTGCTTCAGTTCCATCAGCTGTCAGTCTGCAGCAGCTTCATCTGCTGCCTCCATCCTCTCTCTGTGAGTCTCTGCAGAGTTTTTCTGCAGCTGCTGGTTTTTCTGCAGCAGCAGCAGCATCAGAGCCAGAGAGCCAAAGAAAGTGGAAAGTCTGAGAAGGAAGCAGCTCTGAAGCTCTGCAGCTGACGGTGCAGCTTCAGGACTCATGAGGAGGAGCACATGCACGGCTCTGATGCTGCTGAACGTCTGACTGAGATGATCCACATTCAGAAGAGAGTTTCAGAGTGAAAGACGTGTGGAAGAAGAGAATCCTGAAGGTTTCTGTGCAGACATGAACTCAGTCAGAGAGCGTCTGAATGTTGGAGGATCCAGAAGAAACCAGGAGCTCATGAAGGTGGTTCTGTTGGAGCAGAGAGCAGAACTCTGATCCCAGTTTCAGGAACAATGCAGGCTCATGTTCTGGACTGAAGAGTTCTCCTGAAATGTTCTGTTCAGACTTCTTCAGGATCACATCTGTGTGTGAATGTGGAGGTTTGTCTGAACCAAGCTGCAGCTAGTTCACTTTGAAGCTCCTTCAGGCTCACACAGCAACAATGACAAAGACTGAAGCTGCTGTGCTGCCCTCTAGTGGCAAACATGGGATCTGCAGCACACATTTCTGCATTTCTCCACATTTTTGAAGCTCATCCAGAGAATGTTAGAAGTGTGCAAAGCAGTAATCAAAGCAAAAGGTGGCTACTATGAAGAACCCACAATATGACATATTCTCAGTTGTTTCACACTTTTTTGTTATGTATAGAATTCCACATGTGTTCATTCATAGTTTTGATGCCTTCAGTGTGAATCTACAATTTTCATTGTCATGAAAATAAAGAAAACTCTTTGAATGAGAAGGTGTGTCCAAACTTTTGGTCTGTAATGTAAATAAAAATGTTAAGTGATTTTTTTTTACCTGAAAAAAATCTGTGAATTTATTTAAATCTTTCCCAGTTTTATATTGAAAAAATCTTTGAAGAAGACACAGAAACAAGAAACAGCATTAAAATCTTTGCAGATTGTCTGTGAAAAATGTTTGCATTCCAAAGATCTTTACTTATTTTCACTTTTCTTACATTATGTTACATCTCAGTTATTTACTTTATAAAGTTGTTAATCTAATTTTAATTAAATTAAGGAAATTTCTCTATCGTTTTTTCACTGTAATAAAGATTTCTAAATTATTGCTTGTCTTTGTTATTAACTGTACAGTTTAATGTTTATTTATAGTCGTAATTATTCTCTTTAGAAACAGTTTTTAGGATCTTTTTGATTGAAATTTTATTTTGACATTTTTGCATCTTTGTTTACTTAAGAAATGTCTTTATACATGACAGTAGTTTAGAATTACAATAAACGAATGTGATCAGGTTTAGTTTTGAGTCAACGAATGCAGCTTCATTTAAAAATGAAAAAGCATTTCTGGTATTATTTTTTATATTTATTTTTTGCTCCAGAAAAACGTCCATACTGACGCTTTTTTTTATCATATTTGTTTGTTTTTACATTTCAGCATGTAAAACACTTTGAGTACCTTGTGTTTTAAAAGTGTTATACAAATAAACTTTGATTTGATTCGTTTTTTTTTATTAAAGTCTGAACATTGGAATGAGACACAGACAGTACGATGACGTCACAGCAGCTCTAAAAAAAGGTTCCTCGATTAATTTTTTTTCTTTCTATTTTGGTTTTATTTTTTATCATCTCCTGAAATAAAACTGTTTAAACATTTTTTGAAGCTTTTTGAACCACATTGAGGTTCAGTTAAGCAGTTTATACGTTTCTTTTAAAATGACGTTCCTGCACGTGACCCGGAAGTAAACAGCACGAGGCGCTAGCAGCGTTAGCTTTTTAGCAGGCTAGCAGCGTTAGCTTGTGTTGAGAGGTCGGTGGTGTTTTGTTGGGACGTTTGTGAGGTTTTTGGACAGAAAGGACGATACGTGGTTCGTGTGGAACTCTCAGCATTTTCCAAAGTGTCGTAAATGAGTGAAGAAGTGTTGAACGGAAAGACAACGTGGATTGCTGTGATTGTGAGACTAGCAGATGATCGATCGGAGCTGCAGTGAAGAGGACGGCGGTGTTTGTGGGAGTTGGAGCTGAAGATCGGAGCAGGAACCATGTCTTCCCTTCAGTCTCTGAGAGAGTTGATCAGCGAGCGACTAGCTGCTGCTGCTGAAGAAATCTGCAGACTCTGTGAAGGAACCATCGTCCAGTACGAGCAGGAGCTCTGTCGTCAGCGCAGACTGCTGGATGTCATCTGGAAACCACAGCTGCAGCTCCACCACATAGGTATGTGATGCTTTTCTTTTTGGGGACCCGTCTGTCACTCAGTGGTGGTTCTACACTAACTTACTGTCCAGGCTAGTAACCCCCCCTCTCCCCCCGCACATAGAAATTTGATGACATTCTTTCTTTTCGTGTTCTCTATCTTTATTTGTCCATTTTAATCATGATTTTTATAAACTACTGGGGGTCAAACTCTGTCACACAGGGGTCTAAATCCAAAACATGCTTAGGTTTCGGGCTGAACAAGAAACGTTTACTGAAAACACTAAAACTGAACTGAATATGATTAAAAACAGACAGGAATATTAATCCAGAATAATTTAAGTTAAACATTAAATAACGTATAATTCTTAGCTCTCCATAAAAATATATTCTGTCAGAATTATATAAAAATGATCATGCCGTAAAACAAAACAAAACCTGGAGATATGATCACTTTTAGCTCTTATAAAACATTAAAAACGTAACCATAGAACTCATCACTGGGATTACTTCAACAATATTTGACATTTTCCTAATTTTGTGCAACACCAACAGTAAAAATCCTCCAAAAACTTCAATCCATTCAATCACTTCACACCCAGTATAATAAGAATTCAATCATTGGGGATTTTGATTGACATGTTGTCAACATTGATGATGTCATGATTGTGAGTTTTTCACAGATTTCAAAAATGTCCCACAGCTGCTCACAACAGAGGACACACTCTGGACTTGGTCATTACCTACAGCCTGTCTGCTGGAGGGTCCAGTGTGTCCAGTTGTGAATATTTGTGTACATCTGTCCACAACTGTCCAGATACCACTTGTGTACACATTCCAATGTACACATCTGGAGCAGCTGCTTGTGCTGGTGGAACCACACACCGGTGTGTTCAAGTCCAGACTGTGCACCATATGTGCAGATCCCAGTAACATGTGTCATACATGATCCATCAGTGATCATTGACGTGTCTTTATCAGACACTACTGTGTGTTTGTTTCTGTCACCAGTGGAATCAGCACTTTCCTTCTCTAGAACCAGAAGAACAAACTGGAAGAACAAAGTTTCAAGTTCTCTTCTCATCTCATTGCACAAGGCAGAAAAAAGGCGGAAGTTCAACCATCAGCCTGAAACAAAGTTCACCTTTAAACTGTGTCAATGTCAGATGGAGAAATAGAATAGAATGTAGAATATTAGAAGAAATAAGAAATGGAACCTGTATAAATCACTTAACATTGAATTAGGGTTGTGCCGATGGACGATATCATCGTCCATTGTGATGGGTGACTGACATCCCGATGGAGAGACCACCATCGTGATGCCACGCCCCCGCCACGTTGCGAGTGGACCCCATAAGCCGCGGTATAAATGTACAAAATATCTTGATGGGATCAATGGTCGGATTAGAATCCAACCGTGTACATGGGCCCAGAAAAAATGTTTTCAGAATATAAAAACGTTCACTAAGGTCACACTTTCCGTCGGAATAAATCATTCGCACATGCGCAGTAGGGTTTGAAAACCGGAAGGATATAAATTCCGCCGAGCGGCTTTTTTTTTTCAAACTTTATTGAATGTAACAATTCAATACAAAACTACGTTACAGCGCAGAGCGGCTATATATATTGACATGTCAGCTCGGTAATATACGAGACAATCTTCTAAACGTGCTTTTAATAATGTTACGGTTATTATGAAACACCTGTTCGCTCATCATTTGAATTTTAATCCGTGTGGTCAGTGCTTTTTCTGAACAAAGCCAGGATTAGCAGTATCCTAACACAGGCTAACAACATTAGCTTTGGGTGGCGCTGCATGCTGGCTGCACGTTAAACATGTAAGAATTACATCCACCTTTATTAAATCGGGAGACGACTGGAAACACAAATCCACGTCATTGTTTGAATGTTTTCTAAGGACTGAGCGACATTTCTGCTTTGAAGCTCAAACCGCTGTGTCTGCTGACGATCCGAGCTGTGCTCAGACACACACTTAGACCCGGTTCTGAGTTCGGTAGCTCGTACCCCTAGAGCTGCGGGACGGATCGCAGTCTTAAATCTCCCACACATACCGCTCATGTACCCCCCCCCCCCCCCTTCCCATCAAACACAAAGCTGTAAGTCCGCACTCCGCCGGTCCACTTCGCTAGTTAAGTGCGGGAGCGGACTACTTCTTTTCTATTTTATTTGTTACTCTTTTGTTGAAGTCACTTCCCTCAGTTTATACTGGATCACGCGGATGAGTCATTAGTTGGGAAATAAAATGAAAAAAGCAAAATAACGAATAGCAGTTATATAAGAACGAAAAATGTAAAGAAAAAAATGTAAAAATTACCCCCCCCCCCCCCCCCCCCCCGACGATATCACCGTCCATCCCGATGGTCGACAGCAAACATCGTCAACGGCCAATTTAGGGGACATCGCCCAACCCTACATTGAATTGTAATGACATATTGACACTTTTGATAATTTATTTCTAATTCTAAGAAGTTAATAACACATTTATTAAATATATTAATGGCATCTATATGTATTGTTTCCATTAGTCTCTTCTGATCCTCCAGACTCCTCAGGAACTTTCTAAATGATCACTGATTTTATTGATGCTTGACAAAAACAAAAGTCCTGGAAACGTATAAAAGGCTCCTTGTTGTGTTTGTGTCCCTGCAGGTCTCCCCCAGCATTGGATGACTGAAGAGGAAGATCTCTGCAGCCAGCAGAGGAACTTCAGAGTGGAACAGGAGGAACCAGAACCTCCACAGATTAAAGAGGAACAGGAGGAACCAGAACCTCCACAGATTCAAGAAGAACAGGAGGAACCAGAACCTCCACAGATTCAAGAAGAACAGGAGGAACCAGAACCTCCACAGATTCAAGAGGAACAGGAGGAACCAGAACCTCCACAGATTCAAGAGGAACCAGAACTTCAACAGATTAAAGAGGAACTAAGGGAACTCTTCATCAGTCAGGATGAAGATCAGCTTGATCTGAAGCAGGAGACTGATACCTTGATGGAGATTCCTACTTATGAGGAAGATGAGAACAGTGAAGCAGATCTAAACAATCAGCAGAGCTTTAATGTAACTGATAGTCAGGATGAAGAAGGAAACCAACATGAAGAATCAACATCAACTACAGATGAAGAGACAGACCCACAGAACAGAGATCAGAGGAAGAGGAGGGACAGAAGTCATGTCCAAAGTGTGGACAGCTCTCACATGTCAGCAGGTCAGTGTGACTCTGATCTTCATCTCCACACTATCGGTATGTTCACTTCAACAACGGTTCTATCTTGAGCTTCAAGCTCTCCAAACATGCAGTCCATCAACAGCGTGTCCTGGAAGAGTCTCTTCTGTCCCTTCCAGTTGAAAAGACAGAAGACATTGTTGGTCAGTGCAGCCCACAACATTCTTCAAATCAGATGATCTTAGTTAGTCCCTCCAGCTAACGACAAACAGGAAACCTTAACAGATCAAAGAGAAAATTGTTAGCAGATAAAAAAGTACAATCTGTTTTGTCGTCTGTGGTTCTAAGTTTGTAGTTCAGTTCTTTTCAGCAGATTTCTCTGTCAAACCCAATATCCATCTAAACCTCTTTGATGTCTCCATGTCTCCAATTCCAGACATTCAGACAGATTCTATTTCCAAAACTCCATTTCAAGCTGAAACCCAAAGACAGGGTCCTGCTCATGGATCTGCAGACAGATTTAAATTATAAAACCAAAAACAACATTTCCCTCTGTGAAATGATAATGAAACTGTTGTGAAACTGTTGATGGTAAGATGACAGGCGCAGCGATATGAGCGCGTCCGAGGATGAAACGTGAGCGGGAAAAGCACAAAGTGGATCCGTGAGCTGTTGAACGTTTATGACTGCACAGCTGTTTGTTTCTGCACAGCTGTTTGTTTCTGCACAGCTGTTTGTTTCTGCACAGCTGTTTGTTTCTGGCGTTGCAGCGGCTGACATTTATGAAGTTATGAGTAAGGTTGGGCAATGTCCCTTAAATTGGCAGTTGACGATGTTTGCAGTAAACCATCGGGATGGACGATGGTATCGGGGGTGGTCATTATTATAATTATTGTATAATTAATTCTCGTTGTTTTAATTTATTACTTTATTTCTTCTATTACCCAGCTAATGACTCATCCAGTATAAACTGAGGGAAGTGACTTTAACAAAAAAAAATATTGAACATAATAGAAAGAAGTAGTCTGCTCCCGCACTTAATTAGTCAAGTGGACTTCCAGCTTTGTGTTGGAGGGGAAGGGAGGATGCTTTGTTATGTGAGCGCTGTGTGTGGGAGACTTAGGACTGTGATCTGTCTCGCACCTCTAGGTGAACGAGCTACTGAACTCAGGAGAACCGGGTCTCCCTGTAGAAGTGTGTTCGGGCAGAACTCGGACCGTCAGCTCACACAGCGACTTTGGGGCGGTGTGTGAGCTTTTCAAGCAGAAATGTCGCTCAGTCCTTAGAAACTGTTCAAACAATCACGTGGATTTGTGTTTCCAGTCTTGTCCCGACAAAATAAAGGCTGATGTTATTCCCACATATTCACCTGCAGCCAGGATGCAGATTGCAGCTTTTCCCGCATGGATTCTATGTCCACCCAAAGCTAATGTTGTTAGCCCGTGTTAGCATACTGCTAACCCTAGCTTCTTTCCGGCTCCGTTCTTCAACAGAAAAACTACTGACCACACGTATTAAAATTAAAATGATGAACGAACAGGCGCTTCACAATAACCGTAACATTAATATAAGCACGTTTAGAAGATCATCTCGTATCTTGGTACCAGGCCGCATAGAAAGAATAAATAACTTGCATTACTTCATCGTGATCGACCGGTCGATCTTCAAAGACATGAGGGTAGATCACAGGTCAGCAAAGATAAATAACAAAAAAAAAAGTACTTCTAAACAATCCACCAGCCAATCAAATCCTCACCTAGACGTACGGGACTTGATTGACATGCAGGACGGCCAATCGGACATCTTCTAATACATCCGTCACTGCACATGTGTGTTTAAATTCACAAAGCGTAAATTCTGTCTGTCATCAGAAAGTCGCTTTCTTACCGCAGCACGTCAAGTCCCCGGGAGAAAACCACTCTGGACAACCAGAGTGTTTATGAAAGCCGCCCCGCGTGTGTCCTCCTGCTTTCAGCTTTGTGGTTCTCCCCTGATAAATCTGAGCTCATTAAGGAAGCTGTTTTTTTTTTTGCTGTGGCACGCACTTCATACAGAGCCATCAGCGCCTTTGAAATGCCATGCTGCCCGCATTGCACGATTTACAATAGAGCATGACAGATGATAGTCGCTGCTTTCTGTCTTTGTAATAAAACGCCTCTTGTGTTAATATAAAAGAACTTTTGTGTAATCTCACTGTGTAGTTTTTAATCAGCAGTGTATAAACAACAATGTGGGGGGGCCGGTTTAGCTCGTGCTGGTTTGCGGCGCCTTCCCTGCTCCCTTCTCCACCTCCATGCTGGTCCCAAGCCCGGTTGCCTTGAGAGGGTTGCGTCAGGAAGGGCATCTGCCGTAAAACATTGCCAACTTTACCATGCAACTCGTTCGTTGTGGCGACCCCTGATGGGAAAAGCCAAAATATTTAACAACAAACATTTACTAATAGTATGTATACTAATAGTAATAGTATATATATATATATATATATATATATATATATATATGTACACAAGTAGATCTTTAAGACATTGTTGACTCAAAACTAGCTCACATGGCAAAAAACGTGAGCATCCCTGGTATGTCATTTTTGACGCATTCCATGGCGTCATGTGATAAGTTACTGCTAAAATAAAACCCAGGAGCTAGCAAAATGAGTAAAAAACAAAACGTCTTTGGAAAGTTTCTTTGCCAAGTGGAAAAGGACCAGCCAGGAGACAGAAGCTGTCAGCCTTCCTCTTCCAAAAAAGAAAGCTACATTTAATAGACAGTAAAGGGAGAGGATGATGAGACCTGTGCGATGTCAACTGTTAACCCTTTATAGGGCAAGTGACTGTTTTTGGTCATTTCCACACATGTTAGTTATCACGCCCATCCCCCGTCTCAGTGAGTTGAAGAATCATGTGATCTTTACCCAGCCAATCAGTAAAGATCATTCTATATTATAGGTTACTCAATTGTGCAACTTGACCAATCAGCAGAGACCAGGGTCACATCAAATTTCCCTTTTTCTCCAAAGTCAGAAAAATCTGCTTTTGCAGCTCAGTTCACTGGACATTTTCAAAGGAATCGTCAAAACTAACCATGGTAAGTTGATGAAACTCATACATTTTATTGTTGAATAGTTGTGTTAAGTGTTGACACATAAGTTGTTTGCATATAATTTATTGAAATGAGTGAAAATACGGCATGAAAAATGCAGGCACCATATTTGATCATACGCCCTATTCACTATAAACTATATTTTACTTGGAATGTCCGTTTTTGGACATATGCCCTATGCATCTAACAAACCATATTAGTGCATTTTCTTTACAAATAAAGAAATACAACCTAGCATATTATGTTTTAATGTTGCCAAATGTTTTTATCTCACTATACAGTGATTCAGAGAGAATTTAAACACTGGTTTTAGTTTCTGAATAGTGATAAAGAGTGATGTTTGTTAGTTTATGATGTTATGACAATTGTTTTATTGCATGTGTTTAATTTTTAGCTTCCATCAATCTTTTATGGCAAGAGGAGGGAGACTGCTGTTGTGCCAGTCCACCCTGACATTAGTGATGATGATGAGGATCAAGATGATGATGTGTCAGACCTTGACTTTGTCCCACCCACCCACAACCAGGACATTCCCAGACCCTCACACAGTTGTGTGAGGGTCTATTCGACACTTTTGTTATCAGCACTTTTTGGTATTAGCACTTTTATGTTCTAAAAGTGATGTTAAAATGTTCAAATACATAATATATGTTTTTCCTATATTTATATATATATGTATACTTATTGGAATTTGTTTTACCACTAACGGGCAAGTGACCAAATATGGTCACTTCATTTGCATTGATTTTCTACATGAAAATAAAATAAATTGAAAAATGTTACCAATGAAATGAAGTCTTGTTATGTTCTCTAATAACACTCTAATGTTGAATTTTTGAATTTTAAAGTATTTCATTGAGTGCCCTAAAAAGGTTTAAGTATGTCAAAATAAAAGCACAGGGTTTTTCTTGTCATGTATTTGATCTTCCATCATCTTAGTATTGCTACAATAATCATCCGTCTTAATTTGAAAGACCGGTCCTTGAAAGTTTGTGTGACGTCATACCGGTTTGTGGCATGAAAAAGGTTGGGGACCCCTGGCTTATAGTACCTCAGCCAGCTGAATTCTTTCAGCCAGTCTTCTCGAAAATGGTGAGTGGTTTTTCGCCACACCAACCTCTGACTCTGCATCATCATCCGATGGTGAGTCTTTAGACTCTGGTACTGGTACACTATGGAAGCGATTCTGTAGCATAATTAAAAATAAAAGTCAAAAGCAGAAATGCTTCTTCATTGTCAAAATGAAGCTGCATTTTTTGACTCAAAATTTAAATGAAAAAGCAATCCTTTAAAATGCTTTTCATTTTCTACCTCAACATAGCTTATTCTGTCACTTAATTAAAATAATAATGAAAATGGTATTTGACATTTCAGTTTCAAAAAGTTATCTGCTAAATGTGTAGCAAAATTCATCTAGAAATGTCTAATTTGACTATTAACATGGATTAACAGAAATACTTTTTAATGTTCAAAATGTAACAGCATCAAACGACTCAAAATTAAACTGAAAAAGCAATATTTCAAAATGCTTTTTCATTTTCTACTTAAAAACCGCTCATTCTGTGTCATAATTAAAACGAAAATGCAAAGAGGGGATTGCATTTGTGTTGTCACATCCACCCTGCGAACATTTTCGTAATATTAATTTCGAAAAAGCATTTCCAGCGATTACGTCACTAGGGCTGTGACGATAACCGCATCACCGTGGTGATGAGGTCATCATCACATCACTGCACTTGGCAGATGCGCACTGTACTTACACACAAACACGTGCGCTGTTTCAGAAACACACACACATCTTCATTCTACAAAAGAAGTTTATGTCTTGCAAGAAAATACGACAAACTTAGTGCGTTGTAATTATTCATTTCCATTACAAGCGCCGCGTTCTTAAGTGCGCGACACGGCCGCCCGCCGGAGAATTTTGTGTTGGGGGGGTATATTACTGCTCTCAGTCACTCTGTAACACCAGACATGAATGCGCGCTGTTAGATTTTCATGAATATCACTAATTTTTTTTGTTTGGGAACTCTTTTGTGCAACGCACAGCTAGAGAGCAGAAGAATCAACACACACCCCCAACACGTCATGTGTGTGCGCTCCTTCCACGTAATCCTACAAAAGACGCCCTGCTCTCACACAGTCACAGTCAATCTACAACACCTACATAGTTTGTTCATTAGTTAGACAGGTAGTAGTTAGTTGTTACTGTTATTTGTTAAAAAAAATAGTATGTCGTAATTGTATTTATTTCTGATGCATCCGCCGGGGGATTTTGTGTTTTTTTTTTTTTTTTTTTTTGGGGGTGGTGGTGCGGTTAACCGTGACACCGCGCCCCTGGTGATTCATCACCGCGGTGATCAAAAATCCGACACCGTCACAGCTCCTGACGTCACTGCTTTCTCTGTGTATCCGGCTCGGCTGCTAAGAGACACAGACGTGCCAGGAGTAGTGGAGCTTTGTGTTCGCGGCAGAGAAGAGGGCTTTGTGATGGTTGTGAACTCCTGATGATTGTACACAGCTTCTCAGGACTACGTAGCAACATTTCTGCCATCTTCGGCCCTCCTTCGGACGCACCGCGGAAAAGCTTTTTTCTCTTCGCGTCTCATGAGTATGTGTGCGAGTGTGTGTGTGTCTCTGTGTGTGTGTGTTTGCGTCATTGATTATTTCATTGCTCATTTCATTGATCATTGACGTTCCCCTTTCATGTTTAATGTATAAAACTATATGGAGAGTGGGGGAGACAAATCTACTGGTAGCACATGTGCGACTGGATGTAAAGTTCGGTCGCACACTCTCAAATTTTGGTCGCAAAATGAGACCATTTGGTCGCATTCTGGAGCCCTGAATTTTGTTCTGATGTATTAATTTCTATGGCTGTAGGTCTGACATACCACAAATGCAGTACTTTGGGTTTCAAACACATATATTTACAATACTCTTTCAACTTTGACCTATTTTCCATGTGCAATATTGTTATAATAGTACTTTTTTGAGTTGAGTTATTGCCAAAATATGTTTTTGGATAGCAATTTGACGTGCTGTTATCGAATGAAATAGCATTTCAGATCTATTGTAAATGTTTTAATTTTTCTTTGTATTAGAGTTCGCATTATAGTTGATGATGTCACAGTTGTTCAGAACATTTGGAATTGGCGCTTCCTGTCGTAAACACTGCAGATTTATGTCAACATTCCAGAGTCTGTGGACGTTTCCTGTCAGCCATGGCTTTTGGTTGGCGAACAGTGATGGTTTTGGTGACTGTGACATCATCCATGCACTTCCTTATGTTAGGCCTGGGCGATAAATCAATTAAATGAATTAATTTGAATGTTTTTCCTGCGGGCGATTTCAAAAATAACTACATTGAGTTTTTACATGGCGCATTTTTGGCTCCCCAGAGCTTCCGTTACTTTCTCACGGCGGTACGGCGCGCGACAAACAACACACGACACAGCACGCGACAGCATGACTACCGGAGAGAGTCGGAAGTTTGTTCCCAAGAAAGGAATGTAATCATCTGTTGTGTGGAACTGGTCTGGGTTTATGCCACAGTGGAGGAAAAGACCTCACGCTGCTACATTTGACTAAAGACCATCGGAGTCAAAGGCTCTCAAGCACGCTCGCGTGGCACGCGCTCAGCCCCCTTACACAGGCACGCGCCATAACACACTTGCGACCTGACACACACACATACTCATTCTACAATGCCTGTGTAGTTAGTTCATTAGTTATATAGCTAGTTGTTACTGTTATTTGTTAATAAAGAATACTGCGTTGTAATTATTACTTGTACCGGTATATTCATTTGCGACGCAGCTGCCATAGGATTTTGTTTTCGGAGGAGGCGGCCGCGAGGGGGGCGGGGGCTGTTGACCGCAACTCCTGCTGCTTCATCGTCTTCTCCGGGGAGAAGACGATGGGGTTTCTTAATTTATTTAAAACCTTAGAGCCCAGATATGAGCTGTATTGTTAATCCTTTAGAAAATGCTGCTACTGTCAAGGGGAATGTTTGTCTCATTTTAGTCTAGACTACAAAGTAGTTGACTGAAAACAGAGCTGGGACTTTAAGTAAGTTACCTTTTTATTTTGGAGGAGTGAAAACAAGTGTAGAATAACAAAATTAGACAAAAATTATATAAAACAAGACAAAATTATTTAAACACAAGTCCAAAAAGGGAGTAAGAAGCAGAAAAGTCTTATATTTAACTTTGATTCCAAGAGTGTGTTCATTTATTCATTATTCATCCCAGAAATTGGGGTTACATTTGTCTTGGATTTGATTAAATAAAAGCAACATTTGCTTTAAGTTGTCTGCCATTTGTACTTATTGCTTCCCTTAAGTAGGGTGGGGCAAGAAAAAAAAAATCGGGAAAAAAATCGGAAATCGAATAAAAAAAAAATAAAATTGGAGATTTTATTTTTAGGCCATATCGCCCAGCCCTACCTTATGTAGGATGTGACGGTCTCTGTGTACTCCTGGAGATCAGTGATGTCATTACAGGTGGCTGCTTGTTTGAATATACTCCAGTCAGTGGTGGCAAAGCAGTCCTGTAGAGCCTCAGTAGATCCTTTTTTTTTTTCCTGGACTGACGGCTTTGACCTTTGGCCTGTATGCTGGCATTAGCAATACAATGGTGCGGTCTGAGGCGCCCAGGTGGGGGAGGGGAAGGGCTTTGTAGGCTCCTTTGTGTGGAGTGTAAACATGGTCCAATATGTTTTTACCTCTTGTGGGGAAGTTGATATGTCCATTAGCCGCAGTTACATGGGCAAAATATCTTGATCGGATGAATGGTCGGGTTAAAATTCACCCGTGCACATGGGCACAGAAAACCTTTTTCCGATTAGAAGAAACGTTCACATGGGTCAAACTTTCGGTCGGAATAAATCATTTGGGCATGCGCAGTAGTGTCGAAAATACCGGAAGGAAAGTGTGTCCCGTTGTAAACAAACCTTTGCTGTCACATATATTCATGCAGCAGCTCGGTAACACACGAGGCAATCTTCCAAACGGGCTTTTATTAATGTTATGAATATTATGAAGCATCTGTTTGCTCATCATTTTATTTGATCCGTGTGGTCAGTGCTTTTTTTTTTTTTTTTGGAATAACGGAGCTGGTAGAACCCGGTGTTAGGAGAGGCTAACGACACGGGCTAACAACATTAGCCTGATGGATACAAAATCCAGGACCAACCATGCGGGAAACGCTGCAATCTGCATCTTGGCTGCACGTAAATATGTGGGAATAACATCAGCCTTTATTTTGTCGGGACACAACTGGAACCACAAATCCACATGATTTTTTTTTTAACAGTTTCTAAGGACTGAGCGACATTTCTGCTCTGAAAAGCTCACACACTGCCCCAGGACGGCTGTGTGAGCTAGCGGCTCGAGCTCTGCTCTTTCCTCGTGAGTCCGGCAGCCGCTAACCCAGAGCGGCGGGTCGGCTCGCAGTCCGAATTCTCACACATAACAAAACAACAAAACGCACATTTAACAAAGCACCCTCCCCTCAAACACATTAATAAATCCAGCTGCTCTGCTCAGAGGGGTTCACTTGGTCCACTGGCACCCGAACGCAGAGCTCGGGTGCCGGTTCCAGACGTCAGTGGACACGCATCCCCCCCGCATCTCCCTCTTGGGGGGTGAAAGAGAGGGGAGAGGCAGCGGGGTGAGAGCGGATCGACGCTTTACGCGGGGCCTCTGCAGAGCAGCTGGTTGGTCCCGAATGAGCTCCAAAGCTTTCTCTCAGCGAAACACCATCTATGCGTGAGGTAAACCAGAGCAGTTGGTGACACATGATAGGAATGACAGTTTACATACTCCACGATCGGATAAACGATCGGTATAACCCACCTATCTCGATCGGAGAGAAATTCTGATCCGAATGAGTCTGACCGGGGCAGAGTATTCCGACCAGCGCGTTTACATGACACATTTTCTTTCCGATCAGGCATTCTTTCCGATTACTTTTGCCCATGTAAACGCGGCTGTCACGCTCCGGTCCGGAGTGAGACCGACAGGTCCAAGGCAAAACCAATAAAAACCACTCCACAAGGTTTTTGTGAATGGGAAAAAATGGCTGTTATTTTTATTTTACAGCAGGTAAACAGCAGCAATGCCAATACATGCTCTGAAACCCAAAACTCCTCTTAACTCTCCATGAACCAGAATTCACACCCCTTTTATAAGACATGGCCCTCCCCTGGGCCAGGTGGTTCCAGTTGAAGTTGATTGTTGATTTTTGGTCAGGCCCTACAAAAGCCTACCAAACCCAGAGATCGGGTCCTTTGACCCAGGAAATGAAACTGAAAAAGGTAAGACAAGTCAGCAAGACATACAAAAATACATGTACATAATAAACCCAAACAAGCCACCCAAATAATAAAGGAGTTAACAATGTGTATCAGTGTGTGTTGTTATCAGGAACTTGCTCAGATGTTTTAAATGGTTGAATGTGTGCACCCACCCAACCAGCATTAGCTTAGTCCCTGAGTATATGATGTGTGTGTCTGTATGTTTGAGTTCCTGTGTGGAGTTTCAGTCAGGGGAAACTGCCACATTACCTCCCCCCTCTCCTGGCGCCGCCGTGGTGGCCCACCGAGACAGGTAGTCTGCCATCAGATTGGTTTTGCCAGATTTGTGCCGGATTTTAAAACAGAAAGGTTGCAGGTCAAGGTACCAACGGGTCACCCTGGCATTTCGGTCCTTCATGGTTCCAATCCAGGACAAGGCTTTGTGGTCCGTTTCCAGGTCAAACTCACGCCCCAGGAGATAGTAACGAAGACTTTCCAGGGCCCACTTGATGGCTAGGGCCTCCTTTTCTATGGTGGAATACCTCACTTCTCTGGGCTCCAGTTTCCGGCTGAGGTACAACACAGGCCTCTCTTTCCCCTGATCACTCTGAGTCAACACAGCTCCAATGCCAACATCGGAAGCGTCTGCTTGGACTGTGAAACGCTTCTGGAAGTCAGGACTACAGAGAACAGGTGAAGAGCACATTGCAGTCTTTAATGCAATAAAAGATTGTTCACAGTCAGCAGTCCATTTGACAGTGTTAGGAGCCCCCTTCTTTGTGAGATTAGTTAAGGGAGCGGCGAGAGTGGAGTAGTGAGGGATGAAGTTGGAATACCACCCCACAAGGCCGATGAAAGACCTTACTTGCTTCTTGGTGCGAGGGCGTTGGGCATTACGAATGGCCTCGACCTTGTCCACAAGAGGGCGGATGCGACCCCCTCCAAGCTGGAACCCCAGGTACTGGACCTCTCCCTTGGCCCACTCGCACTTTTGAGCATTTAGAGTCAAACCAGCCCCTTCAATCGCACTCAGAACAGCTCTTAAATGCATGAGATGGTCCTCCCAGGACTGGCTGAAGATGACGACGTCATCCAGATAAGCCGCACTGAAGGCTTCAAACCCCCTCAGGACAGCATCCACAAACGCTGGAATGTTGCTGGAGCACCATGGAGCCCAAATGGGCATTACTGTTGAAATTGTAGAGTCCTGTTGGGGCACAAAAGGCGGTGTAACTGCTTTGACGTCTCATCCAGTGGGATCTGCCAATACCCCTTGCAGAGGTCCAGTGTCGTTATATATTTGGCAAAGGTCCCAACACCGCTCCATCCACCCGGTCAGTCTTATGCGAGGCATAGGATAGGCCAATCAAAACAGGAGACAGCATTCACCTTTCGGAAGTCGATGCAGGGCCTCTGAGAGCCATCCTTCCTGGGGCACCATCACAATGTGGCTGGGACCACTCACTCTTGATGGCTCGATAACCCCAAGATCCAGCATCCGCTGGATTTCATCTTTCAGGACCCCCACCAATCGTTCTGGATGCGGTACGGGCCTCTGACGTATTGGAGGAGTCTCAGTCTTTGGAGACGGATGGGTGTGCTATGATGAGTGTCGTTTGACCTGGACCATCCCCGAAAACGCCCAGGCATCTCCTGCAGCAGCCTTTGCAAAGCTTGTTGGTGTGCTGAGGTCAGGTGCTCAGACGAGGTGTTTTTGGCTGTAAGAGTTGGTGCAGATTAGTCTCTGACTCACCATCGTCTTCGCTGGCCTGACGCACCAACAACACCTGAGCTGAATCACGCTCCTTCCACCCTTTAGCAAGTTGATGTGGTAGACTTGGGATGCTTTTCCCTTGTCTGGGTGAGCCACTTCATAAGTCACTGGTCCAGTCCTCCTCAATACCTCGTAAGGTCCTTGCCATTTGGCTAACAGTTTGTTGCTGCTTGTGGGAAGCAGAATCAGGACCGTCTCACCTGGTTTAAACTCTCTTTGTCGAGCCCGTTTGTCATACCAGTACTTTTGCTCTTGCTGAGCCCGCTCCAGATTGACTTGGGCCTCATCCTGGTACTTCTCAAGGCGTTCACGCATCTGGAGGACATAAGACAAGATACCTTCTGGTACTGGTTTCTTGGTAGCCTCCCACTCTTTCCTCAGAAGATCTAGTGGCCCTTGGACAGGCCACCCGTAAAGCAGCTCAAACGGGGAGAAGCCAGTTGATGCTTGAGGCACCTCTCTGTAAGCAAACAAGACAAAAGGCAACCACTTGTCCCAATCGGCCTGTATCAGCCACAAACTTGCGCAGCATTTGTTTGAGTGTTTGGTTGAATCTCTCAACCAAGCCATCAGTCTGTGGATGGTAGGGAGTTGTCCTTATGCCTTTGATGCCAAGTTCCTTCTGTAGTTGCTTCATGGTGCCAGAGGTAAAGTTGTGGCCTGGTCCGTGATGATCTCATCTGGCACCCCAACTCGAGAAAAAAGCTGGACAAGGGCACTGATTATTTTCGGTGTCTTTATGCTTCGAAGGGGAAAAGCTTCTGGAAAACGTGTGGCGTAGTCACAGATTACTAAAATGTATTTATAACCAGAGCTACTCTTCTCTAATGGCCCAACCACATCCATGGCTATGCGCCGAAAGGGGGTACCAATTACCGGTAATGGGTGTAACGGTGCCTGTCTGACTTTGATGTGTGAGGTGACCTGACAGTCTGGGCATGTAGAGCAATACTGTTTGACATCTTTGAACATTGTCGGCCAGAAAAACCGTGAACCCAACCTCA